>JARKHS020013365.1:520000-887500 GCA_030143305.2 Amblyomma americanum | reverse complement strand
GCTTACTTCCTATTCTACACGAAAGTTAGTTTAAACCCAATTTCTACTACCACGACCGCTTCTCTAAAACATTTACCGCTAAAGGCACTGTGTACCGAAACAGGCGAGCGTCTTAAAGGTTTCTTCGGTCGGTTTTTGCAAACTAAAAGCTTCCATTAGCGACTGCCGCCCAAGGCGTGGCTTCATTTCACGGTAAGTGAGAATGTATCTGTTAAAACCGAATTCAAAAATAAACTTTCCGGACTACCATCACTGGCACGCCAGCACCTGGTGCTACCCTCGTCAAGAGTTGATCACTTTACTTGAACGCTACTATTGATTCTAACTCGCACCTTTGATGCTGATATAATGTGCTAAACACCAACGCCTGTGATGCTAGTCGATAATATAAAGAAAAAAAATCTACAACTTTCAGCACTCCTCAGTGGCAACTACGTGACAACTGTAGCTCTAGCTCCCCCCCCCCCCCATCTTTTCTGGAGGATTTCCACTTCCAAGCTCTCCATGCATATCATGAGCCCGAAATGCTCTGCTTCCATAGCGGTCCTTTCTTGGCCCAAAGAAAAATTCTGACTTTCACTCGCCTGGTTAAAATTTTCGTTGACCAGAATGTGCGGCGGGAGCTTTTAGTTGCGACAAGTGACGGAGAAAACAATTAACGCTGTTCGTTTCGCATGAAGTCGTTCACAAAGCCACCATAGTCAAAGACACGCAGTCTATACATACTTCGTGGCTGCCGAACCGTCGCGGCAATCTCACTTTATAATTCCATAAGATGTGATTGGATGCGGTGTCGCCAGTTTGGCCGCCAGCTCTCGATGTTTAAGGTAAAATACGTTCTGACTGTTTTCCTACAGCACCTTTCGTTTCATCAGCCGAAATGGCTCAGTGGTTACGATGTCTGGCTGAGCTGGAGTCCGCAAATTCGATGCCAGCTTGAGGAGAATATTGTACACGCCCGTCTTCTGTGGCGTTAAGCGCTCAAACAAGTGGAAATTTATTCAAACCCATCCATCACGGCATGCGTCGTAGCCCACTGTGTATATGGATGAGCACACAAACAGGCACGCCGAAATTATTTGAGTTCTTTTTTTCTGTTCGTTTACTCTACTTGTGCTTGCATAGAGCAATATCATCATCATCATCATCATCATCCTCATCAGCCTTACTACACCCACTGCAGGGCAAAGGCCTCTCCCATGTCTCTTCAATTAACCCTGTCCTTTGCCAGCTGCATCCACCCTTTGCCGGCAAACTTCTTAACCTCATCCTCCCACCTAACTTTCTGCCGCCCCCTGCTACGCTTACCTTCTCTTGGAGTCCAATATACCCTTACCAAAACTTCTTCAGACAGTCTGTAGAGTTTCTATAGACAAATTATATGCACTAGTTTACAGCAACAAGAAATCCTATAGACAGTCTATAGAAAATATATAGATTTATGTTCATACATCTTAGGCTTTTTCTATAGACAATCTATAAACTGTGATTAGACCAAAGGAAATATCTATAGGAAGTTAGTCTAGTCTGTCCGAATTCTATAGAAAGTCTATAGAGCATTTTTATGATGGGCATACTCACCAATGTACGCTTCAGGCTTGCTGAAGTCCGGTCGCACGAAGAGCAGCTCACACGTACTGGGCTCCAAACCAGCAGCTCTCAACGCTTCCTGAACGTAGGATATTCGCGCCTTGTCGTCTTCCAGGTCCTGACTCTTCGGCACAAAACCTTCGAACAGCTGAATCAAGAAAATAGAGAAAGACTTCAGAATAATTTCTCTTCAAAAAGAGTTGACCACTATACGAATGTTGAAAGGTCTGTACTATGATACAGGCACTCATTTAGAATATACTTTCTTTAGCACGAGTGCCGTCCGCTAAGGGAACACGAAAGAACAGCACAGCAACAAAACAGCACACGGAAAAATCAGCATGGTTACAAAATAGCGCAAGGAAAAAGAGCACAGCGACAAAACAGTACTCGAAAAAAAACAGCATGATTACAAACTACCACAAGTAAAAAATAGTACGCGTCAAAACAGCACGCCGGAGAAAACAGCACAGTGACAAAACGGCACACGAAAAAAAACAGGTTTTTTCCAGAGTATGACACGAAAAGCAGTGAACGACTGAGTGCGCTACGGTATGATATCGTGTCCCGCATGTTACAACAATTTATTATGCAGTGAAATGCATTCCCTGAAGATTTTTCACAACCACCCTGCTGTTCTGTATGGGGAACCTGCGCTGCCAAGGGGACACTGCAATTGTTCCATTCGATGACTCAAAACTGTTTTTGTCCGCCGCTTGGGCCGCTTCAAACGCGAGAACACATTCTGCGCGATTAGATATACCCGCGTTCGGCTGACAGCATTCGCTGCCTAGCTCCTCTCGACGTAGCCCAGATAGCTGACGCACGGCACGTGCGCCTTCGACAGAGCGCGGAGGCTCACGCCAACAAGCGCCTGAAGGTGGCGCGGAAAAGTACTAAGAGTACTAGCCAAAACTGCTTGCTCTTCTCGCTAGGCAGTGTGTTATGGCGCTGCAATCGGCACCGCAAACTTAGCGCAAGTTCTTTTGCCTGGCTTTTCGTTAGTGGCTGTCGAAAAGCAAGCAGACTCGAGGCTCCGCATTGTAGCACTTATTGCCCTCAGCCGTCGAATAGTAGATATATGTGGATGGATGCGTTGGTACCACACGCGCCAGAAATAATATAAAAATATTATTTCTTAGCAAAAAAAACTGTCCAAAGACACGTGTACACAAGGTGATATCAGCGCGCTAATGAAAAGCATGAAACGAAAAACGCAGTTCTTTTTTTTTTAGTCACATGGGATTCCTTTCCGGCTTCGTGCATCTTTGTTCGTTGCTTTAAGGTGCGCGCACTAAAGCTAAATGACTAAAAAAAAAACAAACCACATGCGCCCGAGCCCTCATTTCAAGCAGGAAGCAGGAAACCGAGTGGGTACAGGTGCTGAGTTGTGCTAGTTGGAAGAGTTGAGCATATATGACACTCGTGCTGGGGAAAACACTGTGAAGCCGCGCTTATCCCTCTGTTTTCGATGATTTCGCCTCTGCTTCCCCTGATAAGATGTTGACATGCCGATCAGCCGGCGATTGAACGAGAGAAAGCCGCGTGTACAAGTGTGCACACATATGCCCAAAGTCTTTGCTACAATCTGCCCCCTCACCAATAATGAAACTTTCCCACCTAGCGGTAAGCCGAAGCCGTGCCTCATGGTTATGGTGCTCAGCTTTTGGTCCGAAACACGCGGGTTCGATCCCGGCTGCGGCGGTCGTATTTGGATGGAGGCGAAATGCTATAGAGGCGTACAGTTCGCTGTTAGTGCACGTCACAGAATCCTACTTTGAGGGGCATCAGCAATGTCATTATTGAGTTGTATCCGACTGTAGCCCGTTATACCCAGTGTCACAGGCGGGAACCCTTTTCCTTAGATTTTCTTCCTAGTCCCAAAATAATGTTTGTAGCACAGTGTTAGCTCGTTGTGCCAACCGGCGACGCGGGCTGGTAGGCAGTTTTATATTTGTTTTGTAGCGATAGCTACATTACGGTAGCATTTCGAGCTTTGTTGGTTGCTCAGGTGGTGCGGAGCAGCTGCCGGTGGCGCGGCGCCGTGGCTGATCACGTGGTTCGTCACGTGACCAAGTTCCGCTCGGCCAGCTGTAGCTATCGCGTCACTCCAGTTTTAACCAGAGCTCAACCACCACCAATTGTTTTGCCCTTTCTAACATATGTAGCACAGTGTTGTGGGCAACATTGTTTTTATTTCTTTTTAACATGCAACTACTTTATGTAGGGCAGCGTTCGCCAGCTCGCATTTATGTTTTCAAGCAGTTGGCCTCCGATATGAAGGGGCTTGCTTTGGCATCCTTAGTACCTTTATTGATACCACTGGGCGTTGCGAATCGCAAGTAAGAAACAAAACGCTCACCTTTGAGAACTTCTTCCAGCGTTCAAGCTGTGCCATCTTCCTCCAAAGCATCCTCGTAGGTGACCATGCAGGGAATGCCAGGAGACATTCTCCCGAAGGAGCCAGCAGCGCGGACACATTCTTCAAAGCCTCCGCAAGGTCCTTGACCCAGTTTAGGCAAAAGAATGAGTACACTCGGTCGAACTGGCCGTACCTCTCCACGAATAGGGACACGTCCCCACCAACGTTCAGGAAATCGTACTCGATGCTGGAATGCGTGCTGTTCTGGCGCGCGTAGGAAAGCATTTCCTCCGAGGCGTCCACCGCTACTAGTCTTCGGCAAGGAGGGCACCTCGGAAGGAGCCAGTCGCGGGTGAAGTCGCCCGTGCCACAACCGATGTCCAGGAATTGTTGGTCTTCAGTAGGCTTCGGGGTGAACGCCATCTCGAGCAAGTCCAGTACCTTGAGGTTCAACTCCCGCTGCCTGTCGTCGTTGTTGGCGTACAGCAGCGAGTTGTACTTTGGATTCTTCGGTGTCCCGTTCTCCATATTAGACTTTGCGGTTATTCCAGGCGGCATCACTGAAGCGTGGAGAAACAAAGAAAAAAACTCTTCCTGAATTTTAATGCTCTTGTGAGGTAGGAGAAATTATGTTAATACAAGCTGCCGGTAATGTATTCATTACGAAACTGGAATTTGGTGGCTCAGTGGTTAGGGCGCTCGGCTACTGATCCGGACGGAGTTCCCGGGTTCGAACCCGACCGCGGCGGCTGCGTTTTCATGGAGGCAAAACGCCAAGGCGCCCGTGTACTGTGCGATGTCAGTGCACGTTAAAGATCCCAAGGTGGTCGAAATTATTCCGGAGCCCTCCACTACGGCACCTCTTCTTTCCTTTGTTCTTTCACTCCCTCCTTTATCCCTTCCCTTAAGGCGCGGTTCAGGTGTCCAACGATATATGAGACAGATACTGCGCCATTTACTTTCCTCCAAAACCAAATACTATTATTAAGTGTTGAGAAGCGAAAACTGAAGGTACAGATGTCCAAAGAACAATGTGTTAAGAGGCTCTGAAGCTTCAGTAACGGCAGTCAGCCCAACTGCTGTCCAACTCGTGTCTGAAGCATCCTGCCTGCAATAGCATGAATATGACGTCATCATCATAGTTTTTTGCTCAAGAATATGTTAAAGATTTGTAAACTGTAGAGCGATGACCTCCTAAATAAAGATTGTAGACCATATGACAGTGAGGTATGCGGAGAACTTTGGAATCAATCTTATTCCAAAATATAATTAACGCACTGGGTGTGCCGAGGAAAAACTAACGCCTCGATATTACTTTTGAATTCGCATTGTTGAATTAAGAACACGATACACTCAATACCATCGCGTAATATGCTTGCTATTTTATGCCATCATGGCCTCCTGAATGTTATTTAGATTTCCTGTCTTTGACATTTATTTTACTTGGCCACTTCATCGCTTAACTTAGCCCTATGTGTATAAGCTCGTCACTTCCTTTGATTCGTTTGCCTTTCCTGGAATAGCCCGGTGGCTACTATTTTATGATCTCGTTAAACTAACCACACCAAAATTCATTATTGTCGAGCATGGCTATGTTACAGATGCACCATAATTGCACTGAGGCTTAAAAGGAGCGAATAAGGAGGAATATTTTGCAGAACGAAACCTTCCATTGCGCAATAACTTCTTTCTAAGAGAGCTGGTACACCTTGATCTTGTAGATCGAGATGTACCACGTTGGTATAGAGTTACGCTAACCAAGAAGCAAGAAAAAAGATGGAAGCCCCTCATTCTATACCTCTGCGGCGGTATTGTAGTGTCCGTTATTCCAGTACCTCCTTTTACCTTGTGCCACGGAAAGTATGAAGGCTTATAGCCGACGTTTGCAGCCAGGGCTTGAGGTGCGACGTGTACAGAGCTCTGCAGGGGAGTGGAGGTGCAGCATAACCCCGGAGTCAGGTTCTTTATACCTCCTACCCACGCTTCCAAGGTCTCCCCGCGTGCCGAAACGTGCATCTGAGCACTTCCTTTCTCACCTATCATTTGCTGCGACAACATCGCAAGCCGGACATCCTGTGGCAGAGCTCTAAATCCTGCAGAAAATTTGGGACGGTTAATTTGAAGTTCACAACCGTGAAGAAAATTTCACTGCGCGTATGTCATGCCGATCTGAAATGCAGTGACATGGGGAATGATAAACATCCCCGAAGCAGGAAGCCAAAACAGGTTTCCCAGTATTTTTTTGTTTTCCACTGAAGAGACCTCTGCACGAGGTGACACGTGGCGATGGTACACAGACGTGTTTTTTTCCGTTAATTTTATCTTTATCGTATCACGCGGTGCGCGATTATAGTCTGCCACTTCCGGTCGTCCTCGCACATGTACCAGTTTCCCGCGCGAAGCCGCATTTCGATTTACCACAATCTTGGCGAAATAACAAAATAAGTAAACGGTCCAAGGTGCCCTGTCGCATATTTCCGGTGTCCTCAAAATGCGACATTACTGCGTTCACATGCGCTGCATGTCACCATGCCGTTTGCGCGCTGCTTAGGAGCCTCCAAGCGAGTAGGGGTCACTGACGATACGTTGCTTCCACCGATGGTCAGCCGCTTCAAAACCGTTACAAGGTATACACGGCTCTCACGGGGCGACGGGGCTTGCTCGCATTACTATGTCACACTAAGGGCCCATATACTGTAATTGTAGTACATATATAGTGTATACTACCTTGTAGTATATACTATATGCTGTCGTTGTAACTTGTTACTTATCTCCTCGCAGCCCTTTTGTAATGCCCCAATCGAAAGGCCTTTAATAAGGGTGATCAAATTATGATGATGATGATCATACTGTACTGACAGTGCAGCGCTGAGGGCGCTAGCTGCCGTAGGGTGAGGGCGCTAGCTGCCACTGCGATCCTGACAATAAACTCCGTGGTTGTGGACTGTTCCTGATGCCCCGAGGGGCTTAGAATTTTCCCGTGTCCTCCTAAGCACATAACATTCCTAGGATCCACGCTAAACATTGAAAGCGGCCGCTGCACTGGCACTACGCGGAAACGAAGATGGTGCCAAATATCGTTGTGCGTCAGAAGAAAGTAAAGGCCGCTGTACGGTAACTTTTTTTCCGCATGCGCACGCGTCGTTCCTACAGTGCGCAAGGGCCGAACAATGGAGCACACGAACGCTTCCGCCTGTGCGTACAAAGTTGCTCATCTTCAACCTTTTCCGCATGAGCGGATGGTCGCATCACGCTATTGGCTGCTGTCCCGTGACGTAGCAGCGCACCGGCGACAGGCAGCGCCTCCTCAGCAAGATGGCCGCACGCGAAGCGTAGTGAAAAACCAGGCTTAGTATAGGTGGTAGCTGTGCCGAGAAACACATAATTATTGGCCGCGTGTAACTATTACGAGTGTTGACAGTGACTTCGAGCTTCACTGTGTGCAACAGCTGCAAGCGGCAGTTTCCCCCAAGTTCTTTTGTCGCCGTCTACACTGAGTTAACCGAGCGGGTACGCCAGACGTAACAGTGCCGGTGTCGCGAAGTGCTTATTTGGAACCGTTTGTGATAGTTACAAGTGTTCTTTATTCGCGCGAGGATCTTCACGAACAGCAGCGAGAAGCAGCTCCCCAGGGTGAATTTCCTGTGCATACAGCAAGCTTCACAGCGCAGTGGCAAGTGTCAGTGTAATGAAAGTGATTGCAGACGGAACGAGTGCTGTTGCGTCAGCCAGTGATATCGCCTGCGAGTATAATCACGTTTGAAAAGCTTACTACGCACGCCTCGTTTTCCGAATGCTGAAATGAACTTAACGGCAGATCCTAGTTCGGGTGCACGCGTGTGTCCTGAGTTTGATAACTGCCGTGAGTGCGACGTGACGAAATGAACTTCG
Organism: Amblyomma americanum; assembly: GCA_030143305.2. Classification (NCBI taxonomy): domain Eukaryota; kingdom Metazoa; phylum Arthropoda; class Arachnida; order Ixodida; family Ixodidae; genus Amblyomma; species Amblyomma americanum. The sequence continues at coordinate 879,657 of JARKHS020013365.1, read as the reverse complement.
AGCTCTGCAGCGAGTCGCATTCGTTGCAGCGGTTGCAGTGATCGCGAGCACAAGTCGTTGTGCTGCGGCGTAGCCATCACCGATGCCAATCGTAGTTCGTGTGTACTGTGTTTAGACAACCGCCGTCGAGTGCGACGAGACCATTCTGAAACTTGTGTTTTGCGTATGCGAAACGACTTCGGCTGCACGGCCGTTGAGCTATTTTCTGCCGGGACTACCGAAGCGTCGCCGGCATTTTGCGGCATTGCGCTCCATAAAATTCAATTTACGACTATGAGTGGCCGGATTACGATGGTATGCCGGCGGCACTGTGAAATCTGTGTGAAAACATCGGTGTGCATGGCAGCTCTCACATCTGGAGCGTCTTATTTCCTTCCGGGCTGTGGGGACCTATATCTGCAATAAAATTTGCACGACAAATTGAATGAATCAAATTTGCCCTGCATGTCATCGTGGTCTGAGCCAAATCAGTAGTGTTAAGTTTCGGTTGTAACACGTTATGATCAGATCACGAAGACTTACGTACGAACAAAAACCATTGGCGCAACTCGTTCACAAATGCACGTTTGTAATATGTGCCGACTAGTGCAGCTCTTTTTCATGAGCGTGCCATTTTATCTGATGCAGAAAAAAAGAAAAAAAGACCACAGCAGGTGCTTGCGCTTCTCAAATCAAGCAACCCATATACAATTGTGCCGTGTTAATATGAACACTTTGATTCCGGATCAGAACTGTACATACAGTTTTCCATAATAGCAAATCATGGTTAAAAATGAAAAGCATTTTCAATAAACTGCTGTGATTACAATTTATACTTTGCTTAGCAGCGTGGAGTGAAGCTGGATTTTGGACAAATGCTTGCACTATTAAGTGCATTATCGTCGTTGCCATGGCTGTTGGTAAGATGCAGAGATCCCGATGTGCTCCGTGAGCCATGACAATCGGGACAGAAACTGTACTCTGAATCAGCACCTGATCCCATATTCATTGTTGCTTTCACTACACTGCTGTCGCCGAGGTGCTCAACAACTCGGCTTTATTGGTGTCAACAGTTGTTAACTAGTGCTTCCTAGGTAAGCAGCGCCAGCTTGTGTGAAACGTTCTCGAAGCCTTTAGAAGCATATGTCATCAATGCACATGCATCTGCTGTGTTCATTTACCTGCGACTGCCAGCAATGGACATTATTTGCCTGTTGGATGAAGGCGATGGTGGGCATATGGGAATGTATTAGTCAGAGATGTAGAATGCTTCCTAGATTTCCTTCGCCTTCTTTGTATTTGCTGCATTTCTAAATTTGTTTGCTTGAATGTAGATGCTTGTTTGCACCATCTACAATGCTCAGCTGTAGGCTTCTGTGGACACACATCTGTTCATATTTGTTGTATGGCTGTGACAGGGCCATATTTGTGTATATTGCCTAAACCACCTTAACAAGGTTTATTTTGATTTTTCAAAATGTGCTATGCGCTACTGCACTGTGGTTGGCCCTGCAATGCTGACGTTGTGCCGTTCCTGAAAGTCCCACAGCGCCGGTGCAGCCATCGACCTTTCGAGGCTGAAACCACATTTAATTTCAACCCATTTCCTTACTGCTTGGATTGTATTTGCAGATTCCTTGCTTGGTACCTGTGCTCAGTTCTGCTCGTGGCCGACATGCTTTAACTCGAGTAGTTCTTTTTTCTTCGTGCCAAGTGCTCTGTTTAAAAAACCATGAATTAGTGTTGCAAGTAAACATCTGCGATATTATAACAAAAAGCTTCTACTGTCAGCGAGTGGCTTAATTAATTAATTTGTGCAGCGAACAAAGTGCGCCAGGAAATGAGTCGCCGAGCCTTTCAGTGCCAATGGTTTTGACACCAGAAAGAGAAGTGCTGTCTCAGTCAGAAATTGCAAGCGGAGAGAGTCGGCGTGCCTGGCAGTTCAAGGTTTAACAAAAACTGCACGTTATGCTGCAAGTGGTATTAGGGCAGTTCCAGGGTGCAGCCGCCATATGATTCAGTCTGTTTTTGTCGCCAAACACTTCTAATAGTCCTTGCGCTATGCTATAGTATCTGGTTACCACAGCCCAGACGTTCGCATTGCAGTCCATATTACACGACAAAAATATGCGGGTCCCAATGGGCTTTGTGCACTTAAACCCTGTCAGTTGTGCATACAGCAAGTTTCCATGTTAAGGCATGCATGCCTTGAAAAAGTTTCATCGCCAGAAAAACTGTCCATAATTCAAGCCATCATATTACAGGGTGGATATTAACGAGGCATGCCTGCATACAGCACAATGTGGTAAATTTTTTTGTCCTGATAATGTCACAAGCACAAATCATTGAACCATTTCTATAACTAGCATGTGTTCCTAATCGTGAAAAACACTACGTACTCTCACACTGCTAAATTCTTGTGGCGCATTAAATTGTTCCTTCCAAATCGGTATGCTTTTTGAAAAGCATTGCTGTGATAGCCAACTTATCGTTCTTCGTGACATACACTTGCACCTTAGTCCCTTTGAGAAAGCATGCGATAAAATCCTTTATAGAATAATGCCTTGCCTCATACTGTTCTCAGCGGGATTTAAGTGATCCTAGCCAGCTAACAGCAGTTGGCCCATGCTAACTCTTGGTCATCCTGCCTTTTTTTTTTTTTGAATCTCGGGCAACCCCAAAGGTATCGTACTTGGCCCTTCCCTTTTTCTTACACTCATTAATGACCTTCCTTTCGCGGTTTCATTTAACCAGTCTTCATTGAATGCTATATGGTCTATATCCCACTGTCAATGTCAACATTCCTACCCTCCAGAACAACCGTCTGCGTGCTTGAGAATGGCCTATTTGACAATGTTAATAGGACTGTATTAATAGTTTTTATTGTCAGCCATATCCGTCTCCATTACGAGCTGATATGTGTCAATATTTACTTCGTGCTTGTATCATACCCTGCTTTAAGCGAAGCAATGCAGAAACTTCCATAATGTGACGTGGTTAAAATGCTAGGTGCGTATGTTTACGCATGTGACTTTTATGTGCGTGTGTCATTCGATCCTTATCCTCATCTGAAATGGCCAGCCAGATATGTTATGGGGCCAGCATTTACAGTATTTATAAAAGGGTGCCTCCTTCTCCTCTATAATAAAACTAAATTTCACATACAGTTCTGTCGTCAATTGAGTCAGATAACAGCTGCTGTGAATTTTGTGTGTGAATGTTATTTTCTTACATTGACGGCAGTGAAACGCATGAAAAGGCACAAACCTGTACTCAATATTAATTTAATAATTTTTGCTTACATTAGTAACACGAGTTTTCATATAAGGCACTGAGGAGGATTATCATTATGGTGCATTAAAAATGAGGCCACAAAACGAGATTTGTTTGCCTAATACATGTAGCCCTTCTAGCACTGTTTAAATTCACATACACTTCCTGTATGAAGCCGAAAAGTAGACATAGCCTCGGCAAAGCTCTTCAAGCAGTTAGGTTAACAACTAAGTCGTTTTAACGTAAGGTATGCCTAAAGGGAACTTTGGCAGTTTGAAAGCCAAACTGGCAATGAAATAAGCTTTACTTTGCAGAAGATGTTGCTAATAACAAAAGCTAGCACGTTCCAAAATTTTATACATGACAAATGGTGCAGACAATGCTCACTTTTATCTGCTGTTTTGGGAACCTGAATCACTGTTACGGTCCCTCATTTTTTTTTCCGGCCAGAAAAAATTCTTAAATGCTACTGTAAAGCTATATGAGAGGATATACGCATGTATACCCTACACACACTTAAATGCTTATTTTTTATTTCATTGTATTTCATAACAACACAACTTTCACCTTGTAAATGTATTTCTACAAATTTTGCTTGAGATAACCACTATGCATGGTGAGTGCATCCTGTTTCCCTGAATATATGAAGTATTCTTTCCCAACCACAACTAGGAGCCGTCCAAATGTAAGCCAGTTTACCATCTCCCTTATGTTATGTTTACACTGAAGGTAAAAGGTATGTATGGCCTTTTACTAAGCACTAAGCAACCACTTTGTTTTCATTCACATGGCCACTTTCAGAATTTTTTGGAGTTGTACAGACAACATGCCAGCTTGTTTCTGGATTGACTGGCTCTGAGCACTCCTCCAGGCTTGTTTGCACTGCTGCATTCCAGCTTGTGCAATTCTCGTTGCAATATGAGCTAAGGAATGACTGCTAAAGTAAAACTGGTCGCCAGCTGTCTCTGTGCAAAAAAAAAGCCATGCATTTCAGCGCAGTGATAGATGGCTTGGCCCCTTTAATTGTCACTACACTGTGTTATTTCTATTTTGGCTTTTCTAACGGACCGAATAACATTACAGAGAGAAATCAGCACTGTTGCACGGTCACTCTTCTGTGAAATGCACAACTACTGCACTTACAACTGATTTTACATATTCCAAATTACTGCGAATGTCATAATTTTGTCGTGCATTTGGGTTCGTATTCGACAGCAGTGTGCTAAAATATGGAATTTTTAATGCATGCACAATTCAGCACACACTTTTTATATCGATTAATAGATAAGTGTCTTTTGCAATAACAGTTAAGTGGGCAGACAGCAAAGGAGGCCTGTTTACTTGACAATGACAACCAACGTTTATAGATGACAACTAAAGTGTGCATGGATTAATGAAAAAGCTACAAAATAAAGGCAATTATAATACATGCAAAAATACTGCAGTGTGCTAGTTTGAATAACTGACGATTTAACCTGTGCCTGATCTCAGCTATGTGAATTTCCCTGCTATAATTACAAACGATCGAATATTTACTGCTAACCTAGTTCTAGTCCCTTATCCTTGGCTCCGAGAATTCGTGATACGAATCGCGCCGTCGTTCTGAAATCGTTATTGCATGTTAGTGTATAGCGTAACTTTCAATGGGGTTCACTCTTCAAATATTAGGAGGCAAAAATCTCAGACCGTAGTGAGAACGGTTGCATACATCGGTGGTCTTCAGCGGAGTCTGGCCGACTAGCGGTCGAACGAGTTGTGTCACGATCGCTGTGTGATGCCCTTTTTCACTTTCTGAAGTAGAAATAGCGCAAACTTTAGTCGTTTCCCGCGACGCTGTTTCAGAACCTCGTCTGCGGTGTTGCGAAGTTTGTTGCGACTTCGTTCGCGGACGTCAGAATCGGCCGCGCCGAGATCCATGGCTATCCAAGCCGATCGAGGTTTTACCTGCTACGAAAAACCTCACAGCTAAACATGTCTCGGGTGAGCCACAATATCAGTGTGTGTGTGTGTGTGTGTGTGTGTGTGTGTGTGTGTGTGTGTGTGTGTGTGTGTGTGTGTGTGTGTGTGTGTGTGTGTGTGTGTGTGTGTGTGTGTGTGTGTGTGTGTGTGTGTGTGTGTGTGTGTGTGTGTGTGTGTGTGTGTGTGTGTGTGTGTGTGTGTGTGTGTGTGTGTGTGTGTTCGTACGGCAAGATATCTTCGTGTCTTGCTACGGCACATGCCTGTGCTGCCGCACGGGCGGCACTGACGAGCGCGCCAAACAGAAGGCCTGAGTCGTCCGCTCGGTCGCATGCAGCAAACGTGATCGTACAACACCTCATCCGCAACGCACCCTCACGCGGCCGTGCGCATGGTGGCAAGGACGCGTGCGCATGCGGAAAAAAAAAACGATCGTACAGCAGCCGTAAAGCACACCTGCGCCCTTCCGGTAGCTTTTGTGTAAAACAGGGCGAGAAAAAAATTGGCACTGGTTTAACTTGGCTAACCCTGGAATTCAGCGAAAAGCAAGCACGCTTGCTAAGCGTCTGAGGCTTGTCCATGACAGCTCCGCTACACGCTCGCGACAGCCGTTCTATATATACATCCACACGACCACGTGGCTATGACGTATATCACGTGGTCTTACGACACCCCCATCGGATGTCAACACGTGGCTTCACATCACCACATCGGATGTTATTAAGGTCAAAGGTCAACCCAAAGACCACCCAATGTCAAAGGCCAGAGGTCAACTAAAGGTCATGGGTCAAGGTCAGGGGTCGAGGGTTAGACACCATAACTGTACCACATATGGTCATACACGGCTAACGCGGTCGGGCTGAAGGTCGTTCAAGGTTATTCAAGGTCAAAGTCGCGACGACTGCTTTACTTAGCTATGAGCACTCCCATAGGTCTATGACTGTAGGGAATGACCAATTCCGCATATGTGGGCATTAACTCATTAACGCTATCGCGTCGTACCCTTAAGGCGGAGCTTAATTACGTGTCCCCGCAATTATTACGCGAAGGAATAGTAATGTTTAAGGGCATTTTACGCAAAATACATGTATCCGCCGCCTTGACTCTGTGGCTACACCATTCTGCTGCTCGGCGAAAGTTATTTGGGCTCGTTATCGGCCGCGGCCACCGTATTGCCGTAGAGACGAGGTGTAAAAACTCACGTTGACTGCGACTTTGCAGGACGGAAACTGGGCGATTTGGTTCCAATTTTCCGCAAAATCAGCACTTATTCAATAAAGGATTCAGTTGCTGGTCAGCGCTTCGTTGTCTGCCTCTTTGTTGGTCTGCCGTCTTTAGCGCTGTTACAGCACGGAGGATGAGACTGTGTTCTTCTCTTTTCCGCGTACTTATCTCCGCCAAAGTGCGCAACAGAGGCGGTTTTTACGGGGCGGTTTTGTGAGCGAACTCTGAAGGTAGTAGTAACAGAACAACTTAATTCATCGGGAAGTGTGAGGAAGGAAATCACGGGATATTCGAATTAACGCTCACGGTGGGCTCTCTTCCAGACTGGACGTCAGGTGGCTACCCAGCACAGCCTTGCAGCGACCTCTTCGGCCCTGCCCGTCACCCGCAGTAGTACATCCGGGTCCGAGCTAGAGTCTCCCATTGCTCTATAGGATTATACAGTCACAAACGATCCGGCGGTTTTGTCCGCCAGGCATTCAAAATAACGTGAATGAGAGTCGCTCCGGGTGCCCCGCATTTAAAGGAGTACAGACATCTATTTTTGCGATATGTCTTCTGCTCTACAATGACGCAGAAGAAACTACTACGCATGGATCACCATGTTTTAATCGCTGCGACCACTAAATAATTTATAATCTTAATTTATAATCTAATTTTTGTGTCATACCGTTTCGGTTTCAACAGCCGAACGATGGCTGTGATGTAGAAGAGTGATATGTCGCTTGAGACTTGAAAAAACTGCGATATAATCGCTGCTTCATCGTTTAATTCACTACTGTGCTGAATGAAGCCAGCCTTCCTCAAGAGCCGGAATGAGGACGAATGTAGAAACAGCGATTATATTGCAGTTTTTTACGCCTCACGTGACCTATCACCACACTTTGACGTCCCACTCATTGTTGGCATGTTGAAACGTAAACAGCACGAGAAAGAAATTCGATTAAAAATTCTTTAGCGGTCGTAGGAGGGCACGAATTGGCAGACAATTTAAAATAGTGCCTTACGCATCATTACAAAGAAGAAAACACGCACCCAAAAGTTAGATGTCTATACTCCTTTAACGCAGTCCGGTCTGAACTTGTCCGGGGCGAATTTGCAATAAATGTAAGGATTAGTAAAGGTTCCTGTTTATAACTGCCGGTATTTGCAACCATTTTCGTACGTGCAAGTTTATTGTGGCTTTCAACGCGTGACTCTTGCCTTTAATGTCATTTCCGGGGTGCCACACGGTCAACTTAAACGACATGGGCTGCACAGCACAGACGGCGCGAGGTGAGTTCTGCGAACTCCGAGCCGAGTGCGTCGTGTTTTGCGTAGTGAGTACGGCGCGAACTCGTCACATTCGGCTTAAACACACTAAACGCTGTCCACGTGCACAGGCAACTTCCCTGTGTTACATAAAAATTATTGTCTAGAATGCCAGCTCGGCTCGACTTCGGAGAAATAGTGTGCGGTTGTGAAGCCGGAGCATGCGTGCGCTCTCCGTCTGTGATCACACCTGCCACGCACTTTGCTGTGCAGGGCTGCACATCAGCCGCATTTAACGCGATAGCGATAAACGCCCCGTTTACCAGAAAATCCGGTGTCGCCGTTGTGAGCGAATTAAGCATCATGGGCATGGCTCAGGCAGGCGGTCACCAGAGAGCACCCTGGGAGGCAGGTGGGCCATCTAGGTCACGTGACCTTGCGGCGTCATCACAACCTGCCCACTGGATAGTGAGCAAACTGCCCATCGTTAGCACGTGGCAGTTAAGTTAATGACTGGTCGCTCGTAAATAGCAACCTGGCTCTTACAAGCCCCACCAGTCATGTCGGCCAAAGGCATCTACAACTTCGATGCTGTCGCATCGTCAGCACATAATGGAATTGTAGGTGCTCCAGTGTTTTTTTTTAATCGGTGATTGTGTCTTTCCTAGGAATGTAATTGACCAAAAAATGCATATTCGTAGACTATAAGGTGCCCATATCTGGACGTCTTTTCGAACGGTACAGAATTTTCAGCTTCCTCTTAATAACTGAGGCGATTATAACTACTGAGCTTTGTCACTTGCCTGGTGTTGGAAAGCGGCCGGGCCTGACTATACCTGACTACACGGGTATTTAGAGAGTCTATAGATTGTCCATAGACTTCTGTCTATATAGTCTATAGGCTGTCTGCAGACAAATCCAAGAGAATAGTCTATAGGCAATACAATCCGATAGACAGTCTGTAGACAATCTATACAGTTATGGCCGTACACTTTTAGTAGACGTTTGTCTATGAACAGCCCATAGGCTATGTATAGACGAAAAGAAATATCAATAGGAAGGCGATAGAGTCTATAAAAAGTCTATAGACTGTCTATAGAGAATTTTTATAAGGGCTTAGTACACCGACTTGTAATTGGCACCGGCTTGAACTTTAGAGTGCCAGATCGTAAAAGGCGCCTCGGTGAGGAACAGTTTGTCGGCGATGCTTCAATCAAACTGGTGAGCTGTGACCCACCTACGTCTAACGTCAAGGAAACATCGGCGGAAAGCCATAGCGTTCAAATCCATATGAGTTCAAATGCGAGCCGCTGTTTACCGTGCCAGTAACCCGAGTTCGATCCGCCCAAAACGGTAAAAATATTAATGGTTAATGCCCCTGTCACACGGGACGTTGATTGTCATTCGCAGGAAATGACATTCACAACGAATGTCATTGCCTACTGACGTTCCCGTTCTACACGGATACACAAATTGGCATTTGAAATTGGTGGCGATGTCCATCGGCGGACTGCTATTACAGCAGAACGTTACAAATCATGTTTTTCATACACATATTTTCTCTTTATTGCTGGTATCGCACTGTTAAACATTAATAGACTCTTTAAAAATTCTTTGCAACGCCCTGCGACAGCAATGGTCAACAATTAAGCAATCCACTGAAATATCCAAAGCAAGACAGGCTCAAAGCCACTAACGATCCCTCCCTTCCTCCCGGTGTCGGCAGTATGGAGGGCTGCGAAATCGGTGCCGCATTCTTGACAGTCGCTAATGAGCAACAGTGCAAGCGAACATTGCTTGTTCTGCAGCTGTTACGGACGAAGCGCCGAAACCGGTTGCAGCGGCTGAAGCTTGCGATTCAAGGACGCGCCAAGACGACACGTGATTTGGAGCTGCGTCTGCCGGCCAATACGTTCACGTCGGCCGCTGTTTGGGCTTCCACTTCGTCAGGCATTATCCGTGAGCGATGAGCCTTCCCAAGAAATGAAAATTGGTTTGAAGACACACTGCCTAACCTGGGTGAATGTCATTTCAATTTCAGTTTATATCCCATGTATACATGGTGAGGGTCGATGGAAAAAAGCCAGAATTTGTGGCTTGACATGCCCCTCGGCCCCTACATTGCAGGGCAGCAGGCAACATACATACACAATAATCATCAGAAAGACAATGAGGAAATGAAGCGTACACAAAAAAATGATAACAAAAAAAGCAACAGAAAAAATATTCTGCACAGAAAAACATGTCATTGATTATTCAAATCAGGTCAACACTTTATGCAACGAAAGAGATAAGGAAGTAGAGAAAGCATGATGTGTACCGTACGTGTACCAGTGTACCGTCGTTTTGTGCGCACCAAAACGGACACATCGATAACGTCGCGCTCTCCACCCGTTCCCGCTATGCAAGCTATCCAAGGTACCGCCCTCCTCACCATACCTGACATCGCGCACTATTATGTCTTGTACCATGTTCATTGGAAATGAATGAGTATTCATTACTACTATTAACACTCGCATTAACCTCGCTACATTGTACAGTAAACGTGGGTCTGCTCTTCCTAATCTCACTGCCTTCAAGTTTCTCGCTATACACTAGGCAGGCCGCTCTACCAGTACTCACCAGGACACATTAGACACATTTAGCATACCGTGTTACCATTAGCGTTGCTGGAGTACCGGGAGCCCGCCCACCGCCAATGCGCATGTGCAGATCCCCTCAGCGGCGCCAGATGGCGCCACGCACCCGGCAGCTGCACGCAAGCCTTCCGCATTGGGAGCTTGGGACCAGTCAGCGCTTGCTTACTGCCGGTGAGCGGGATTCCGGTACTCCGGTCACGGTAACGGTAACACGGTATGCTAAACGTGTATATTACGTACCTTTAGCATAGCGCGTACCGCTTGCCGTGTACCGCGCCCCACTACTGCGCGCGCGCCGATTGGTCCCGACGTTTGGTTTGGTTTCGTTTATGGGGGTTTAACGTCCGAAAGCGACTCAGGCTATGAGAGACGCCGTAGTGAAGGGCTCCGGGAATTTCGACCACCTGGGGTTCTTTAACGTGCACTGACATCGCACAGTACACGGGCCTCTAGAATTTCGCCTCCATCGAAATTCGACCGCCGCGGCCGGGATCGAGCCCGCGTCTTTCCGGCCAGCAGCCGAGCGCCATAACTACTCAGCCACCGCGGCGGCTAATGGTCCCGACGTGGCAGGCTTCATCTCAAACTATCATTTTTTCAGCCAAAATGGCGGCGTCTGTCTGTAGTCACGACTAGAGTCACTAAATAAAGAGTCTTTATTTAGTGACTCTAGTCACGACTACTGAAGCCTCCACCCTCCAAACGTACCCCCCCCCCCCTCGCCCAACACCTCTGCCGCCTCCTCACCGAACTCTCCTTGCTACGGGGCTTTCCACCCACCTAATGCAACCTTGGATACAGCTCCCCACCTCCCAACTGTACCCTCCATAAGCCTCCCACACCGCTAAGAAACCTGCGTCGCCCTCCACAAGGACTTCACTCACTATAGTCGGAGACAACCAAAGAACGAAGCGCCTTTTCCCGGTCAAAGAATCCTCTTCCAGCCAATGTCTTCGGCCAATTCTCATGACCCTGCTAGCGTGACATAGCAAGGAGTGGCGCCACAATAGAGAGAGCAGTCTATCCCCCACAATAGAGGGAAGGCATTATCCGCTTTTATCTACCACGCCCTGCTTTGTTACAATAGCAGGGTCATGAGAACCGTCGGACGCCATTGGCTGGAGGGGGGTCATTTGACGGGGAAATGCCGCTGCGGTCTTGAGTTGTATCCGACTATAGAAGAACAAGCAGCACCTGAACGAAAAAGCGACGACCAAATCAGATTCAAAGACTCAGTGACAAAGCCAGCTGCTCTCCAGAAGCAACACCCGTCAGCCAAATTCCCACTCAACCCATTTAGCTGCTTTCGTTGCATTGACTCCATATTGGCCTCCATTTTTGCTGCCTCCACGGTTACCGAAAATTAATAGGTGATGTGGATAGGAGTGTCAGCGCATTTAACCTGTGACAAAGGAAGCACCTGACGACGGTGGCGAGCCAAGCTGGACGTCGCGTGAACTACAGCGCTGGCTGAGACGTGTGCCAATATATTGAATGTCCTGTTTGATAACCTGAGGAGTTTTATTGATTCCACCTGAAATCTGTATACCCGTGCAATATGTTGTCTCTATAAATTGCACGAGTGACACGCTTTCTTCATACACATCTAACTTTGTAAAGCGATTTTGTAATCAACAGCAAGCCGCGGCTTTATTTTCTGCTGCACTTTCGACATCGTTTCTCGGCGCAAAACTATACTGTAGGCCTCTTCGATTGACGAAATTCTGAACTATCCTCGAGTAGCTTAGTAAACAGCGGATACAGCAAACCAGCAGACAGAGCATAAACTCTACTACTTGAGAAACCCCGCGCATGACTTTTGCTGCAGAAGCATTCTGTCGGTACTCCCCGTTAGGTTCGGTGACAAGCCAACTGCTGTAGCCCTTGCTTGACCGCTATATTCGGAAAATTTGAAATGCAAGCGTACACCTTCCGCCAGATACATCCGTTATCTATCCGTCGAGAATAAATACATAGCGTAGCCAACTAAAACGAGAAAAATTTGCACAGCTGTATAACGTTCTTCGCTCGCCAATTCCCGGAAGCAGACCACAAGCACGAGCGAAATAAGCGTGAATGTGATGAGCCTACGGAAATGCCACGTTCGCCAAAAATTGGCGGGAACACTTCAGTTCCGCTTTAAAGTTATGACAGCGTTAATAGGTTGATGCATCCATATATGCAGAGTTGGCCATTCTTAACTTCACATTCATAGATCCCTGGGGGCCACTGCCCTGCGATGGCTGGGGCTGCCACAAGTGGGGCATGTCTCGTGTCTCCTGTCTTCCTTTCCTGTGTGCTGTGCTTTTGTGCGCTTCATCTACTCAAACATGTTGCTCTTCCCGAGGGACTAATCCTTAATTTTTCAGCCACCTACCACTGCAGTCAGTTTGCTCACAATTCGGAGGGCAAGTTGTGATGACGCCACAAGGTCACGTGACCTATGGTTTGCCCACCTGGTTGATTCTCCCGGGATTTATCGCTCACAACGCCGACGACGACGCCAGATTTTGTGCACAACGGGCGCTTTAACGCTGTCGCGTTAAAAGAGGCGTTGAACGATGCTATGAAATGCCATGGCCGTCGAATTTATGCTCTCAAAGTAAACAACAAACATGACGCAGTGAGGTGCACTGATGTCACGTCCTGCCCTCGAAACGACCATAAGTATAGCGCATTTCGCGTCATAGATTGCTCTTGGACCGATCCAGGACGTCCATAAATACGAGGCCTAGCCGAAAAGAAGCTCCAACTCCACAAAAACTGAGCTTCAGTAAAAAAGAGAATGCGTTACGAAACTGTCAGGAAGGTGCGTGAAATGAAACGAAAAACAAGCAGGAGCTCCAGAAAGTTCCGGGCAAGCCAAGGCGACAAATCGAAGATACGATGTCCTGTCACTTACTGAGTCTTTCAGAGCTGAGGCCACACGAATGGCCCATTTGAAAATGCTTTTGTTCAGAAAAACAGGAGGTTGATCCGTCAACGTGGTACGCAGTAGATGCGAACTTCGTGTCAGCACGCTACGAAGTTTGATCATATACGGAGCGCATTTTGGTTGAACTGTACGGTCAGCACAGCTAGATCACTCCACTCGCGATACACCTGCTAGGCGCACTGATAACATACCGCGCTGTTGTGACTGCGTGAAATAACGTTTAGCTTCACCAACTGCACTCACGCAAAAAGGAACAATATACCGTGAAATTCAACTTTACAGTCCGCGAACTATGTCATGGCGAAGTATGTCATGTATGCGTCATGGCGCTCTGTGCCCCCTGATACCCTTTCGCCATAGAAATTCACGATCATCATCAAAAACGAGCAATATAACATGCCATGCTCAACGTGATTTTCCTAATAGCGAAAGTTTATATATTCATACTTGCACTGGGTGCCCGTGCAAACTCGAGGCTCGTTTTCGTCGAATGCTATCTCGATTTAAGAGAATACCGCTCGCGCCGCGGCGGTATTTCGCTTTAGAGCGAAAAAAGAACTGGCTAGTCATTGTGTTCCGATTTCCATAGCGCCTGGACGTATTTCATATAAAACTTTTGCCAAAAATATACAGCCCGGGGGGGGGGGGGGGTAATTATAAGCCATGTCATGAAGCTTGCTTTTGATCCCTCAGCACTCTAAGTACCTCTCCTCAGAGTCTTAACACATTTAACTATACACTTTTAACTATGCAACAAGATCTCCACTACACGACTTAGAATCAAACCCCTGTGGCTGTGTATCAGGCAGGTTTTAGTGTATAGTGTAGACTGTCATACGTTGACAGACAGCGCACGCTTAAAACAGAGCGCTTGGTAGTGCGCATGCACCAAATGCTACTTAAAATCGAGCCTTCAAATCGCTATTTCGATTCGGCCGTGCACCGTTGGAGACAGCTTTATGCCGCGCACACCAGAGGCGATTGCGCAGCATGGTTAGCGGTGCGGACACGGGATGGCGCAACTAGCGCTCGCGTCAAAGTTGTAGGGTTGGAGCGTGGACGGAACCATTGCGAAAGAACCAATATTTTTCTTTGTAGGTACAGCAGGGAAATGATTTGACAATAAACACGGGATGCGATAGCAATAAAAGCCTCTTCGAAAAAAAATGTGGCGTCAGCCACGAAATTTTCACATTGGCTGGAGGGAATAGCACGTCACCAGCCCGCATGATTCCCATTGTTTGGAGGAGATGTGACGCCACCAGACTGAATAGTTTCCGTTGGATTTACGGAAGTGACCAGAAGTGACATTCCAGTAAAGGCAGCGACACCTTCTAAAGTTCTCGCATTGCCAATTCAAATAAGGCAATTAAGTATCCCTGTAAATTTTTTAGCCTCCGAGAGCCCAACATCGTAAAAACGCGTTCATACGAATACAGCACACTGTTTTCAATGCAAAAAGACATGGAGTGAACTTTTTAAATGTCAGAGCTAGTTGACGTCTCCGGTGATTCAAAACCGCCGAAGCAACTTCATTCGGTTTATTTATGACGAACACACAACTTCACATTAAATCAAGAACCTTAGCGCTACGTGACAAGTGCAAAAGTGTCAAATGGGTGCATCTTTCAACACGACGGGAATTACTGCAGGGTCAGAGTCACTTCACATGCACACTTCAACAGCACTCCTCATGCGGTATTCAATGGAGGCTTTTGTAATTTTTCAAGCAGTACCAAGCGCCTACGCATGTATGTACCGGCATCCAGCGAGTAACTGTACTACCGGTCAATCTCGCGCACGTCTTGCTCAGGGTGGCCAAACGTCTTCCATAAAACGCTGGACTTCGGAACGCCGGTCGTCGCGTTGGGGATTGGGAATGTAGAACGTCGACGGGGGGCACGGTCTATCTGGAAAATACCGCCTCCAAAGTGTCGAACACTCGCCAGCACCTTCTGGTTCTTCTCGGCCCGCTTCGACTTCTGAGTCTTGCACCTCTGTAGGCGAGGGTTGCTCTTCATTGGGCTTGAGTTGCTTTTCAGTCGCCGTGGTCTCAGCTTCATCCAGTTTTCGTTTTTGAGGCGTACTGAGCGACTTGATCGTCGGCACCTCGTCTGAAGACGACACGACCATCGTGTTCGACCTCTTCATCGGCACCTCGTCTGAAGACGACACGATGGCATCGGGCCTGGAATCCATGTTCTCTTCCGGTCCACACAGCCCTGGTGGCGAGTCTTTGTTGGATGCGCCAGGACTACCAGTCTTAGTCGCACCTGGTTCCAACACTCCGTGTTGTCGTTGGTCACAAGGCTGATTTACGGTAGGAATACCTCCGTTAAGATCCGCAGGTTCCGTCGTAGAAGCGCCAACGATTTCCCGACTGCTTCCAGCTGCTTCGCTTTCAGCGGAATCGGTTCCACCTGCCTTGGCGACAAGAAGTAGCCTACTGCGTAGAGCTTGCCTTCGCGGCGATGATCATCCAACAACGTGCGCCGTCATCTACGTCCGACTGATTGTTTTTTTTTTTGCTCTTTGAAATGCGAACAGCAAGCTATAGTGCCATAAGAACGAACCTTATCTTCGTCTTCACATGAACACAGCGTTTTCCGTGCGGTTTTTGTTTGCGTTGTTATCATCAGCTGTTGACCAGCTATGTGGGCTTTCTTTAAACGGCAGCGGCTTTTGTGACGACGTGACGGTGAGCAGTTTTCTAGCGTCCCATCGTCACTCGTCCGAGATACTAGACGCGATAATACATTGCGATGTTAAAGAAAAGAATAAAAACGCCGTGCACTGGAAGCCTCGTGCGCTGCTCTCTGTATGGATGGACGGATGTCGCGCCATCTGCCGTGGATTATCGGCGCTACGCGGATGCGAGCGCGCTGCCACGCGGTGCGCATCAGGCTTCGCGTTTGTAAATGCAGCCTTTCAATGAAAACTAACCACTTCCATGCACTGCCGTGTATATCTATGCCACGGCTGTTACAGAAACGGTCTCGAAAATGCGCCAAACTGCAGAAGGAATTACTGTCGACTCTGCGAAAGGTGACATGAGAAAGCAGTACAAAAAAGCTGTGTGACGTGTGCTTAGCGTCATGCGCGTTTCGTAACGGTTCTCATTACTCCTGGTGCGCATGATAGTGACACTTCCGAACATGTAACGTGCCCGAACTGAGTGAACTTAGCCGCTCATGACGACATGCCGGTCTCCTGCTTACCAAAAGAGTCTTGTTGAGGGTGCTGGAATTTGTAGAAACAATATTTGCTAATTTTTTTTCCTCAGCGGCTGTAAGATATGAATCTCAAGCCTCCTTAGTTGCAGAGCTTATCGCCTACTTACGCATTTTTTAGAGCAGTCGCGTGTTGTTTGTGATATTTGTTTGCCAATAACTCTTCAGTGCCCAAACAATCGCGTACCTGAAATCGTTCGCATCATATCAATGACTGCAACGCGACTGATGTGGGGTAAAAAAAATTCGAGTTACTTGCGCACAGCAGAGTTCACTGCTGCAATGCGGCGTTGATAGATTGGACGCTCACTGCACACTGGCAATGGTCAACTGTGGCCTCGAAGTGTCAGTCAACTGCGCGCAAAAAAAAGCAGCGAATTAAAGTGAAGAAAGCGTGGCTATTTTAGATAATCAAGTTATTTCGCAAAGAAAGGCAACAAAGCTATGGCATAGGAAAAGATAGCACACCACGGAGGGTAAGAAACGAACCCACGACCACGACGCCTGCTTGTCGCCTGTACCACTGCGCCCGCTTACTGGGGCGGCGATATCGCCACAATTTCCAATTGTTTATCTTTTTCTCGTTTTCTTTTTCGCTCTCAACACGCAGTTGCAAAGGAACAGAGTGGTGTGCTTGGGGTCGACGTATTCTCTGAGTTTTAGCTTTCTTTAGTCCTAAGGTTAGAAGACCGGAACGGGGCAGAGTGGATGAGGGAACAAACGCGGGTTAATGGCATCGTATTCGAAATCCAGAGGAAGAAATGGGCTTGGGGAGGGCATGTTATGCGAATTCAAGGCAACATCTGGTCCTTAAAGGAGTCATGAAACTATTTTTTAGACTCAACCTGTCTAGTGCACGTTGTTCGTTATCAATCTCGGAACAACTGGGCAAAATATGAGCTCCTTTGGTGCAGAGAGTAATTTGTAACTGAATTTTTAAATGTTGTTCTGAACCGTGTAGGAGTCAGGCAAGGTTGCGGTACAAGGCTCGGTACAAGCGGCACTGCCATGGGCGCCGCTATCTCGGTGACTGCTGCCAACTTGACGATGGAGGCCATCGAAGAGAAAGCCCTGATGTCGTTTCAAGGAAAACCAAAAGTCTTCATTCGTTACATAGACGACTGCTTCTGCATTCTGAAGACATCGCAGGTCGAAAATTTCCTTGCGCACCTGAACTCAGTGGAGCCTTCTATTCAGCTCACAATGGAACGAGAAGTGAACAACCCCTTGCCATTCCTGGACACCTTCAGAAGAAGAAAAGGGGCAGATCTCAAGTTCGGTGTGCATAGGAAGCCAACCCATCCCGGCCGCTTCCTAAATTTTCATTCCAACCATCCCATTAGCCACACGGCATCCGTCGCCTCCTCTCTTCTGAGAAGAGCAAATTCAATCTGCTCCTCCGAGGCTGAGAAAAAAGAAGCTGCCGTTTTCGCCTGCCTACAGAAGGGCGCGTTCACACTTGTCCAAAAATCCGGCGAGCGAAGCGGATTCGCTCTCCGGGAAAACTATGACCTGTTCTCATCTGTTGACGGCCGGGCGAGGCGGAGCCGCTGCTGTTTCTCGATTTCCCACTCACTTTCCGGCCACCACATCACCGCTCGCGGCGTACACAGATATGGTTAGAAACAAGCATAAATCGATGCTGTCTGTGTACCATAACCGTATGCACGCTTACGTATGTAAGCGCAGGCACATTCCCATTTTTAGTTCAGCGTATGCAAACACTCGCAACGAAACGCCCAGCCGAGTGGCGCCATCTGCTTGTCATGACGGGAACTAGTACTGCCAACAAAACTAGCGCTCCTCTTAGGCCTAGTAGCGGCAGAATCGTCCCTCTAAATAAAAAATAAAACAAATTTATCACTTATACGTTTGCTTATAGGTGAGGTGAGACGAAGCGATGTACCGGTGTCCGATTTATGGCCAGTGAACGCGCTGAACAAGGCCGCAATAACGACGAATTCATTCCGAGGCGAGGGGTCCTACGCCGAAGGGCGCCGCCATGTTTTTCGCCGCGGCGGCGGCGAACGCGAAATATTTGGGTCTAGCCCGATCACCCTCGCCGCGCCGCTTTCTGCCTCGCTCGGCGTCAAAAACAGCCCAATCCGCTTCGCTCGCTGGATTTCTGGACAAGTGTGAACGCGCCCGAAGAATGATTACCTAGGTGGTTTTATTCAACTCGTTCGTCGCTGTCAGGCTCGAAGGACAAGGGGGACCAGCCAACAGTGGAACGAAACGCTCCTGCATTGTGCTTACATACCTGAGGCGAACCAGCGAGGCACTTGCGCGCCTTCTGGGAAAACCTGAAATCTACATGGCTCACAAACCTGCTTCGGCAATAAGCGGCCTCTTACCATGACCGGAATACCGCGTCTCCAGAGAAAAACAACCAGGTGTCGTTTACAAAATCCCGTGTTCCAAGGGCCCGGCTATATACATCGGCGAAACAAAAAACCTCCACCAACGAATAAGGCAACACAAAAATGACATCCGGCTAATGATTTCATAATCCAACCCCCTCACCGAACATTGTGAACGAGCCGACAACCAAATAGCCTTCCAGGAGGTGAGCGACTTGGCCATGGAGCCAAACCTGTTCAAGGAGGGACATGTAGAGTCTGGCACACCCGGCTCACAAAGGCGGCGATGAATAGAATTTCAGGAACGCTCCCCTCTGCGTACCTTATGGCTGATTCCACGACGGAATTTTCGCCCGCGGCCCGCGCATCACGTGTTCGTGCGTGACCAAACTGAGAGGCGTGCTGTTGTCTCGGACTGGACAACCAAGGAAGGTCAAGTGCATCTCCCCTCGCGGTAATTAGCGGCGGCCCGCGAAGATGCGCGCGCCAGCTCTGACAACAACCGCTGTTGCCAGTATTTCGGCTGCCGAATTTCGCTGAGTGACGTTGAACTGGCGCGCTGTTTTGACAAGCTGCACTGCGTTCGCTCCCATGACAAATTGATCGACTCGGCTAGCAAGACGGCCCCAGGTCATTGAGGAATTGGGCAAAGGGCCGCACCTGCTCCATTCAATCGCAGTCATGGGTCGGGGGGAAAAACCAGTTTGACCAGCGTTTCCAAACGCTTTAAAATAATCTGGAAACAGTGGTACACCCAGCGCGTCGTCTGCTCTTTTGGTGCGTCGCATCCGCTTGACGCCATCGGATTGCAGGCCAGTTCTTAGTGGCGCATGAACACGTGATGCGCGGGCCGCGGGCGAACGGACCGTCGTGTGAATCGGCCATTAGTGGACTACGCCACGTACTAACAAAGAGGGAGCGAAGACAGCACCCCCCCCCCCCTGCTGCTGGCACACTTTACTCACCCCTAAAGTTGGTCCCGAAACATTGGGCAAAAAAAAAAATACCGGTTGCATGGCGTCAGTTTTCTCTCCGCTATCTCCAGAATCCAACCAGACGGACTTTCGTCGCAAACGTTTTCGTACGAGGTTGCTTAAAACAGCCAGAAACGACCCTCAGACATAGTGGGCGGCCATTTCTGGCTGCCGCTTTGTGGCCCTACACCTGCTATTGTATTGGCAGGGTAGCCAAGGCTGGAGGACAGAAGCACAAAAGAGCAAAAAGAGGGCTGGGGGAATGGGCTTTGGAGCATTGTATGGAGGAGCTTGTTTCTAGAAGAAAAGAAGGAAAATCTGGGTGCAAAGCTGAAGGCGAGTTCTGAACACCTTCGCGCTCATCTATCCCCCCCCCCCCTCGCTTTTGATAAGTGTTGTCGGTAAGGAGTTAGTTTTTTCGGTAACTTAGTAACGTACTCGTTACCTATTCGGAACTGTAACAAGCAACGTACTTATGTTAACATTTTTCGGTAACATGAGGTGTCACGTTACTAGTTACTTTTTGTTCCAGTTGGAACCCATTCCGCCCCCTTTTTTAGAAAAAAAAAGCGCAGAGCCTCTAAAAAGATGTAAATAAACAAGATGTACAGGTGCTCCCGACAACCTTTGTTGGGGCTCGCATGCATGCCAGAAAACAGCTGCCCTTGACAATGCACCAACAAAAAAAAAGACAGAATAGCCTTAAAGCACGAAGCACGTGCACGAACACGCCTTCACACACTTGCCGTCACCTACCTCCCCTTTCCAAGCCACTCTCACACACAACTCTCGAGAGTGGAAGCATGCCGAGCATTCTAGAACATAGCATTTTTCAGAATTACTCTAAATTTGTAGAGTTCAGCGATATGTTTTTTTTGTGAAGTTAGAATTGATGTTGGAGTGTCATTTTGTGTTTACTGCCACATTCAGAAGATGGCTTCATCATGTGCCACACACTTAGAATCCTACACATGTAACTCTCTACAGGCAACTTTAGCCACTATAACATTGCTAAGCTCCAGCACATTTGTGCAAAGTATTCTCGTTAAATCAGGATATCGCGTAAAATCGTTGTTTGGGCTAGGTGTTATATGTGAAATGTGAGCTTTATAAAACTTATCGTAAGTTCTTAAGGTGACGAAAACTTAAAATGCATGGTCATGAAGTAACGGCAAAGTAACGTGCGGTACTTTTTTTTCGGTAACGATAACGCGTTACCTTTTTCTGTAGGTAACGAGTAACGTGTTTAATTACTTTTTTTCGGTAACGCCTACAACACTGCTTCTGATAGAGGGGCGCAACATTAGAATAAAAAGGCTGGTGCAGCTAGGAGCTAGAGCTTGCAAAGGGGCATTGCGCCCTTTTTAAGAGCCACAGGGAACCACGACATGTCCAAAGCTGTTGGCAGCCGACCAGCCATCAGCCCCTTTCTTCCAACCCTCATCTCCACAGCACACAGAGGTAGAAGCTTCTGTAGGCTGCCTATACAAAATCCGCTCATTGTGCTAGTGTACTTGGGGGCCAAAATGGCGCGGTTTCCACGAGAACCCCAGAAATGCAACCCTGAAATTTAGCGGGCGTAAACAAGGCTTACCTCAAAGGATGTGCACACCGTAAGCAAGGCGGAGATGAAAGAACGAACAAAATTTGACTTTCATCTCCATATGTGCGGCCTCCAGCCACCGGGTAAAAGCAGAGCTATGAGCTTCGATTGAGCAACACGTGCTCTACACACTTTCGCCCCCGACTGTACATGTAGGCAACCTATGCAAGTTATCAATTACCTGCGGCCAGCATTTCCATAACACTCTAACCTTAACCTTAACACTCTAACCATAGCTTCTGCCTAGCTGGCCTTTAAGACTCAATGTTTAGTGCTGCTAAGCAGATGTCCACCAGGCCGGGAAGATTAATAAGCAATAAACATAAAGGACAGCCCACCTTTGCCCTACTATGCCCCGACACAGGAAACACCCTCATAAAAGCGCAGCACAATATTTGCAATAAAAAAACTGCAGTTTCGCACTTCTGAAATGTCGCAGAGCTCACAGATATCCCCATTCAGTCAAAGGCGCCAAAGTTAATATGAATCCGTTTATTCATGATGACTGCACAACTTCGAATCGAATAACCAATCTGAGCACTGAACGATGACTGCAAATAACCAGTGAAAGAGACTTACAAATTAAGTTGAAACAGCATGCAACGTTCAACGACAGCTTCTTCCTGGCAATTTCTTTTCAAGCAGCATCAGTCCTCTTAACACGTATTCGTTGCATCCACGGAATGACTGCCTGTTTTGCGGGTCGCCATCTTGCAGGAGTTACACTGGCCAAACGTCTTCCACAAAGCGCTGGGCTTCCGAACGGCGGTCGTCGCCTTTGGGGGTGTGGAGGTAGAACGCAAACGGGGGGCACTTCTCCCTTTCGGGAAAGTGTTTCAGCCAGAGTGGCGTAGGACCACCGGCCCACTTTGGCTGCTGTCGGTCCGCTTCGGCTTCTGGTTGCTGTTGCTTCTTACAGTCCGAGGGTTTCTCCTCAGTGGAAGTGCGTTGCTTTTTAGATGGCGTGCGCTGATCTTTATCCTTTTTTCGTTTCTTCCGGCTTTTGCGAGACTTCTCCGTCGGCTCCTCGCGTGAAGACAACCCGGTCACATCGGGGTTGGCACAGTTAGCTTCTTCGGGTAGTCCTGATGGCAAGTCATGTTGCGATGCGCCGCGAGGATCAGTCATCGTCGTAGTCGTCATCCCTGGCTTACATTCGAAGTGTTCGGGTGCAGCAGAATCGGGCCTGGCTTTGACTCGAAGTCTTCGATGCAACTGCAGCGGGCTTTTCGAGAGAAATGGCTTTGACCGACATCAGCGGTGGCTTTTCTTTAGATTCGTTCCCAGCATTCCTTGCTTCTGTAGAGGACGTTTCTGCGTGCCTGGTACTGACGGGGCTTTACCGGGTAGTGGTACGTGTGGTATGTTACGCCTTTGTAACCGACCCGGCATTCCGGTAAACAAGCTAGGCACCTCTCATCGCCGACCAGCTGGACATGGGGCTACCGGAAGGCCCTCTTCAGCTGGCTTTTTTCTGTCGCTTTCATTGTCGCTATCTCATGTGGATGTTTTGTATGTAAATCAAACCAGTTTGCCATACTCTCCCCACTCCGACCACTTCAGTCACTTCTTGGCACTGGATCGCGATTGTACAATGTGCCAGCACAGGAAATTCTTCACGCGTTCCAAAAATCCATTCACGCCTAATCCCCCCCCCTCCCTCCCTATGCTCGCGCATTCACAGTCAGACTTCCGCACCCAGTTTCATCGAAGTGCTTCTCATAAGACTCGCAAGGCGGTTGCCACCCTTTCCATGACCGCTCCTGTTGTGGGCCGTGTTGGTAAAATCGTCACCCTTCCGGCTCTGAACCGGCTTTGCTGGTGTCCTCGGCTCCCAGGTCGCCTTAGTTCCACGACACTCGAGACACCTCCCAGCCTTTCTTCCCGTGATCGCGTCCTCGGTAGGGCGCATGATTTGCCCATCGGACCATGGAAACACCTGCGCTGATGACGTAGGCCGGGAGAGGTTCATTTCCTCGAAGTACTTGGTGTTCTCCTATGACTCACAAGGCGTTGCCCCCTACCACACCCCGAAATTGCCAGGCGTACTAAGAAATGGCCGCCAACTGGAGGCCGAGCAAAAGGCTCCCCCATCCCCCAGGAGGCCTGGCAGAAAGTGAGACTTACGTACAAGATGGGGGATATGGTAAAAACTATCGGCGCAAAAGCCACGGTGCAAGGTGGATGAGTTATGTTGCTTAGAAAGAGGCTCTAATAAAGTTGCAGTACGAGTGTGATGTTAAAGGACGCCGCTTCACGAATTCCCTCCGGTAAGAATTTGCTGGCATTGTAGACACGGCGTTATCGTAACCAAAAATTTGAGCGTCTTCACGCCTTTCCATCTACACTCTTCACTTGTTACACGCTGAACGCTCGCCGCTCCTTAGATGCCGCCACTGCCGGCGGCGGAGCTTTGCGGCCATCTCAGCTGCCTCAGGTCAGAAAAAATGTAACCAATAGCAATCCCTGAGCTGATCCTGCCACCAAACTTTTAGCTTACACTACCCTCGTCTGCTCAAAAATAGAACACGCATCCTTAATTTGGAACCCGCATCAATCGTACTTAATTCACAAACTGGAGTCAATACAAAGTAAAGCAGCGAGATTTATAACTATAGGAACTATTCACATCAGTCCAGTATAACGGCAACCAAAGCATCGCTAAAGCTACCATCACTCGAAAAGAGAAGAATACTAGCACTATCATTACACTTTAACAGATTGTATCACAGTCACTCTTCATTCGCTTCATACTATATCAGACCTGCCCACCGTATTTTTCCACGCTCAGATCACGCTCCCAAAATCGAGCCCATGCTTGCACGTACCCACCTCTTTAGTCATTCACCACTGTTTCTTGCCGTTCACCACTGGAATAAGTTACCGGGTGATATTGTCTTCACCTTAAATCATGACGCCTTTGTGCAAAAATTAAAGTGTTTTTTACAAATAAATTCTGATTAGGAAGGCTCGATTCCTGCATATGCTCAACTTCGAATTTTCTGTATTTTTCCCCATTTTGCCTGTTGTTCTGGATTTGTGTTGCTTGCAGAACTATGTGTCGAGTATTGTTTATATGTAACTGTACACCCCCCCCCCCCCCCTATGTAATGCCTGAAAAGGGCCTTTAGGGTATGTGAATAAATAAATATACGCAGGACCACTGCGACGAAGGAGGGCGCGAGCATGAAAAAGTCCCCGGAATGCGCTCGACAACTTTCCCGCCTGATTGCGGGTTCTGTGCTGCATGTAGAGGAGGAGGAAAGGAAAGGCAGGGAGGTTAACCGGAAGAATAATCGGTTTGCTACCCTACACACGAAAGGAAAGGGGTGAGAGGACAACAAATGAAAGAGAAAGGAGAGTCACTATGAAAAGTCAGCGTTCGTAAAAGTCACAGCCTATATATTGTGCGGGACAGAAGTTCGTAAGAAGCGGAGCAGTGCCTAGAAGACTTTACCGCCCACGATCGCCGCGGCCTGTGGCCGAGGACCTTCATTTCTGCTAGTGAGCGTGAATCTAGACGCCCCAGCGCACGACAGAGAGACTGCCTTTCGGCGCTATAGGGAGGGCAGTCACAAAGATTGTGGGGTATAGTCTCGTCATACCCGCAGATGGCACATGCAGAGCTATCAGCCGTACCGATTAAGAACGATAAATGGTTGGTGAAAGCTACACCAAGCCACAGGCGACACAACAAAGTTTCTTCACGTCTTGGTAGGCCGGATGGAAGCCGAAGCTTCAGATCTGGGTCCAAGGATTTTTATCGTGAATTGGGAAAGTGGCCGGAAAGTGACTCTGGTGTGTGGTACAACAATGCAGTGATTGATTGAGCGAGTTTATGTGCTCTTGTCGGAAGGTGTTTTAGAGCCCCTTTAAGGCATACTAATGCAGGTACCTCCCTTAATTGTTATTTGATAGGATCAGCCTGCACAGTTATGAACTCCGTTTATCAGTGTTTTGTGGTTCTGCTTCTATTTTTTTTTTGTGAACGCTGCATTTAGAGAAACTCCCTTCAGTGGTGCTTGACGAGGAAATGTCACCCACTCCACGTTAGAGTCTTCAAACGTGGAAGCTTTTGACATCATTGCCATTGCTCTTGATTTGTGCTGTTGCACTGGGCAGTTACTGACAAGGCTGTACTAAACGGAGTGATAAATGGTGATAAGATTTGTTTGCCTGACACCGCTGTCGCGTCGTCAGTACTTCTTAATGTGAAGGAAATAGAGAAATATTGCATCTTTCTCAGCCCGGAGCTTCAAGTTCGATGAACAACTTCGACAGGGCGAAAGCATGCCACATTGCCCGCATGCGATGACCTTTAATTTGATTTCATTTATGATATTTAATAGCTACTGTGGACAACGCCATAGAATTATAGTTTTCAGCAAAAATTTATCCTATGGAGGGCTTGCCAGCAACAGCGCCCATAGAATATCCACACTTTTAGGAGTTCGAGCGTGCCCAAATTCGCTCAGATTTTTACGTGATTTGGGGCAACGTTTTCTTTTTGCTGCTCTCACAGCATCTTCGAACGCATTTCAAGCGACCGAGGTGGAAATGGACTCCGGTGTTAATCGACGCAGGTGCTGTGTTCGCGCAGAAAGCTGCTGGAGAGTTTCTGTAGTAGTCGTACTGGCTTATTGCAAAAATACAAAAAAGGCACTTGCAGTTTTCATTCCTTTAACGGGCCCAGCACAATATTTGTATTAGCGGGAGCAGGACACTTTTGCTTTTTCCTTTTTTTTTCAATTTCACTGCATTTCGACCCGAAGATGAATGTAAAAGAAGCTGAGCGCGATACGCAACTTATCTTTTTAAATACTTCACTACTTAAATTGATTACTGCACTGCCTACGGCGCAGCCGCTGTAATTACCATCATGAATTACTTCCTTGTCGAGGACCATATGAAAGCGCTTTGGCGCTGGACAGGAGTGGAAAAAATGAAATTCGCCACTTTCTCCGCGAAAGTGGAAAAAAGTTACTTAGCATCTTGTGGCATCTTTCGGAGTAAGTCTGCTTTCTCAAAAGCGAAGCGTTATTTCCGCAGTGATATCCCAGTGATAGCATCCCAGCCGTAAGAACGTAAGAGCACGAAAGAAAGTCACCTAGCTTCTGTAATAAAAGTAGGAATTGTTCTCGCGTGTGAAAACGTTCAGTGAGACTAGCATATTTTTTGTACGCCTTGAAACGAGCACTTTTTTCTTAAAATCAGTCGACAAATAAAAGCGTTTTGAATGCAAGTTGCAAACCTGAGCTTAAAATCCAGCAACCATTTTGCGACAACGTTACGGGTCATTATTTGAAAAGAATCACACATGCACGCGAGCCAAAAACCCTGGCCTTCTTGTATAACAGAGGCCATCATCTTCTAGGCTCACAGTTCTATGTTATGCAGGATGGCATGTAGAGAGCCAAACTGCTTCAGAATCATAATAAATATAAGCTGCATGCATCGCCATTAGGATAATAAAGTCAGTTATATCAGCGAATGCTTTCTGTACAATGCGGGTTTAATGGCGCTGGGCTCTTGCGAAGAAAAAAACAACATAGTAAAAACGAACCCTGATAGGCCCTATTGCTTCATAAATACACACGCAAATAAACTGCTGGAATAACAGCACAGAGCCGACAGTTAGCAAAGCGGATCCTTGAAGAGCACATTATGAATACCTGCGAGAAAGGAAGAAGGAGGTGCCGTATTAGACGGCTCCTGAATAATTTCGACCACCTGGGGATCTTTAACGCGCACTGACATCACACAGCAAACGGGCCGCTATAATTTCGCCTCCATCGAAATTCGACCGCCACGGCCGGGATCGAACCCGCGTCATTCGGGTCAGCAGCCGAGCGCCACAACCGCTGAGCCACCGCGGCGGCTAGCACCTGTGGCATACTGCCTTCCTAAAGTGAAGAAACTCAACGTGCCAATCAGACCTATTGTGGATTTCACCTGTTCACACCTCTGAAAACTCTCCGGCTTTCTTCAATGCTTTTATCGTAACGAAGGTGGCTGTCGGATGAATAATAATTGTTTTTTTGGGGGGAAGGAAATGGCGCAGTATCTGTCTCATATATCGTTGGACACCTGAACCGCGCCGTATGGGAAGGGATAAGGGAGGGAGTGAAAGAAGAAAGGAAGAAATAGGTGCCGTAGTGGAGGGCTCAGGATTAATTTCGACCCCCTGAGGATCTTTAACGTGCACTGACATCGCACAGCACACGGGCGCCATAGCGTTTTTCCTCCATAAAAACGCAGCCGCCGCGGTCGGGTTCGAACCCGGGAACTCCGGCTCAGTAGTCGAGCGCCCTAACCACTGAGCCACCGCGGCGGCTAGCACCTGTGGCATACTGCCTTCCTAATGTGAAGAAACTCACCGTACCAATCAGACCTATTGTAGATTTCACCCATTCACCCCTATGAAAACTCTCCGGCTTTCTTCAATGCTTTTATCGTAACGAAGGTGGCTGTCGGATGGACGATATAGTTTTTGCTTGCACACAGTGGACCAATCACACCGGCCCCTGGGCAGCGCGCGTTTTTCTCTTCAGGCGCAGCCCTGAACTGGAGCAACTGGAGCACTCAATCACAAATCACAATCACAAGCGTCTCTTGGAAGTCATAAGAGTGGGTTTGCATGAGACTACGGAGATGAGATGAAGAAATTTGCTGGGATAGCCACGCCGGGGCTGGAGCAATTAAGCAGGGATAATTAGAGAGCATTAGAAGAGGCTACTGTCCAGCAGTAAACCTAGCTGGGCTGATTATGATAGTAATGATGCGCATCGAATGCTAGTGGCTCTTCGTGTCTGACCATTCATTAGATATCGATAGTTGTAGAGTGTCGGCGCAACTTCGAAGAGTGGAAATGCGCCATAATGTAGGCAAACATGCGACAGTAATCTTTTGACGATCATTTTTTTTCTCGCTTATGTTCCATGCTAATATTCCATAACAAGGTTCTTATACAGTTTCCGTCCTTCCCATTCGATCATGTCCCACGTGACACTCGTGGAAATGCAGGACGTTCCACGTCCGCCGCTGTAGATGAGGGTGGCGCTGGTGAACACTCTCAGGTTCAGGTTACACGCAACAAATACCACCTTTTGGAATATTGGATAGGCACGGCCGTAGCTCAGTTCTTAGAGCACGGCGTGCGAAATTCGGAGGTAGTGGGTTCGAATCCCACAGGCAGCATGCGGTCGTTTTCGCCTACAAGGCGGTGGATGTAGGCTCCCTATGCGGAGCTCTGACGGCGCGGAGTTCGAACGCTCTAGATAGATCTGTGGACGACTGTACTACCTCATAAGTTGCAGACATAATCGAGGAAGATGGAGTTGAGGCGGAGAGGCCCCTACAATATGGCGGGGAGGATTGTGCCAGTCGACCGAATCCTCAAGTGGCAGCCCCCCACGGGACGTCCCCGCCCTCCAAAAGCGTGACGCTTCTGTCACGTGATACGGGCTTGCCAGTACAGGAGGCTCTCCCCAACGATTATCTGGCAAACTCCAAAAACTGGACGCAGCAGAAGGTTTTGAAGCGAAAAGCTTCGCTACTATAGGTTTTCAAGAGGGCAGCGTCAGTGCAGTCACGTGACAGGTCATGTGACCTACTGACGTCATCACAATCTGCCCATTGCGGCAGGCGGAAACTGGCCCATCGGGCATTTCATTGAAGCTTTACAGACAATCCGTTTGGCAGTGTGTGTGGCGTTTGTGAACGTAGCCATGCAAAGGAAGCTTTAGCTTCCCGCCAAGGTTAACGACAGTTTAAACCAGCGGTAATTTTTTTTTCATTTCGGCTAAACCAATATCCTGCAGCCTCAAAATGGATTAACTTCGCAGCCCGCTTGGGCTAGGAAGCTGAATAGCTTGGCTACTGAGCCAAAGCAACTGGAAGAAAATTGATAAGGATAGGATTGCAGTTATTTCCTGGAGGAGGTGCATGAGAACAAAGAGGCGCAATAATAAATCGACTCGCAAATAAATTTTCTTGCTTTAATGCAATTGTGTGACGGAGTCATGAGATGTGTCGCACAGCTGTTTATTCACTTTGGTTCCGTCTTTCTTGCGTGCACCAGGTACAGTGAGGGCCTTGTGGCGAAGACCCCTTCCGTCGTCCACTTCATCACTTCTTCGGTAACGTCTTTTCTGAGGAGCTCTTTTTCCTCGGGCGTTACCAGGGACGCTGCTGGATTCAGTGACAGCTGCATATCTGAAATGCGAAATGAGCGCCGAAGAAACACGGATTCTAAACAGCTGCCCTTGAACATTTTTCAACTCGCCTGTCGACTGTGTCTCGGTTTGTCACAAGGTTGTTCGTTATGGGGCTCTGCTTCATTGGTACATGTATTTGTAGGGGTGGGCGCAGGACGCGTCACCAAGCAACATAAAAGAGCAGATACACTCAGATTCTCACTTCGTAGCCTAGTAGAATATGGGCTGAGAAAAAAATTCGAAGATATAGGAACACGAAATGATTGAAACGAATCTTATTCGATCTAAGCATGTTGTATAGGAAAGAAAATGGTTTTGCACACTTGAGAAGGATAGAAGTTAATGAAAGTAAAATATTCCAGCAAATAACCCAGCATGACCAAATAAAATGTAGGCGTGCATTAAATGTTTATGGCTTCCGCACTATAGTGTCCGCCTGCCGTCTAGCTTCAGCTGTAGAGACCTCTCTGCTGGTGTGGTGTCTAGCCCACCACGAGAAACAGCGACGGTGGCGTCATCTAACGCGCCTATAGGTATGCACCTTTTATTACTGTAACGTATAGCTTATAACAGAGAGGGCGCCACACATCGAATCAATTGCACAAGAATACCGCACGGCGCATTGGCCGAAATTTTTCTTGCGTACCTTCTAAACCCATGCCATTCGATACCATTTAAAAATAACTTTATGGTGGTGTGCGTTGACTTGTAGTAACGTGCCGAATGAATCAGTAATGTGCGTGACGGTTATTCGCGGACACGAATGCGAAGGACTCAAGGCGAAGAATGTATTACGCATTTAGTTTCCTCTCTTTTCTTCTGCAGTCGCATTTCCTGGCACGAAATGGCACTAAGGTTACAATCATGGTCTCGCTAACTCTGGTTCTTACTTCATCATCATCATCAGCCTGATTACGCCCACTGGATAAAAAAGGCGTTTAGCACTCTCCAATTAACCATGTGCTGTGCCAGCTGCGGCCACCCTATCTCCGCAAAACTTCTTTATCTCATCCACCCACCTAGCCTTCTGCAGCCCCCTGCTACGCTTGCCTTATCTTGGAATCCAATCCGTTATTCTTAAGGAGCATCGGTTATCATTCCTTCGCATTACATGTCCTGTGCCCAAGCCCATTTCTTCCTCCTGATTTCGACTAGGATGTCACTATACCCCTTGTTTTATCCCTGATCCAGCAAAAAGCGGCTCTTGAGAATAGACTGTCAGTAATATCTTCTTCACCATTCAATGCCCTGCCAAGCCAAATTCTCCATTTCAGTTTACCAAAAAAACACACCGAAACGTGCGATCTTGAATCCATGCTGTTTTCTGCCTCTCTCTAAATGTTGCACCGATGATTTCCACTTTCATTACATGCTACGGGCGCATACTCAAGTGGCTTTTTTTAGGATTAATTAAGCCTCAGGCTTTATCCCTGCAAGCTTTATCAGCTTTAAGCAGGCTTCATTCCTATCCCCACAAGTTTGTGCAAGGTACCGGGCAATTACAACATGTTTGCCTTTCTTCACAAAACATTGGAAAACTCGGACTGTATCCCAACTCGCATCACTTTCGAGAGCATCCGTTTCGGCGACGCTTGATTGGCTAATAGGCCGGAAGCTGGTGCGCCGGATCGAGCCACCGCATCCGCTGGCGGCATTTCAGACAATCAGGTGTTTTCGAAAAGGACATGTTTGAAAGGTACGGAAGTTGGGGTACGGGTCGGGCCCTGATCACACTCTCTTTTATGTCTCGGCCAAATGTACTTAACGATCCCTATCTTACTGCTAGAATCCTAGGATACTTCGATGCTTTCTGAATGTGGCATGATGCATGACAAGCTTCTTAGATTGCTCACCAATGAATGACTCGGGTTTGCTGTAGTCGTGCGGTACGCCGAACAGAAGTTCACAGGTGCGGGGCTTCAAGCCAGCGCCGTTCAGGAGGTCTAGGAGGTAAGACAGCCTCGCATCGTCGTCTTCCAAATCCTGGCTTCTGGGGACGAATCCCTCGAAGACCTGAAGAGCACGGAACAAGCGCCACACCTTCATGACGTGCTCGAAGCATGGCCTTGTAGCCGCAGCTATATAACATGTTTAACACAGTGGAAACTTCTGGGGATCGCGAATAAAATTTGAATGAACGTAAAAAAGGATTACGCCTAGCTTGTCACTTGTTTGCAGAGTATGAAAATACTTCTTTTTTTATTATTCGCTGTTATTACTAAGATTGCGGAGGCGCAAACATACTGATAAATATTCCTTTCAGTGCCGGCGCCAGCGATATTCCCTTCTTTTTCCAGGCTCAAGAAATGGGTGCAACTCTTGTCATTAGTTTAACGGAACAACCCATAGTTTAACCATACGTATACTCCCTTTCTCACCGTTCTCTGGTTTTTGGAAACAGACTACGCTAATTTGTGTTATCTTTCATTATGGGTTCGAGCACGATTAGCTTTGCACAACGCAACTAATCGCAGCCAAATACGAGGCAAGAAAAGGGGGCTCTTCCCGTTAAAAGGAGCCCTTCCAGCCAATGGCGTCGGTCGAGTCTAATGAAACTGCTAACACGACAACGCAGGGAGTGGTACATGAAAGCGAATGGTTTCCTCCCTGCATTGTCGGGGATAGCCCCCTCATTAAGTGGTCAAGCAAATCCATTTATTCTCCCAATACTCACGCAAGCAGGTTCACAAGAAAAACCGGTCGACACCATTGGCTAGAAAGGGCCCTTAGACAGGGAAAAGCCGCTTTTACTTGCCTTGTATCCGACTATAGTCTGCTCATATTTGACATGACGTGGGCCGTAACCTGATCAGCCAGGTGAAACAAAGCAGGAAGGGCGGCCGTGGCCCCGTCCTCTCTTCCGCACTTTGTGCTGGATAGGTTGTAGAAAAATACCTTATCTTTCTTTCGCATCCACACGTGCACGAGTTTCCGCCACCCCCTCTCCCTAAGTGCCACCGTGCAAAACACATACAGTATGTGTCACACTATGAGGGAAAACAGCAACGCACGACCGCCACGCTTCGCGAAGCGCCCCCTACGACACCTGGCGAGAATGGACAGCACCATGCGCGTGCACCTTTCTTGCCGATTCTCGCCGGTTCTCGGCGGCAGCGCTTCGCTTTGTGCAGCGGCCGCATTCCCGTGTTCCCTCTAACCATGACACGTACTGTATGCCACCTGCTTTTGCGGAATGCCGAGCAAGCGGGCCAGCTGCACAGCTCGTCCGCCGGAAACCGCTGCCTCGGCGCGCACCGTGAAATTCCAATTCAATTCGATGCGCCTTGTTTTCGTGACAAGTTACTGGGTATGACTCCAAAGCAAGCTGTACCTTTAGTCCGACATCTCGAAATACATTGGAAAGGGTACGACCGCGCGCCTGAGTTTGCTCGAGAAGGAAACTCTTTTAAAAAGCCCCAACCATCTCACTCGCCAGAATGTGAGGCTGCCCTTGTGGCAGGTGTTGGAGGCAAGTGCATTAGAATCCCATTTATTGCCCCACCTGAAAAAGATGGCTGCTTCTGAAGTCAAAGACCGCAATATTGTGTTGGGTACCACTTATATTTGCTTTTATTTCCTTTTTGATAGCATGACGTTTGGTATTTGGTTTATGGGGCTTTAGCGTCCCAAAGTTACTCGTGTCATTAAGCCCCCATAAACCATGATGCAGTTTCAAAGCGAAATCACGAAATAAAAATAGTGAATATCTGCGCTGCTGTCTCAAGCCCTTTTTGAGCGTGACCGTGTCTCTTTGTACGTTACATTCCCTTCTAAATCCTATCCACTTCTTATCTTCAACTTTCGAGAGATCTATGTGTTCAATCTTTCAATTCGGTCAGCTTAGAAACTAGTTCTTAGAGGATCATGCATTGTGCAAGCAAAGCTGTGTGGCGGTAGGACGAGAGGTACCGGAAAAAAAAGTCTCCTAGAGGACCCAGCTGTCATGTCAAACTTCGGTTTCTGCCTGCCAGATATTGTAGAAGCCTCCGTTGTCGCCGACCTATACCGAAGAATGGCTACACACGTGGCTTTCTTCAAAGCGTTGGTCCCCGTCCGGCTCGGAGGACGGGAGGCCAACAGTGGAACGAAACGCTCCCGCATTCTGTTTGCATACTTGAGCGGAACCAGCGAGGCACTTGTAAGCATTCTCGGAAAAGATGAAATCCACATGCCTCACAAACTGGTTTCGACAATAAGCCGCTGCTTACCCCGACCGAAAGACCGCGTCCCCAGAGAAAAACAACCGGGTGTCGTTTACAAAAACCCGTGCTCCAAGGGCCCGGA
Source organism: Amblyomma americanum (assembly GCA_030143305.2). NCBI lineage: Eukaryota > Metazoa > Arthropoda > Arachnida > Ixodida > Ixodidae > Amblyomma > Amblyomma americanum. The sequence goes on along the minus strand of JARKHS020013365.1, from coordinate 845,733 downwards.
TTCATACATCGTCGAAACAAAAACCCCCACCAAAGAATAAGGCAACACAAAAATGACATCAGGCTAATGATTTCAGAATCCAACCCCTTCGCCGAACACTGCGAACGCGCAGACCACCGAATACCCTTCGAGGAGGTGAGCGTCTTGGCCATGGAGCCAAACCTGCTCAAGAGACAACATGTGGAGCCATGGCACATCCGGCTCACAAAGGAGGCGATGAATAGAACTCCAGGAATGCTCCCCTCCGCGTACGTTAGTGGTCTGCGCCACGTGCTAACAAAGGGAGAGCGAAGGCAGGAACCCGCTGCTGCTGCTGCTGGAAAACTTTAGTATAGGCACCCTGCACCCGCCAGGTACCGCCACCGTCGACGCTGCGTTCAGCGCCCCTCGCGGCCAGTTCCTCGTCCCTGTCAGGAAGGCTCGCCTCGCGACTTCGAAGGGATGGCGTCTGCCAGCGGCGTGCCGCTTATTGTAGAGGCGGGATTTTGCGCTATTCACGATGCGGAAAAATTCTTTAGAGGAGCAAACATCAAGAAAGGCACGAAGCTTTTTGAAGCAGGACACGTACACAACGTGAAAGAGGTGGTGTCGTGCGACGGGAGCGAAGTAGCAGCCCGGTGCATTGCGCAGACGAGCATCACTGCGCCACCGAAAACCATCAAATTAACGGTAAGAAACATTTCTATCTAATGTCTGTTAGCGCTGCGATCTTACTTTATTTTATTTTATGTAGCTATCTTCCAGTAGACAGCTTGTTGCCGCGAGCTGCAGTTGCAAGGCAGGCGTCGCAGGCAAATACAAACGCTGCTGCCGTTGCCGTGTATTTGGAGCAGTGTGAAACGCTCTCTAAAACGAGCCAACCGCAAGCCTGGGGTGTTCCTACATTTAAGAAGGTTTACCCTAAACTTTCGAAGACGGCCAAGCGGCATAACATTGAAGGTAACTAGAAAACTCCAGTTTTTGAGCGAACGGCGCAAACCTGACTTGATAACATTCTCGTTTGCAGCACCTTCGGTTTTCGATATGAAATTCCCTGTTGAAACTATCCCTTGAAATGATGTACCCGCTGTGTAATCTGCCGCTCATATTTTTTTCATTTTTTCAGCAACTGCTAGGTCGTTATCGCTGCAACACGTGCGTCAATATTTTGGGGATATCAAATGTCCAATAAACGAGCTTTTACAAGCAGAAGAGGATGAAAGCTGTGGTGAAGCGCCTGTGCGCACTGAAACTCCTGCCGGCAACGTAAAACTTTTTGACTGGGATTGTTCAGAAAAGGAGTACCCCAGCTACTTCAGGCAGGATTCTTGCGGAAAGCTTGTGCTAAAAAAGCGGAATTTCACTGCAAGGTTTGTTTAATTTCTACACAGTTAGGACAAGTGCCCTGATTCTTCGACATTAGGATATGTGATTACTGTACTAAATTATCACCCAGTCTTTCAGATGTGGAGGCAAAGATTTATGAGGAACATGTTGCTGTTGCCCCTGAAAACGTGCCTTCACTGTCCAAAAAGACGCTGGACGACAAGGCGCAGTGGAAGCGAGCTAGGATTCCGCGCATAACTGGAACAAAGGTGAGCGATTCTTTGCTGCGCAAAATTTGGGCTTCCTCAGGTGTGAGCTCGGACGAGTTGCGAAGTCAATGACCGGAAATCGCAGGTGCAAGAAGAGGGAAGGGTTCTCAGAGATCCATTAGCATTCCTCGGCGTCTGTTGAATGTGCCATGAGTTAAAAACCTGTCTAGGAGGTAAAGCAAGAGTCAAGCAAACGCCTTCCGCACGGGTTTGACCATTGTTAGACCAGAAACCGCGCGCGCGTGTTGGCCGTCGCGAAGGGTGGGCCCCGCAGTGGCACAGTCCTTGGAATGGCAGCTGCGGAGCCGAACGAGCTCCGCCGAGGGCCTTAAATTCCAAGTAAAACCCGCCGGCCACCAATGGTGGAAAAAAAACCACCAAAAAAAAAGGGGATTCGGAGGACTCACTACGAAATAAAAGAACTTTCGCATACCAGAGTAAAAGGTTGGAAATAGCAGTTCGCTGTGAGCAAACAAAATTGTGATAATGTGAGTAAACTTGCCCTTGGCGCAGAAATATCGTTTTGGCTGCAAAATATTTATTCTAAGCTCTTAATTTTCTTTTGCTGTTTCAAGCCAGACAATTGGAACGAATTATTCCTCTTTACCGAGCGTATCATACAACTCCGTGTAAAAACGTCTACATTTAATGAACCCTACAAAATTTATGAAGTGCGCTATTTGCTTTCTTTTCAGGCCTACAGAGTACTTTGCTGTCGGCCAGAAAATATTGACAGAAGAGCGAGGTCCCTCATTTTCGAGCAAGACTTCGGAGGGCCAACCGTGCGATACGGCATCGCGATGGAGCCCAAAGCCCGCCGAGCATTTGAGAATGAACACGGCGTTGAAGTTTCATTGTTCGGCCTGGTTGTTGCACGCAAGGAGTCGTGGTTAGCGTGCTCTCCGGACGGAATCTTTCTGTAAGTATATAATAATTTTTGTACAAGATATCACCTTTTTGCTATTTTGCCAGAATTCAATAACTTCCATTGCTGCATTTGATTATTCTGTTCTGAAATGCAGGACGCACGAGAACGAGGCTGTGCTTTTGGAGATAAAGTGCCCCTTCAGTCGCAGAGGTCAGACGCTGACAACAGATCCACTTTTGCCATATTTGCAAAAGAACGATGCTCTGGAGCTGCGAAAAAAGCACACTTACTACGCTCAAATACAGATCTCCCTGTACGCCCTGGAGCTTCAACAGTGCTGGTTTTACGTCTACACGGAAGCTGATTCCCTGACGATTAAAATTTCCCGGGATGAAGAATACCTCGCCGAAGCGATTCCGGTGCTCCGGGAGTTTTACTTCGCAAAGTACCTGACATGCTTGAAAGAATACTACAACACGTAATGGTGCAGTAATCCTTTCATGAAATATACTCAGTTTTTTCATGATTTGTTTATTTACCGAAGAGTCAAAAACAGAGCTGTGCAATATGTACATACCGAGAAGTGTAATAAACAGAGTGTCTTATGAGACATTGCATTCGTTCCTTGCAAAAATTCCTGGCTTTAGGTTTGTTATCACAGCGACCACATGAACAATATCATCGACATACCCAGTCAGTTCATGAGGAATTCTTTGGGAAAGTATATTGAACGTTTTCAGCCTTTGGATAACTCTTTCCACATGAATGCGGACAGACGCTGTCTCATACGTCGCATCGACTTCTGACTCCGTAAACTGGGCACTCGTCGCAAATGGTGGCATCACAAGTGTCGCCTGTTGCACCCCAACGTCAGTGCGAATTCCCGGAAAGCCTTTGTCCGCTAGAATGACATCGCCAGGCTCTAGAAGGGATAACAGCTTGCCGTCCACTGTGATGGTCGCGTCCGAAGTCCTTCCGCCGTACCCTTCTGATACGAAAGTTATTGCACCATTCGGTGCGATGCAGATTAAATACTTCAGGGTGTACCTGCCCTTGTAGTGGGAAAACCACAGGTTGCGTGTCTCCACATCTGGCGGCATTTCGGTTTCTATTTCAGTACAACCTATAATAGCCCTGCACGTATCGTAGTGCCTTTTGAAGCTCGGCGGCATTGTGCGCTGCACTGCTAGTCGTGACGGCCAATAGATCCAGTCTTTCGTTGCTACTTTTATGTTCACAAGAACAGACTTGAATACCCTGGACGCCGTTGTGCTGCGCACGCAAAACAGTGAAGCGAGAAACGAAAACGGCAAGCCATGTTTCAGCTTCACCAAAAACAAAAGAAGCTTGTCCTCAACGGAAAGCTCCCTTAACCTTTGCGTTCCTGGCGGAAGAACACTTAGGAGCAACGAAAAAAGCTGAAATGACACCGCAGTGAAGGATTGCAGCGCAGCCTCATTACCATGGAGTGCCCTAAAACCTCCAAAGTACGGCTGTTTCCGCACAGGGCCCACGTTTTTGTCGCACAATTGAGCTGAATCACATGAGGTTCCGCGTTCAGCGGTGGTGGAAGTCCTGTTGTGCACATAGCAACTTGCGTTGCAATTTGATGTTGTCGAGATGAACGTAAATTCCCCGGAAAGGCATTCGGGCTCCATGTCGGTCATCGTGCATGCCTGCAATGCACGAAATACAAAAAAAAGTAGCAGGTCAGCGGCTGCTGTTAACATTTTCCGGATTGCTTGCATACTGATCCTTTTCAAGATTCCGTGAGTCAACTTCCCTGCGTAGCAAAAACTCTACCATGAAGACGCTGCCTATGTTAGGAAGAGAAGTTGGGTGCAGCGCTAAGACATCTGTTCAAGCCGTACGCTGTGTATGCATTGACATGAATTGCCTTGGCGCACCCTTCCTTCGCGATTGCAGCGCGGGGAGAGTGAGTTGTACCTGCTAAGGAATGGCTTGGTAGAGCTGCACTTAACTACCTTTATCGCGAAAGCAACAAATTGCAAAAATGTGCAGGAATTATGTGTGTCTACAGCACTGCACCCTATTTTCTGTCCCCGGAACCGGCTTTGCTGCCATGGTGAAGTGGTTTTCGCTGCGCAAATAAGCTACCTCTCACAGTTTTGCAAACGCTCAATGCTGCTTTGAAGGAAAACCTACGTACAGTACTCACGGATTGAAATAGGACATTCGGAGCGCGTGGCCGTCGCTTCATGGAGCGCCGCCCGTAGACGATCATGGAACCAAGGTGGTGCATTGTGGTATGGCGTGAGAGGGAGAACATCTACAAAGCAGAATTGTTCCTTCCAGTAGCCAATCAGCCGGCCTGTGGTTTACCACATGCCTGCGTGGCACTGCAAGGCTAGCGCTCCGAATGTCCTATTTCAATCCGTGAGTACTGTACATCGGCAAACTTCTTTTGTGACGCAGTTTCGTCACCGCCACTCGGTGGAGAGTTGGCGTCAGGTGAAACTGCATTCAGTGGGCGAGGATCATCGTCGATCTGCTGATCATGCTTTCTGCTCTCTCTTTCCTTTCGCCTGCAAATATTATGCAACAAAACTAAGCGGAAGTGCAAAAAGAAAAGAAATCAAGGTCAGTCGTCAAACGAACAGACGTTTCGCTCACCGCCGCCAGCCAGGCGGAGCAAAAAAAAAAAGTATTGTGACACGCCGCTCTGAACGGGGAATAAATACAGCAGCGTAGTACATTTAAAAGGGTCTAAGAGATGTGCAGCAAGACGACAGGAATGGAGACGTTCGAGATTGTGGCGAACACATATGATAGTTTTACAAGCGCACCTGCATGCACCCATGTGCCTGCTGTCGTTTTTCAGGCCAATTACGCGTTCTTGGAGAAAATATTTAGCCCCGAAAACACAACAACAAGTACACATTAATGAACCCGAAGTTGATACATTTGTCAGCATACCTGTCATGACACCCGGACGAACCACTTGTGCTTGCTTTATTGTACGCTGATGGAAAGATGCTTGGGTCGTAGGATGGGTGCCCTTCTTCATTCGATTTAGCATTGCTTACAAAATGCCTGCTGCATATTTTTGATTTCCTCGAAGGCATCCAATCCGTACCATCTTCGCTGCATAGTTCAAAATAACAACAAATATACATGATACTCCGCTACACGTTTGCAAGGAACGATGCTGCGGCGCTTTTTATCTATCGTCATATAAGTTCACGAAAGTGCATCAAGACAGTGCCAAAAAACTTTATTTTTCCTGCACTGTAAAACTGCAACGAGTACCTATGTCGACAGCATGGTATGAGAACAAGAAAAGGAGCTCAAACTTACTTTTGGCGACGAATAAGCCGAATCCGGCGCTCACGCCGTTCCGTCTCCCAGTGTCGCGTCGGGAATCCATAAAACCTTGTCCCAGGCGAATTCTGATACGTATTACTGCATCCTACTACACAGCAATGTGTCCTGCTGTTGTTATTAGCCATTTTGTGCTCGGAAAGGAGGCGCACAACTGCTTCGCGACGGCGCGCGCAACACAGCGCGAGCTGTCAGACTGCCCCCGCCTTCCTGACAGGGACGCGCGCGCCGCCGCCAGTGGCGCGCGCGTCGCGCGGGAGTTAGATGCGCAGGGTGCCTATACAGAGTGTATTTCCTGAATCTTTATCGTTTTAGTTTTTGATACTTTGCGTATTTACTCAGGACATGAAAGGGGAAAATTATAATCATGGGCACAGGTCTTCCGAACGAAGTCTACAGAGTACTGATGTGGGATTTCAAAACATATATACCGGAAGGCTCTAGTAACAAATACGCGTTATTGTTGGCTTTGTCCTCGTTCTTGTGACATCCGTGACAAAAATAAGAGTGCAAGCAAGCCTCAGCTCTTCCGCCGTCATCCTATCATCATCAGCAGCAGCAGCCTGACTACACCCTTTGCAGGTCAAAGACCACTCCCATGTCTCTCCAATTAACCTGCCCTTTGCAAGCTGCGCCCACCGTATCCCCGCAAACTTCTCAGTCCCATCCTCCCACATTTTGCCGCCCTCTGCTACACTTGCCTTCTCTTGGAACTCACTCCGTTGCCCTTAAGAACCATCGGTTATCTTGCCTTCGCATTACATGCCCTGCCAAAGCCCATTTCTTCCTCTTGATTTCGACTAGGATTTCATTAACACGCGTTTGTTCCCTCACCCTCTCTGCCCGCTTCCGGTCTCTTAACGTTACGCCTATAATTTTTCTTTCCATGGCTCGCTGCGTTGTCCTTAACTTAAGCGGAACCCTTTTCGTTAGCCTCCACGTTTCTGTTCCGTAGGTGAGTACCAGTAAAATATATATAAGACCTTATTACTGTAGGCGGTGTTATGAGACTATTACAAGCGTGTTCCCGATCAAACAGGTCTCTGAATTGTACTGCATGCAAGTTTACACGTATAAATGATTTTCATAGCCGAACTCGTTTTTCTCGCTAGCAAGCAAAACAAGATGCATGCAATCGAAGAAGCTGCCTTACGCTCGAAAACTTCTTCCATCGATCCAGCCCAGCAATCTTTCTCCAAAGCATCCTCGTCGGAGACCACGCAGGGAAGACCAGAAGACATTCACCAGAAGGCAGGAGCAGACGAGACACGTTCTTCATAGCCTTGGCCTGGTCCTTGAGCCAGTTAAGACAGAAGAAGGAGTAGACGCGGGCAAACTGGCCGTGCTTGGCTACGAATTCGGTCACGTCATCACCGACGTTCAGGTGGTCGTACTCAATGCTGGGATGCGCGCAGTTCTCCCGGGCGTAGGCCAACATCTCCTCCGAGGCGTCCACCGCAACTAGCCTCCGACAGGGCGGACATCGCGGCAGAAGCCAGTCGCGAGTGAAATCGCCAGTTCCGCAGCCGAGATCCAGAAACTGTTGGTCTTCGGTCGGCATCGGCGCAAACGCCATCTGGAGCAAGTCCAGGACCTTGAGGTTCATTTCGCGTTGCCTGTTGTCGTTGCTAGCGTACAGCTGCGAATTGTAGCTGGGATTTTTGGGACAAGGGCTGCTCATGCTTGACATCGTTGTTACCAGTTGAGTGTCTGTGCTTTGTTCCTAGGAGCATAGAAGAACGATATTGGCTTTACGCAGGCTCCTCAAACCGGTTTATAGCGACGACTTAGGCCCATTTCACATGCATGCTGTTTTCTCCCCCGACACTGCGAATTCTGTTGGTCTGCGAATGGGGAGGGCCATCGGTCTAGTCGCAGACGGCTTTCGATCGTGTTCCGTCCGTATGGCATTCATTCGCAGCCTATGCGGGTTAGCTCTGCGACTGACCAGTGGGGAGCGCCGAGATGGCGTGCGACGTGGGGTCACGCGGGAGCTGTTGCCGCGGTGGAAGCAAATTAAAGCTGTTTATTCTAATCAAAACGTGCGAAATATTGCCTTGCATCTAAAAATACGCTGGTCATAAAATCATCAACACATTCCATGTGACGTTTCTGTCGCGTTTAATAATGGGTCACCTAAGCAAACCTTGCCTGTCCGTCCAACCGAATTCGTTGTGTCGATGTTGCATGTGAAAGCGCTGACCGAAAATCGCACTGCGGCCGCACCGACTACACCGGATATTTTCGGTCCAGTCGCATGTGAAACGGGCCTTAATAAAAACAACAACAACAACAAGAACAACAACAACAACAACAACAATAATAATAATAATAATAATAATAATAATAATAATAATAGGTTTTCAAGAAAAGGAAATGGCGCAGTGTCTGTCTTGTATATCGTTGTACACGTGAACCGCGCCGTAAGGGAAGGGATAAAGGAGGGAGTGAAAGAACAATGGATGAAAGAGGTGGCGTAGTGGAGGGCTCCTAGGTCAGATAACTACGTCTCGCATAAGTTCACATCAGCAGGTCATGGCAAGAGAACCTGCTATGATAAGTGTGTACTCCTTTCTCGCGATCTCAACTCTACGACTTAAGCCCTGATGAAGACTATGATCCAGGATGTGCTCGCCAAAAATGTACAGGCGTTTCGCCCTCCCACACCTCTCAGTGCGATTATGACGCACCTCATGCACCTCCCTCCTATCAGCACTCTTTGACAGACCTGCACCTGCGTCATATGCCCGCATGTCCAAGAGACGTCGTGTGGACGTCGGCGGGACGTCAACGTGGTCAACGTGGATGGTGAGTCGAGATCTCCGTTGTTCTCTCCGCGAGCTGAAGTGCGTAGTATCCAATCACTGTAGCTAAGAACCTACGCAGAGTTGCCCTCTTACGAGAAAATTCCATGTGAATAGCCAGCTGGCATGCACACGTGTGACGTCATTCATCAGTACACTTTTAGATAACAACCGCTAGTCTTCCCTTCCCCAAAAGAGCCTAGTTAGTTTGTTGAATTGAAAATAAATAAGTAAAACAGAGTACGTAATAATTGGTAGCGAGAAATACTATTCTTGCATGTACAGTAAATGTCCGTCTCACTGATGATCTTGGAACAAGTCATGCCATCGCATATTCGACAATACCTAAAGACATGAAAGGCAATACCTAAAAGCTTACCTGCATGCAAAGTGTTCCTTGAAGTTGACAGTGCCTTCGCAGTTGTGAGACTAAAATCAGTTGGCTGCCGACGGTCCACAGTCAGTTGAACGGAGCGGATACCTGAATCCAGTCCATCGTCCGCTCTAAACACACGAGTCCCGTTGGATGCGCGGCTGCTACGACGGAAACGTTGGCAGCTTTCGGGCTCCGTCACTCTGCACTGAGTCTGCACGTGTGTTGCAGCTTGCTGTTACTAGAACTACGCGGCAGGAAACACAAGGTCGTTTTCCGGCTCAAAGAACTCTAGACATCGTGGATGCAGCAGGTGTTTCAGGGAAGCCGGCCAGTAATTTTTGAAAGACCGGCTTTTCAAGTTATGAAGGTGGCGTCTGCGGCAGAACAATACCAGTTCTAGCGAACATCAGTTAATAAACTTAACAAGCTAGCGGCTAGCTAATATATAATAATTACCTTTTTAACTATCACAGTTAGGCAAGTGCATGGTTGCTATTAGAGATTTGTAGCCGGTGGTTAGTAAAAGCAACAGAAGTTTTTAAAAATTTGAAAACGAGATTATCCTCGGCACTGTGGCCTAACATATTTAACTACATCGAGCTAAAATGCATGCTCTTTCGAAAAGCATGGAGGCAAAGCAAACCCCTCCGCAAGACGTAACCAGACGAAATAACCAAAATTTTTTGTAGAGCCACAGAACCGAGGGTATTCGCGTTTTTGAAATTCTAAAAGCTGATATGGCTATTACTAACGACAGGTAACAAATGTATAATTGCGACCAGGTGCGTCTCCTAGTTCAAAAGTTAATTATCACAAATCACTTCACCGGCTAAATAGGTAACCTTGTTCGCCCGTTTTCTGATGTCCGTCGACACGTATTATTCTGCCGCAGAAGCCATCTTCCAAACTCAAATATCCTTTTTTTAAAAATAAGCGGCCGGCTCCACAGAAACACCTGGTATTACAAAATCAGCGTCGTGCGAAGGTTCTCTTCGAGTAGCGCATTCCGAATTCAGGTTCAACCGCAATGCGTGCTCTCTCTGTCTACATCGTTTACTTTTTGTGACAGAGCACAATAATATGCATACGATATGAGTTTGCAGGTACAGGCCTTGAATGCGCACCGGATACGGCACGGCTTTTTTTTTCTTTTTTTACTCTGAGTAAAGTGAAGCAAGCGTTTCCTTTTGCTCTGCAAAAAAATATAGAGAAAAAAAAAGCTTTGCAACAAGCAAGTGTGGCAAACTATTAGTGGCGGAGGGAAAGCAGCTGGTCGTAGCTGTTTTTTCGTCCATGTTAGACGAAGAGTTCAATGTCATCGAGATCCACATACGTCTCTGAGACTGCGCCAACAGCCATGACACGTGCGACTATATCAAGTGGCGCGAATGTAATGCAAAGTGATGACTGATTTTTGAAGAACTCGCCGATTCTCTGTGGAAGGAACATTGTTAGCCAGCAGCACACGGTGGCTCTCACAGCGGTTTCATTAATAAGCAGCTTGCCGGTGTTGATCAGGCGGGCGGCGCTACTTCTGTTTATATAGAGTATGTATCAAATTATTCCATACAAGTATTTCTACGAAAAGCTGTAAAATATACGTCTGTGCATTCCTTGCAGCTTGATTTTACGACATGGCAGATATTACTTAACAGCATGGAACAAAATGGCGAGTTATACCTAACTAAACTAAACTGGGCAACTGTTTCCTTTATGGCAGAAAATTATATAAAGAAATTGGAGGCCTTCGACATCGAAGATGAACCCAGTTTGTGGAACTTTAAAACCGGCATCGTGGTTCCATATATGGAGCATTGAAAATATGAGTTTGACAGACCGTAAAGTTGAATTCTTATTCTAGCAGAAAAATCGACCTGATTTAATTACAAAGTCGTGAATGCAATTCCAGACTGGTTTCAGGGCATATCCCTTGGCGGTCGCCCCGAAGGAGAGGAGAATCGGAAGTGATAGAGGAAGCCATAGTCGAGCCAGGGGGCAGCAGACATCAGCGGAGAGGTAAAAAGAATTGTTTTCTCTCTCGTCATCGTCCAATGTGGGCGAACAAGTGATATTGGTAGCTGCATTGTGATCACAAGCACCTAACACACCTTATGAAAGCACCCATACCAAACAGAAAACGCGCCGAGGTATCGCATATCTCGTATGCTTAAATTCAGGCTTCAATGGAAGGCACTCGTGAGACTTGGATGGTAAAAGAGCTCGGCCTAGGGCGGCGCCACATGTACCAATTTTTTTCAGAGCTACCACAGTCTGGTTTACATAGATTTCTTGGACATTAGGAGAGTCCAGGAATTTTGGGTTTCGAAAGACGAATTAAACCAATGTGGACTCCGGCGGTTCCATTGAAAGAACATAGGTTAGCAGAAGTTGACTAAAAAAGCTGTAAAAACCGTGAATTAGGATGGTTGTTCTGTCTTTCGTGCCAGTAATAAGGTACGTAAAAGAAGCTTTTTTTTTTTCAGCCGACCATAAAAATGACGAAAAGGCAGCTCCAGCGCCTGCGGGAGCCGTACAGGAGACAACTCTTCCACTAGAGGGCGCTGACCCCACACAGCGCCGCGCGCTCCTCGAGGCCTGCTTCCAGAAGAAGAGCGAGACAGCGACGATGGAAGACCTGCCTTCGCCCATTGACGGCGGTCGTCCCGCGACTCGTGCCCTCATGTTGCGGAGTAAGCGACCGGCAGTCACCTGCCTTGGCTGCGCATGCGGAGTGGCTGTGGCCGCAGCCACCGCCGCGCTGGCCTGGTTCGCTGTCCACTGGTCTGCCGAGCGGGTTGACACTGGCGACACTGGCAAGACGTTCTGTTGCACCAGCGAGGCAGCCACGCTGTTCACCGCCATCGACAACAAGCAGCAGCCGTGCAAAGATTTCTTCGCGTACGTCTGCAACAACGCCCTCGAGGACGGCCTCGTCCAGCGGGACGTGGCACGCGACGCTCTGGTGAGCAGTTTGCGAACGGTGTCTATACACTTCTAGATTCCACCAGGGTGCACTAGCAGAAAAAAAATGATGGCCGATTTGCGCAGATGACCAAATGCACATTAGGTGCGCAAGCAGCTCGGTTTTCACTTCGGTTCCGGTGTTCAGATCCAGTGTTCCCGGATGGCAGTTTCTCGGATAGCGATAATGGGTTAACGTCAATATATCAGGGATTGGTCATCCTCTCCATTCGTAGATCCCTGGGAGTCTTCCTAACCCTTCTGGCGCAGTTGTGCCACTGCCCTTTTATGACAGGTGCTGCCATCGGTGGGACTTGGGTTGCTTGGGTTAGGGTGCGACCGAGGTTGCTCATCCTGAACAGCCTCTCATGATTAAATGAGCTGCTGCCTGACACGGTGGACAGGTTGCCCACCACCTTGTGGGCAGGTGAGCAGCCTGCCACCACAAAACCGACTTCGAACAAACAGGAAAACAAACAAACAAACAATGGTTAAATGCGGAGAATGGCCACTATACGTGCTAGCGCACTAAAAGAGCACAAAACGAGAACAGAAATAATGGATGCATAAAACATCAGGAATATCGGGGTTTCTTTTTGTGCTCTCCTAGTTTTGCTGGTTTATCCCGTGCAATTGTTGCAGCATCTGGCAAGCCTTGCAACATTGATATTTCGTCCACGGAGCCACTACTAACGCCTGCATCTGAAGTATGCGTTAACTTTCTTCCGTCCCTCGGGCATTTGGAACAGACTGCTGTGATTTTCTAATTGCAAATGTCTTCCTTTTCGTAAGTATTACAAGCGAAAATAGCAGAGACTGTTTCAGAGTTATGGTGCGGAAATTTTAAAATCCACTATGCTGCCAATAATTCTAACCGGTATTGATTTGCCAGCAATTTTTATACGTTGTCGATGCGCTCCTTTTTTGGAGGATTTTGGCGACATAAAAATTTTTTCCACTACTAAGGTGATCGCACGAAACAGTATCGTGGAAAGCTGTTTGACGTGAGCGATATCAAAGTCATGACTTAGTCAGCACTGTAGACCTGGAGCTTCTCGGACTTTCAAAGACAAAACCATGTGCCTAGTATAATTAAAAACTCCCTGTTTCTCTAAAATGTGCCGAGAAATCCGTTACTATTCAAAAGAGCATTCCGTTTTGCGTGAATGATGTGTACGTTCCATAATAAACGTATGCTTGCCAATAATGGCAGTCTTGCAAACTGTTCTGTTTGCATGTGGTTGGATTTGATAGTGACTTGCTATTGTACTTCTCAAGAAAAACCCAAACGTTCTTTAATAGAAGCTTTCGTTAAAATTAGATGGCAACGGTTAAAAGAATGGGTATCAAGTCGAGCGCATTTGGCAGGTATTATCTGATCATGAAGGACAGTTTACCAGTATCCCTCAAGAGGAAATTATATCACAGGTAGTTTTGACTGGTACTCGCTTATGGAGCAGCAACATGGAGGCTAACGGCAGAGCTTGGACTTAAATTCAGCAAACCTCAGCGACCAATGGAAAGGAAACTGATAGGTTAACATTTAAGAGGCACGCTGAGGGCAGAGAGGGTTGATAATAATGCAACACGAGTTATTGATAATCGTATTCGAAATGATGATAACGCAACACCAGTTATTGATAATCCTATTCGGGATCCAGAACATGAAATGGAGATGGATAGAACACGTACAGCGAAGGCAAGATAACCGCTGGTCCTTAAGGGTAACGGAGTGGATTCTAAGTGAGGGTAAGCGTAGCAGGGGCAACAGAGAGCTGTGTGGGCGGATAAGACTAAAAAGTTTGCTGGAACAAGGTGGCCGCAGCTGGCATAAGATTAGGTTAAATGGAGAGTTATGAGGCAGCCCTTTGTCGTGCAGTGGGTGTATTAAGGCTGATAACAATGATTTCGATTTTTTTTTGCGTACTGCGGACGACATAATCGGCAGCTTCTCAGCAACTGTAATGGAAAAAGCGGGTTCCCTGTTAGTGCTTTAGATGGCAAGCATAGACACACATGTGGTGTGCTTAAGCGCCCGAGTATGAAACTTCTGCTGCATACCACTCGAAGTCGTCGGGCGCAGTCGTATACGACGGTCACGTGGCCTGAGTTGACCCATCACAACTAGCGTACCTTTCTTTAACCACATAGATAAGATTTTAATTTACTAGCAAATTAACGCGGTGCTTTTCTCATTTGGAATAAGGATGGCTTAAGACCAAGGACGGGTTAACAGGACAGACTTGGCAGAGGCCTTTGCACTGCAGTAGGTGCAGTTATAGCTGATGATGGTGATGAAGAAAGATGGCCAGGCTTTTTAACCTGCACACATTTCCTGAAATAGTGGCCAGCACAGTTGCCATTGAATGCCAATCAACCATAACCTGCAAAGGCGTACCATCAGGAGACTAAACAGCTGGTACGAACAGGACCACATCTGCATGATAGCCGCCGCATGGAATGGAACGGTCAGTTGTGCAGACGGCGCGTTTTGTTCTACTTGAGACACGTGGTGAACGATAACATTATCTTCGGTTTAACATTTCCTGAGCTTGTCCAATCGTTCGTAGTGCGCTGCATACGAAACGGTGCACAAAAGGTGGCGATTGATAACTCTGTTCTTGAGTTCCACCAGATTTTATTTACTTCAGCGAATGACGCAATGATTTAATGCGAGTGTCCTTGAGTGGCCGCTTGCACGTTAGAGTCGGGTTCATCCAGGACATCTTTGTAAGTTTCTTAACAGATATTTAATGCGGCGCTCGGCTCTGTGCCACTGTTCTTTTTTGTTGTTTTATTGCAGTGGCAAATCACCTCTGACATCATCAAGGGCACCCAGGACTACGGCAGTGAGGCTGCAGTCGCACTTCACACCCTTTACACATCATGCCTCAGAGAAATATGGCAGGAGGATCAGCGAGCCAGGCATGTTGCGGCGGTCGTGCTAGAAATGGCCAACAGCACCAGGCACATGAGTGGCGCAAGCCTGCTTCGTTTGGCCCTGACGGTGGAGAAGCGCTACCGCCTGCCGTTTATCTTCGAAGTGAGGAGCGTGACCGGCAAAACAACGCGGCTCACGTTCGTTAGACGGGCACGTCGAGTCGTCCAGTACAAACATAACTGCGATGCTTCCTGCTATGACGTCATTCTTTCCATCCTTAATTCGCACTTTGGCTCTAATTACACCAGTGAGGACATCTCGAAGTGGGAAGAAAAATTTCCGCGTGTCACGCGAAGACGAACGGCCGTGTCTTTGACAGAGATTACGGACGCTTTCGATCACATCAAAGTGTCCGAATTCAAAGCCATATTAAACGACTTCCTTATAGACGTTGAACGCGCGAAAGTAATTCTTGTCACAGCTAAAGATGGCCTCTTTGCGGACATTCGGCTTTTGATCGACACAGAGCATCAGCCGCTGGCATTGTTGTACTTGCTGCTTCTTGTCTCCCTGGAAGCCATGCGCTACACTCAACAGGACAACAAGCTAAGTTCACCCAATATGCGTAGCGAGGACATCTGTCACGGTCACGTGCGGATGAGCTTCCACCTGTGGCGCATCACTTACGTGGCAGCACTGGCGACACCCGCTAAAGACAGCCAGCTTAAAAGCATATTCGAGGCCACGCGCCGACGCTTAATTGACTACGGCCCACTTCGGCGGCTGGTGGCGGCCGGAAATGACACCGATCACTTCCGGGCCCTAGTCGGCAACGTGTCGCTCATGTTGCCCGGCGACTTGGTCTTCCGAGAGCCACCCGTGCCACGCATGACCTCCCATGGCTTCGTCCGGAACTTTTTCTTAGCTTTGAACTTCGAGTTCGACGCCAAAAAGGAGACAGTGCGGCAAGGGGTGCCCTGGTTTCGAGAGAACGCGGACAACAGAGCTGCGGACCGCATGTTCTTCGCGAACGATACCACTCTGTACGTGTCAACACTGGGGTACGGGTGGCTGAGTTCAGGAACCAACGACCCACTGCTGGCCGACGCTGCGGTGATTGCCAGCCGCATGGCGGCTTTGCTGTGGCTTGAACTGGTCGCCTGGAGGGGCTGGTCACGGGAAACAGAGGCGGCTCTACAATCCCACAGGTGACGTATGTTAATAACCCGACGCTAATTAGCAAAGAAAGCATTATCGCTCTTTAAAGAAAGCCTTATTGGACGGAGTAGGCGGTTTTCATTACGGCCTCCATCACGATCGAGATAAAATGTGGTCCACTCCTTGCACGCTAGATACGTGAAAATGGTCAGGCAAGGAGGTGTCGGAAATTGCAAACAGAGGCTGTCCGCAAAATATTCCTCGCGAGCTGTCAATCATAAGTTGTACGTCAAGGTCGTGTGTTCGAGTCCCGTGAAGCACGTGGGTTCGAGAATGAAAAGGGAGAGGGAAAGGAAAGAAACGCTTTCGTATTTCGGCTTGAGCGCAATCTTGTAATCTTTTTCTCTGACGCCTCTCATGCAACGCTTCTGGTCGATTGTAGGTCTTTGATAACATCAAAACGTTATAAGCATTAGTCGCTTAAGATAGCCTTTTGATGATTTTGTGCCGTGAAACCAAAAAGTACTTCGTCTTAGTCCGTTCATTTCTTCTTTGTCTTCTCGCGTCTGTAATTCGGCAGTGTAGACCATGGTGTACAGATTCTTTCTGCACATTGGTTGAATGACAAGACATTGTATACAACAGAACACTTCCCTTAGCAGACCGTGGCACGAAGCTACACACAAGACGTGCGCATAGGTAGGAGTGATTACGTGATATAGGAACGCAGTGATTGCAACTGAATGAGCTCACAGTTGGCTCACTACGACACTCATTCATAGCGCGATAATAAGAAGATTGTGTGGTTTCCTGAAACCGCCTCTACCGTAACGCAACCAGAAAACATGTCGCTCCCGCTCTTATCAATACATAACGTGTGTGTGTTAGCAGCGCTGCACACAGAGCAGTGAAGAGAAATATATTTCTATATATATATAATTGGTTTTGGGGGAAAAGAAATGGCGTAGTATATCTCTCATATATCGTTGGGCGGCTGAACCGCGCTGTAAGGGAAGGGATAAAGGAGGGAGTGAAAGAAGAAAGGAAGAAAGAGGTGCCGTAGTGGAGAGCTCCGGAATAATTTCGACCACCTGGGGATCTTTCACGTGCACTGACATCGCATAGCACACGGGTGCCTTAGCGTTTTTCCTCCATAAAAACGCAGCCGCCGCGGAAGGGTTCGAGCCCGGGAACTCCGGATCAGTAGTCGAGTGCCCTACCCACTGAGCCACCGCGGCGGGTAGAAAATATATTTCAGTCTTCGATTTTTTGGCGCGCACTGTGGTACTCTGAAATCCCGTGAACGCTGATGGTGTATATCCATATTTGTGGTCGCGGGTAACTGCCATCTCAGCAGTCCTGATGACGTCAGTGTTAACGCCACAGTCCATCCACTGCTTATAAATGCATGCAGAAATACATCTAGCTGCAGAAATTGTCACTTGAGAACGAAAGCAATTTGACGTTTTAGAACAGACGGAAAATGAACCCAATGAGAAGCGCCCATGAAAGGAATAAAATGAAGAGCGAATTTAGGGAAATCAATTTCTCCCTCAACAATTAGTGACGGAAGAAGAGGGCATTATTGCATCATAATATATTTAGAAATAGGAAAGAGACCATTTATATCCGGGATATTTTGAAAAAAAAATTGTGAACTTTTTGTTCACAGCTGAATATTTCCTTCTGCTGCAAGCCTCCTCCCCGGTTTCAAGAAAAAAAAATGAAAAATTGAAAATTTGTTTTGGGGGAAAAGAAATTGCGCAGTATCTGTCTCTCGTATCTCAGCGGACACCCGAAACGCTGCCGCCGCGATCGGGTTCGAAGCGTTTCGATGGAGGCGAAACGCAAAAGGCGCCCGTGTGCTGTGCGAGGTCAGTGCACGTTAAAGATCCCCAGGTGGTCGAAATTACTCCGGAGCCCTCCACTACGGCACCACTTTCTCCCTTTCTTCACTAACTCCCTCCTTTATCCCTTCTCTTACTGCGCGGTGGAGGTGTAGAAACTGTTTTTAGGCGGCGGCCTTTGGTCGTCCAATCATTCGATCAAATAGTCGAAGCACTCGTAAACAATACATAAAAAACTCGGATATTTGCCATTTTTGGTCATTTACCGAAAAAAAGGAAAGAATAAATGACACTACTACGAGCGAAACAGTTTTCAAGGGACTGGCTAATTGGGTAGTTAATTATTTGGCATGATTAATGTTATTTAGCGCCCTCGGTGTTATCAGCTATAATATTATACCATCGTCTTCATGTTGAGCTCGGTGATTATGAACCCCTCCAAGCAACGTTTTTCTTGCGAGGATTGTGCGTCTTGTGCTTCTCGTGGCCTTAAAAGTGAGACAGCTGGAAAGTATTGAACCAATGAAATTTCCTCCCTTCCTTAAAATCAATAAATCATAGGTCTGCTGTACTGCCTGTAAATCAGTGGATATACGTGGTAATTCTGGCTACTAATACTCAGATGTGCGAACTTTCTTATTCTCATATATACATAAATATATTCTCATTCTTGACAAAGATCGGTCCTCCGATCGAAACGTCGAGTAAAATAAAGATATTTCCTGAAATGAAGCGTATACTTCGATGAATATATATATAATTTTAAGCACTCAAGTACATCATGTTTTCGCATTTTCGCAACTATACATATATATATATATATATATATATATATATATATATATATATATATATATATATATATATATATATATATATATATATATATATATATATGGAAGCAGTCGGTGTTGCCCAACGGGCCAGTGAAAAGGCAGTGAAAAGGTCACAACTGGTACGGTTATCTTGGTTTATTTACCAACGGTTTCAGGCGGTGGACCGTCCTTCATCAAGGTTTTAGGACCCTGATTATATATATATATATATATATATATATATATATATATATATATATATATATATATATATATATATATATATATATATATATATATATATATATATATATATATATATATATATATATATATATATATATATATATATATATATATGACTCTTCCCAATCCAGTCTTTCGAGCGCAATCTCAGTCGGAGTGTGAGCGTCCAGATTGATGGAGCCCGATGACCCCGCACTCTTCTAGTCCAAAGTTCCGTCAATCGATGCGGACAGCTGGTGATTCAAACAAGCAGGCCAGCATGATGCGTGCTGTTCACTAACCACATAAAAAAACCTCAATGAATGCGGGCGGAAGTACAATGCAGCCCAGGGAAACGACGGTCGTACATAGTTGAGCTCAGGATTCAACAGACAGTAGCTTGCATACAATGTCACAACGAAGCGACTAGGGCCTGGAGGTGACTCTAAGCGGTGTTAGGGCTTTTTGAATGCCTTAACCTTTCATGATTCGCATCTAAACAGGACGTTCTCTTTCATGAGGTTCATCACAGGATCGGCAATGCGTGAAAAGTCCTTGACCAATAGTCTGTAGTAGACCACAGTGTCGTAAGAATCTGCGGACAGGCTTTTTTTTGTCAGAACGCCGCGGAAACAGCGGGATCACGGCTGTCATTGAAAGGCCAGGGCACACTATGCGCTTGCTGATAATGTGTCCTATAATCTCTGGCTACTTGCAGTCGAAGTGTCCATTTTCTGGTTTTAGCGTTAGACCAGAAACCCGCCGCGGTAGCTCAGTGGTAACGGCGCTCGGCTACTGATCCGGAGCTCCCGGGTTCGAACCCGACCGCGGCGGCTGCGTTTTTATGGGGGAAAAACGCTAAGGCGCCCGTGTGCTTTGCGATGTCAGTGCACGTTAAAGATCCCCAGGTGGTCGAAATTATTCCGGAGCCCTCCACTGCGGCACCTTTCTTCCTTTCTTCTTTCACTCCCTCCTTTATTCCTTCCCTTACGGCGCGGTTCAGGTGTCCAACGATATATGAGACAGATATACTGCGCCATTTCCTTTCCCCAAAACCAATTTTTATTATCAGGCCACAAGACTTGTCGGCTTCGCACACTGCATGAAGTTATTTCGGCTTCAGCCCCCAAAGATATCGTCGTCTAGTTACATGGGCCAGGTTTTGCAGTTTTACGCCGTTTTCCAGCCCCCTGTGCTTTATTCGTTTAAAAGTGTCAGCCGCGGAGCACAGTTCAAATCTCATGACGTTTAACTAAGTGGCCGTTCGGCGTTAACGAAGGAAGGCGTCTGACAATCAATACACCAGTTTTCACAGCAGGTGCCGATTGTAAGTCTATCGACCAGAAATCCTTCGCACTCGTGAGTCCGTTATAACAGCAACTAGTCAATGAGGTGAACGGGTCGATAGCTTTGTTCTTTCTTTACTTTGCTACTTTGTTCAACCTACGATAATCGACGCAGAACCCGATACTGCCATCTTTCTATTGACCAGTAAAACCTGTGCCTTTCAGGGGCTCTCCAGAGTTTGGAGGAAGAAATAAATGAATGTGAAAAAATAAGTCTGGCGACGATCCTGCATCTTCCTTCTTTCACTCCCTCCTTTACCCTTCCCTTACGGCGCGGTTCAGGTGTCCAACGATATATGAGACAGATACTGCGCCATTTCCTTTCCCCCCAAAACCAATTATTATTATTATTAATTATTATCCTCCATCTGATTATAGCCCTATGTACCATCGGGAACAAAAGTTTCCGTGGCACGAGGTCTAGGAACAACGTTTATTGTAGCTCCACCTCGTTACCTAAACGTTCCTTCGTCTGGGAACAATATCAGACGACTGGGTAGTGAGGTGAAGCTACACAATAAAAGTTTTTGCAAGAACTCCCGTCCCGCAAACTTTTGACCACGATAAGTATACCAACGGCAGAGCGCCGAATTTGTAATATGTTAAGTTATGCACCATTCTGTATTGCTCAAAGCGTATATATGCAATATAGAGTGCTCTATACGCAAAAGAAAGGTTTGATTTTGACGCCGAATAATAATTGTTTTTTTGGGGGGAAAAGGAAATGGCGCAGTATCTGTCTCATATATCGTTGGACCCCTGAACCGCGCCGTAAGGGAAGAGAAAAAGGAGAAAGGAAGAGAGATGCCATAGTGGAGGGCTCCGGAATAATTTCGACCACCTGGGGATCTTCAACGTGCACTGACATCGCACAACACACGGGCGCCTTAGCGTTATGCCTCCATAAAAACGCAGCAGCCGCGGTCGAGTTCGAACCCAGGAGTTGAGTTGAGTTGAGTGGTTGTAAGCTACCGGTGGGATTAGCCTTGCAGTTGCTGCCGGCAATTGCTCCACCGCGAACCCAGGAACTCCGGATCAGTAGCCGAGCGCTCTAACCACTGAGCCACAGCGGCGGTTTTTTTACTGAACGCTTGACCTTTTGACAGCGAAAACCATCTCCAAATATGTAAAATCAGCTATTCCGGACTGTGAAAAAATATATACGCTTAAAATGCGGAAAATAACAAAAACAGGCTCATTGTTTTCTCTTTAAAGGTTATGTCTGCCAATACTTTTCATGCAGGGAATGCGTTCTGAGTGCCTCACGCTCAAAGTACCTCGAAGCCGCGCATCCCGTGGTGGAGCTCAAGATGGGGCTACAAGTTGCCGCCATTGTCGGGGCTGCCGGCACTGCCCAAGGCGAGGCCGCCACACCAGCCGCTGCAAGAGCTAGCTGGTACACAATGCAGGACGCCTGGAGGCTCTTCCGGATGTCCGAAGCCCAGTTCTTCTACGCTCGCTTCGCCTACTACCACTGCAGCACCGATTCGCAGGCTAGAGCTTTAGTGAACGAACTTGTAAGGGGCAACATTGACTTTGCCAGGGCATTTCAGTGCCCGCTTAGTAAGTACGCGGTTGAACAAGAAGACTGCGTAAACATTACTGTGCCGAAGGGTTGACACAGATTGATGTGAATCTGAGGCTGTGTAGGGCAAAGGCGCCTGGTTAATATGCGGGGTCTTTTTTCAGTGCCCGCCTTGTCCATCGTATTTTTTTTTTGTCTTCATGGAGAGGCTTTTGCGCTAGGCTACTCTGCAAGTGTGTAATCATTAGACTTAGATATATAGAATCGTATGATTACCTAATTGCTCTTTTCAGTTATGTATGCTGCTTACCATGCTTCACCTTTTTTTTACATTAAAGAGGCATCTCTCATATCTACGAAGATTCATACAGACAATGTTGCATTTCTCGTCACGAGTTACTCCGCCACTCGAGATTGCTGGAAAAACGCATACGAGCTAACGTGGTCAATCACACGATGGAGTATTGCAGCATGCAATTTTCGGAAATTAGGAGTATGAAGATAACTCAACATTATACTTAGTTCCAATATAGCTGTTCTGGCGATTAAGCTTTAGAGATTTCTTTTCTTGTGAGGCTTCAAACACGTCAAGTTAAAAATCCAGCATTTTCAATCTTCATGTGACATTAAATTCGGTTCTCTGCCCTTCTGCCGGCTTAGGACTTCGCTCATCGAAGCATGCCAGTGAAGCTCAGCCTTATTCCTTCCGTAGCTGTTATTTGCGCTGACTTTCAGGGTTTGTTATGTCGCATGTACTACTGGACTTACTGTGGATTCAGGAATGCAGATTACACTTAGGAGTTGCACTGCCATATTTCAGAAAATGAGTGAGATTGCTCCGATGATGACAACACAGGTTCATGGCCATAGGCCGTCATATAAGCGCGGCTTTTGGCATACAACCTTTGTGTCCCTACCCTGAGCACGTTCTCAGTGATCCCTGAAAGCGAAGTCAGCAATTCGGCGTACAGAGTTGAGCAATGCACATACTGCACTGTGTCCTGTCTTATCCGGTTACGTCCGTCTGACCTGCAGTCAAGATAAAGCGTTCGTTATACTAATAGCTATCGACAGCTATACTAAGAGACTGTGCGGTTGTGCCATTCTTGATGGCCATAAGGAGGATGGAGCAAAATTAGAGGGTAAGGAGGAGTGCACAGGCAAGAGCGTGTAATGCGGTTGCTTAGCGCCGCGCTTAGTGCGAACACTGGTGTGAATGGAGGGAGATAGTGAGAACAGCGCATGCGCGAGCGTTCTTTGCACCACTGATAGCCCCCCCCCCCCCCCCCCCCCCTTTTGGGTCTGTACGTCACACCGACGTCATTTTTTACACCTCGATTTACTCTTCGGAGAGAATGGAATAGAACGGTTACCGGAGTGGTTATGTTCCTGAAGAAAGAAAATATTACAAAACACTTAAAAAAATACTCCTGCAGCAGAAATTTTCTATAGCTTTGAGTATTGTGGCTTGATAGCTACCGCTGCTTATGCGCCCGCCATCAGACCCAAAGCACACTCACGACGTCACCCCTTTAAATAGAGCGCGATAATGAATTTTCACAGCTGCGCGCACACAGGCGTACGCTGCATGTACAGTCTTTGTCAAAAATATACAGCCCAACGGTTCTGCTTCGAAGCCGTGCAGCGAGGCTTCTTAATCACATTTGAAAGTCTTATAAGCTTGTGAGGGTTGAGGACTTGAGTTCCTCCTGGCTCCGCGAGATTAGGGTCCCTGAGTATGCAAGATCAGCCGTGCTGCAGGGCTCAGAAGCAGACCCCCTTGGCCTGTATACTTTCGACAAAGACTGTATAGTTATTGGTGTGGGTATGTTAGAGTGGGGACGTCGCAGGGCGTTTATAAGAAGCTGAATGAGACATGTTAGACGCTAGATGTGTACCGCGCTCTGTAGCGAGCTTTCACTCAGTTAAGCGAAATAAGCGGCGATAGTGTGATCATTCCCCAATTTCACTGCGCTAGTAATCACCTTTCTAGCCACAAGCCGCGGCCCTAGTCTGTGTATTATATGTTGACGTATTATATGTTGACGCAACAACATACAGACACCGATATGGCTCGGTAGCCAGCGTGGTGGATCACCAGCTCAGGGAAATCAACTGCGCTTCGATAAAAACCAACATACTCGAGGCTGAGGAAGCAGCAATTGCACTCGCCATCACCCAGCAGAGTGACGAGCCCCATGCACACATCATTACAGACTCGCAAGAGGCGTGCAGAAGATACAGCAGTGGACGCATATCCACTGCAGCCATTCACATACTCAAGGCGAGGACAATCACTTTTACGAGATGCTTCATCACGTGGACACCAGGCCATGAGGCTGTCAAAGGGAACCAATGTGCGGACGCCAATGCCCGAGCATACGCCAACCGGGAGGCGCGCACCGAAGGGGAACTGGACGCAGTCACTAGACGGTATGGAGCCATCTTAGAACACCAATGAGCCCTCCGGAGGACCTACCCGCCTCCCCACAAAGACCTTAGTAAACAGCAGTCGGTTGCCTGGAGACAACTACAGACTAATACATACCCCAATCTGAGTTTACTCAGCAAAATCTATCCATCCACTTATGAAAACAAATGCCCGCTGTGCGGTGAACACGCAACGCTTTACCACGTTACATGGGCCTGTCAGAAAATGCAGGCAGCGCCGATAAACAACGCACCTACACCGGAGCAGTGGGAGGCTGCGCTGTCCAGCTCGAAGCCTGAAGAGCAGCTCAAGCTGATCGACAGGGCTCGCAAGACTGCAAAGGCCGCTGGGGCCCTGGACTGAGGGCTCCACCTACGCTTCGAGAAATAACCCTTATACAATAAAGTTTTTAATTGATTCATTCTGTGTGAAAAGTCCCCCCCCCCCCACCTGCGTCTTTTCGGTAAAGGCGTAACGAGTTTCAATCGATTTTCACAAATATTTTTCAAAACCAAATTGCTTTCTAACCACTGTGTTGTCTACGAAAAATGGATGAGAAGAGGTGGGCGGCCAAAGTCTCCGGTTATTTGTACGGTAAAAAAACTTGGGGAGACGCTTAAGCTCCACCTTAAGAGACAAACGCGACCGCGTTCTGTCGTGGTCGAGCACCCGCTGATTAGATGGCACATCAGCATTCGGGGAAGGCGCAGACTCAGTAGGGTGCCTCGATGCCCTCGCCTCAGCTGGGGCGCGCGCATCGAGGCACCCTAAGACTCAGTATAGCCCTCGACTCGGTAGACTCAGGGGCGCGGGCATCGAGGCACCACAAGACTTAATAAAGCCCCTTGACTCCGTAGGCTCAGTAGTGTTCCTACTAGTGTAGTGTTCCTACTACTCAGTTCAGTAGTGTTCCTACTACTCAGTAGTGTTCACAGCTACGATGTGAGGCTGTTCTTCGAGAACTACAGCGTTCCTCGCGCCCGTGTCTCTCCGTCGTGGACGGTGTGTAATCAGTGTGCGGTACACGACAAATTGTTCTACGCGCGCAGAGAGTTCCGGAAGCTATTTCCTTGGAGTTTTTTGTAGCACGAACACCCAAGACAGCGTTTCTTGAAGGAGTCTCTGTTGTTGTCTCTCTTTTCACTTCCAAATGATGCGCAACAGACGAATGATATATTCGCCTGCGCACTGCATATACAGGGAGTCCCAGCTAACTTCAATCAAGCCCCCACAACCCCAGACCAATTCAACTAGTTCGGGTGCCAGCCCAAGCAGGCAACCAAGGAAACGAGGAGGCGCACTCTATTGCTCTAGCGTACGTCAACCGAGCAGGCCAAAAACAGTCGAGAGGAATTGCGCGAGGGACAGACTAATCACCGACAATGAAATCACCCTACACTACAGAGAGGATAGGCTCACATATTCGCCACCACACCACACCCTCACGAAGGAACAACAGAGTGTATAGAGGCAACTTCGGTCCAGAACGTTTCCTTCACCGGCCTATCTCCCATACAAAAATTAATTTAGACAGTCTATAGACGAACGCTACAGAATAGTCTATAGGCAATACAAATCCTGTAGACAGTCTATAGACAATCTATAGATTTATGGCCATACACATTTAGTAGACATTTGTCTATAGACAGTCTATACTATGAATAGACAAAAAGATATATCTACAGGAAGGCAATAGAGTGAATCAGAAGTCTATAGACTGTCTATAGACAATTTTATAAGGGCTGGCGCTAATTCACCCGGGTCAATACAAACCCGAATGCTCTGTTTGTTGGGCTCCGAGAGCAAACCTCGAACACATACCATTCATATGCGGAGATCTCCAACCACCATCTCGCTGGAACCACACAGACCTAGCAGGTTGGGAGGTCGCGGTCGCTAGCTCAGAGCCGGCCTCACGGAAGAGGCTGGTGGAATGGGCGGAGAAGGTCGCCAGAAATCATGGACTGATTGCCGCCAACCGAAATTAAGAACCAAGCCAAGCAAACCTCCCCTGACGGCTACCTACCTAGCCAGGGTTTCAAAATATGCCGCGGCACTCTAAGACAACGCGACCAAATGTATGTTGCTGGCTGTTGTATGGGTCAACTCGCACTATTTTTTGTATTTCGCTTAATTGCATAATTATTCTACATTAATTAACTAACTTCGCAAGAAAAGGAGATAGGCGAAAAAAGTCCAATGAGAAACTTGTAGAACGGTCCTCGAAACCGCCCATTGAACAGTTTCTAATTTTCCATCTATTGCATATCGGCTTTTTTTTCTTTCTACAGATGCCCGCGAGATACAAACACCACGTGACGTGCCCGCTTGCGCGCCACGATTGCAGCGCTCTCAAACGTTCCGCCCAACAAACAAACAGCTCATTTAGCCGGGTGAGTTGCCGCCTAAAAGGCGACGGTGCAGTGACGCAGGCACCGGCTGTGCGATTGCGGGCGCGCAAGCGATAAGGACTGTGTCTGCTCGTCGCTATCATTAAGCGCCGCGAGGAAAGAATACCGCTGGCGTAAATCGCACAGCCACGGAGCGGCTGAGCCGCTGCCCCGTCGCCATTTAAGCGGCAGCACACCGGGCTAAATGGTCTGTTGGTGCCTACACGGAACGTTCCAGAGCGCTGCAATCGCGGCCCGCAAGAGAGAATGTCACGTGGTATTTTTTTTTGTATTTCGCGGACACCTGCAGTGTGCGAAAAAAAAAGCTGATTCGTAATATAAAGTTAAAACTGTTGAAGCGGAAGATTTGCGGACCGTTTTAGAACTTTCTCATCGGCCTTTTTCGCCTATCTTCATTGCTTGCGCAGTTGGTTAATTAAAATCGACTGATTATGCAATTAAGCACAATACAAAAATAGTGCGACTTGCTCCATACATTAGCTGGCAGCATGCGTTTGGTCGCGTCGTCTTAGAGTGCCTCGCCGTATTTTTAAACCCTGACTTATGTTAGTTTGGACACCCTGTATAATAAACATATCACTGAATTTCTCCTTTCACTCAGCCTGCGTCAAAGGCTACAGCGACGACGACTGAAAAAGCAACGATAGTATAGAGGTTTACCGTGGCTCATATGACCTATACTCTGATATCACATCGTTCTCTGAAACCGAAACATCACGAGAGAAGAAATTCAAATAGAAATTGGTCTACACGGAACAAGCGAAGCACACTTC
Source organism: Amblyomma americanum (assembly GCA_030143305.2). Taxonomy (NCBI): domain Eukaryota; kingdom Metazoa; phylum Arthropoda; class Arachnida; order Ixodida; family Ixodidae; genus Amblyomma; species Amblyomma americanum. Next base: position 818,396 of record JARKHS020013365.1, on the reverse strand, counting down.
TCAGTGAGCAGCACTCCATGGTCCGGACAGGCGATAAGGCAATGATTAAGAAAACCATCGCATCCCACATCAGACCGCGAGTGCGCATTTCCGCAGTCGCCAAGTAAATCGAGCCCAGCCGGCGCTAACACGTAGTTGCGTTTCGGCCTTCATTCACGGGCTAACTGATATCCCTGGCCGTTCAGCTACGTTGAAACACACACACACACAAAAAAAGCAGCAGACAGCTCGCGAGGAGCGGCTTACAATCACGGGTTTCTCACCGACTCACTTAGAGCGAAATGAAGTTTTTCGTTTACTTAATCAGCGGGTGCCTTTTCCACGCGTTAGAACAACATGGCGGCACAGACATAAGCGGCATCGATAGTCGAGAGCCCGATGGTTTCCGCTGCTTATAACGCCGCTTACAAACCAGGATAAAAAGTTTGTAGCTGCGCAGGTAGTGTGTTCTACACACACAGCTTTGCTTATAGTAGTTTAGGAGACCAAACCAATAGAAAAATCATCCTGTAGACTTACCATAAGTGGACGATTAACTTGGATTTTGTTGGAAACGCAATACCCGGGAGGCCACGCCGGCGACACCTACCATGACACTGACACATGCGCGCACAGTGGCCAGCAGCCTGAATGATTTTCCGCCGTCTCGGCGTAAAACTCGCAAAACGTGGAACAAAAACCCGTTTTCAGCGGGTGTAACTTCACCATTCTCACGCCAGCGGTCTGTAGCTTGTTCTAGTACCCAAGACAACAATGGGCATTTTGTTTATCGGCTTAAATTCACTGCTCACGCTTTAAAAACCGAAATGTTTTCCCGAAAACTAAACCGACACCTTCCTGCTTTGTCCATGCGCGCCGTGTTCCCATTTGTTGGTACGTAGAACTTTTTTCGGTTAATGGAACGGTTACATAGCATAAGCTCTTTTGTGTGCGTGTTTGTGTTTAGAAAACGGGTATGGGCGACATCAGCGTGTCATCGGCTCCGAAGTGGCAGGTTGTCACCATGCACCCTTAGGGCGTGTGGGTGCTAGCGGTCTCGGTCACTGAGGAGATGCCCTCTACTCGGCGTGGCAAGCTCAGCCGGAGACCAGCTACCAAGTGACAAGGGTGGTGGTCGTTTGGTGCCCAGCTTTCGCCGGTCGCAAGCCAGAGAATGGGTCGGAGCCAAAGGTTCACAAAACAAAATTAAGTTATTCAGCGCAGATACGATATACTGGATTTCACAATCACTCGTACGAGCACGTACAAAGTGATTTGCAAGTACAATGCAACTCGTGCAAAGTAACAATCGAGAGAGATTACTATTCAGCAAAATCTTTGCACCTACAGTGCACTAACACAGAGAGAGACAAAGAAACAAAACACAATTTGTTCACCGGGCACTGCGACAGTCCGACGACCTGAGTACCACGACAGAGCCGTCCCGCAGGGTGGCGCTCGTTGCCGCGCCGGTCCGTGGCAGGGCGGAGGTGTTCTCCCCGGAGTCGAACGGGCGCGCTTCTCAGAAGCCTAAACGGCGACTGGAGCTGACAGACAGCGGTTGAAGCCCCTCATTTATAGGCGCGGTCCGCGTCTGTTCGTTCTCGCGCCAAGGCAGGCGCGCACTTACACGCAGTATCTACTCCACACATTCCTTCTCTATCTCGCGCCGGGCGCACGACCCCGTTGGTCGAGCGCGGAAACCGCCTTCCAGAAGATTCTGGGTCCTTCTCACGATGCGAAGCCGCCAGCGCGAGAGCGAGGGGAGAGAGTACCACTTTAGCGTGGTCAAGGTTACGCCCTCTCCGTCGAGAATGAGTAGAAACTACTCGGACACTAGAGAAATCGACGGCGCGCGCGGCCATGTTTTCTTTGGCGCCGCGCCAGCGAGCTGAGTGGAAAGGGCAGCAGCACACGCAAAGTTTCGCGCTCTCCTGGGTTCCTTCTCCCCTGTTTTTGTTTTTACAGCGAAAGCTTTACTGGGCGCGAACTTGCGATTTCACCGTGGCGGTGCTCCGAGGAGGCACATGACGTCACAACGCGCGCCTCGCCGCGGAGCCGAACCGGTCTGGCCGGGCCGGCGGCGGCTGGCGCACTCGGCGCGAAATAAAGACGTGCTCCAAGTCTCCGCCAGTGCGGTCAGAGTGCGCCGAAGCCGCCGAACGCGTCGGCGGTCATGCGCACGCACTTGAAGTATAGAGGGTCTCGCTTTGGCCGACGTGACGTCGCCGCGCAGCGCTCGCGTTACGCCAGAGTATAAACGCGCCTTAACAGAGCCTGCGCTTAACCGCTAGCCAACGTATTCCGTGGCGGCATCTATGAGAGCCATTGAAAGACCCCGCACAGTCACTGAATAATAATAAAAAAACCTCTGCCGATGCTCCGAATCGAACCAGGGCCTTTGGCGTATGAGGCGAAGATGCTACCACTCCGCCACGACGGCGCAACGTTTGACGACGAATAAAGGCGCATCTAGCCAATGCACTCTTCCGATGCAGAAGACTCCGCGCTTTCGCTATGTATATCCTGGCCTATCAGATCTAGGCCATCAGCAACTTCTATTTACAGTGCGCGCGGGCGCGATTGCTTCCGCGCAGTGCCGTTTTGATTTTTGAATATGCGCCGCATTTTGTGACACCGGTCCATGGGGAGGAACGAAAAAATACTGGCTGTGCGATCGTTGCGTCGCCGCACTTTTACACGCGAATACAAACGGCAAAGGTATAAATGGTTAATGTTAAAAGTGAACTAAAGAGGTTTCTGAGCTGGTCTTTTCACCGCGGGAACTCGATCTACACACTCCCAGCATTCTTAGAAATGTCGAATTATTGCCCTGTGCGGCCCATTTCCCTATTAAACCGAGTTAAACATCCTGGCTTCCGGATTTTTTTTGGAGTCAAACAACGCGTGCAGTCTCTTTCAGCCAGTCGTGTAAGAGCTTCGCTTTTACATTTTTTTGTGTTTAGGTTTCTGCGAATAAATAGTTTCATTCCGAGACAACATAGCCGCAAATTAGGCCCACAGAAATAAAAATACGCGCGGACTCTTTGCTTTACGTATCACTCCGCCGATGGCAGATCGGCGCTTGGTTCAGAAACGTTTCGTCAGTGATTCCACATTTCTCTGGACTTATCATGTTCAGAAAGATGAGAGCAGAAGGATAAGTGCAGGCACTGTGGGGAAAGAAGGATCCTCGACCATAAAATCTGGGAATGCGCTAGCTCCCCAGGGGCTAAAGCAAATATAAATTGTAGAGAAACCTGGGAAGCTCTGCTGCGGAGCAAGGTCCCTGGACCACAGCAACAAGCCATCCGCCTGGCGGAAGAAGCCGCGAGGGGTCAGGACCTCTTTGCATGCTTCTAATCGCGGAGATCCCGGCCTCCGTCCCCCAGGCCTGCGTGCTGGGGAGGGGGAGTAGGGGGCCTCCTTATCTGGTGGAAAATAAAATCGGTATCATCATCATCCAGATTTCTCCTTAAAATTTCCTGAAAATAAAGAGTGCAAGACGGGTGTGAGATTCCAAGGATGTGCCCATCTTCTAGATACACCGTTCGAAAAGTCTCAAAGAGCCTTGTCCTGTGCGCGATTAGTGATGCACTACAGATGACTCTGAGCTCATCTTTTTATCGCGGGAACTCGATCTACGCACTGTATGCATTCTTAAAAACTTCGAATTATTGTGCTGTGCGGCCGATGTCCCTATTAAATCGAATTAAACGTACCGGCTCCCGCTTTTTATAGAGAGCGATACACTGGGCTACCAGTCGAGCATTTCGCCATGAGCTAGGCTAGACAGTTGCGCGCGTGCGCCGTTACCGTGGCAACCGGAGAGGAGCAGCAGGCGAGGCGTGCTGCGTTGTCGCCGCGCCGCGCGCCCGCTCTACCGTCGGAGCCGCGCGTGACGTCACGAGGATGAGCAGTTGTGCGCATGCGCCTTTTCCGTGGCAACCGGGGAGGAGCAGCAGGCGAGGCGTGCTGCGCTGTCGCCGCGGGCGCGCGCCCGCTCTACCGTCGGAGCCGCGCGTGACGTCACGAGGATGAGCAGTTGTGCGCATGCGCCGATACCATGATAACCGGAGAGACCCCACAGGTGCGTCGCACGCTTCGTCGCCGTCTCGCCCCACGCCACTCTATCACCCGAACCGCGCGTCGCGTGCGCAGCATTGCGTATAAAAAGCGATGTTATGGGCGCCTGCATCACAACGTTTGACATGCACGAAGAGAAAGAGAGTCCAGCCGCTGCTGAACGGCGGTATAGACATGAGAGAGAGGGTTAACTTCTCCGATCCTGAGGTTGTCGCCTGGCAGTTGGCTACTCAACAAAGACAGAATGAGGGCAAGAAGGCGAACAGAACAGCGGAGACGCCCGAAGAGAGAGAGGAACGGCTTGCCACACGGAGATTCCAGACTGCCGAGCGTAACAGAGGGCGCATAGCCACCGAGATGGAGCCCAATGTCTCTCATTGCTAAACATACAGTGACCACAACAAGGGCAGCCAGAGAAACGTACCTCTCGCTACGAATGTCCTGGCATAGCCGAGCTAAGCCACCGCCAATTGTTTTTGCTTTTTTGAAATCAGCTCCGAAAGTAGGTGATAGAGAAGTAGGTGGCTCAGTGGTTAGCGCGTTCGGCTACTGAACCGGAGTACCCAGTGTTGCTAGAACAATTTGTTCTACTAAGATTGGGAGTGCCTGGGGCGAAACCCAAAGGGCGTCCGTGTGCTGTGCGATGTCAGTGCAGGTTAAAGATCCCCAGGTGGTCGAAATTATTGCGGAGCCCTCAACTACGGCACCTCTTTCACTCCCACCTTCCTCCGTTCCCTTATGGTTCGGGTGTCCACCGAGATGCAAGACAATTACTGCGCCATTTCATTTCCTCACAAAACTTTTTAAATCTCTAAGCGCACTGACATCACACAGCACACGGGGATCTTTTGCGTTTCGCCTGACATCGGACAGCACACGGGCGCCATATCGTTTCGCCTCCATCGAAACCGACCGCGCCGGCCGCGTTTCGACGGAAGCGAAAGGCAAAGGTGCCCGTGTGCTGTGCGATGTCAGTGCACGTTAAAGATCCCCAGGTGGTCAAAATCATTCCGGAGCCCTCCACTACGGCACCTCTTCCTTCCTTCTTTCACTCCCACCTTCCTCCGCCTCCTTATGGCGCGCTTCGGGTGTCCAACGATATATAAGACAGATAACAATAATAATTAATAATTGGTTTTGGGGGGAAAGGAAATGGCGCAGTATCTGTCTCATATATCGTTGGACACCTGAACCGCGCCGTAAGGGAAGGGATAAGGGAGGGAGTGAAAGAGGAAAGGAAGAAAGGAGTGCCGTAGTGGAGGGCTCCGGAATAATTTCGACCACCTGGGGATCTTTAACGTGCACTGACATCGCACAGCACACGGGCGCCTTAGCGTTTTGCCTCCATAAAAAGGCAGCCGCCGCGGTCGGGTTCGAACCCGGGAACTCCGGATCAGTAGTCGAGCGCCCTAACCACTGAGCCACCGCGGCGGGGCAGACAGATAATGTGCCATTTGATTTCCTAAAAATTTTTTTAAACACTAAAATGCATTGACATCGCGGTGTCAGTGCACGTTAGAGATCCCCAGGTGGTCAAAATTATTCCGGAGGCCTCCACTACCGCACCTCTTTCTTCCTACTCCCCCCTTTATCCCTACTCTTACGGCGCGGTTCAAGTGTCCGCCGATATGTGACAGATGCTGCGCCATTTCCTTTCCCCCAAAATCAATTAACTTTGCCTCCAGCTACAAACCACGGCTTAATATTCAGAACGCGGCATAATATTCAAGTGATTCTGAACAAAACGAGATTGCTCATTCAAGTCAAGCGAAATGCTACTTGCGATGGAAAAAAAAGTTTCACCATGCGGTATTTGAACCCACGCAACCCCAGTTGCATGTCGATTCTCAGGAGCGACGCGTTAGAGCACACGGCCACAGAACAGCGCGGAGTGACACGCCTCTCCTTACTTATTTCTTTTTTTTTTTGCGGACTACTTCTGTAGCCTTCACAGCGTTGCACTTGATGTTTGAAACGGGGTATAACCACGGCTGGAAGTTTCCAGCGGCTTTGCGAGGAGGAGGTTGAACCATAGAGTTTCTTACCATTAACTAGAGGGCACCGTGTAAGAATAACATACTCCGTGCTAGAGAGAAAGCTGGCGCCCCGCCTATGGGAGTTTGCATGGAGGTTCCTCGAGACCACCTGTACCACCATGGGCGCTCTAAGCATCATGGGGCGGAGAGCTACCGACTGCATAACTACAACTTTTGGCCAAAAATAATGAAAAAACAAACGTTCGATAATCAAGAATGTCCTATCATTCAATATCCTGCCTATAAATTGCAACAAACGAGCAGAAAAGCATGTAAATGCAAATTTTGCTCAAAATAAGCGATGGCTTGCTCTCCTATTGGCCAAGCATTGCAGACCACAAAAGCCAATATTTCGTGCTTAACAGGCGCATTTTAAAAAAGAAATGTGTTTTTGAAAAAAAATATTGACGCTTCAACATGTTATAAGGTTTTTACACAGCATTTCGGAAAACAAAAACCTTTTATTGGTGTCGTGTGCTGTTGCGTTTTAGCTACTATGGCTTTTGTGCACTACTGTTACGCCGATGTCGTCTGCGCGTGGAGCGCGCCGTGGATACGGAATGGGACATCTCAGTAATGCCACTCTATGTTCCTGAAAAAAAACCTACTGTCCCGCACCAAGTAGCTAATCGTCCCATGATGCTTTGCGCGTACATGGAGGTTCAGATGCAGCGCCGCCAGCTTTCCCTTTAGTTAATACTAAAAAAACTCTGGGTCGAACTACATAGCACTGAAGAAAGTGTATGCGCATGTAGCCTTCCGAAAAGCTACGTCACGTTTCCTCGGCTTTATCCCCCTCGCTCGACTGGGGCTCCCTCTGTCCATTCCGATCCTACTCTCCTTTAGGGCAAGCGCCAAGGGATATGCCTTGAAACCTGCGTGCGATTTTATTCACGGGTATATAATTGCATCAGGTCGATTCTTATGCTAAAATGTGAATTCACGGCTTTTTCATTTCCTTTTGCCCCGCCGCGGTGGCTCAGTGGTTAGGGCGCTCGACTACTGATCCGGAGTTCCCGGGTTCGAACCCGACCGCGGCGGCTGCGTTTTTATGGAGGAAAAACGCTGAGGCGCCCGTGTGCTGTGCGATGTCAGTGCACGTTAAAGATCCCCAGGTGGTCGAAATTATTCCGGAGCCCTCCACTACGGCACCTCTCTCTTCCTTTCTTCTTTCACTCCCTCCTTTATCCCTTCCCTTACGGCGCGCTTCAGGTGTCCAACGATATATGAGACAGATACTGCGCCATTTCCGTTCCCACCAAAACCAATTATTATTATTATTATTATTATTATTTTTATTATTCATTTCCTTTTTCTCACCTTTTTTCTCCAAATTTGCGTCCTTCACAAAATTATCCAATTACTCCACTCCTTACCCATGCGTGCTTTTGTATCAACAACGTACCCTGGCCAATCCCCCATCATGGGTACGTGCCATTCATCCAGAGGCCATCATCATCATCATCTACTTCTTTCTCGCTCTGGTGCTTAGGGCCAGCGAATCAGATCATGCTTGTTCGGTGTGTGCGCGCTGTCTAGACTGCGGTGTCGGCGTCCAATCGAAGGAGTGGCGTTTGTTTTCGGAAGTGCGACTTTTCCCCTCTTCTGTATCATTTGCAGCAATAGGCTGTTGAGCTTGAACAGCAGCACCTAAGGGAAGCAACACCGTGACGGGTGGTAAGTGTTCGGAAGGTTACTCGTTTCTTTGCACGTTCGCACCACGGGTTCCTTCGTGGAACGCTTACTGCGATGCGCGTTTGCCGCCCTACTCGGGTTGGTTTTTTTTCTCGGGTGGCTCGTATCGAAGCCGTTATGAATGACAGCGCTGCCTTTGCTGTTTTGACTTATCGGCATGCAAACGTCGTATTGGGAGTTAGCCTCCAGTTCCGTGTAAATGTTGGTTGGTATGTGCTCACAAGATGCGAGGAGACGTAGCCCTGTCCGGCCTCCTTGATAAGGAGGCGAATGCGCTGCCTTCGCTGGATTTGAGAGTCATGAGGCACTCGAGTGAAGAATTGCTGCGTTCTCACTACCTGCTACATGCTCAGGGTAGCGAAGTGAACAAGAAGGAAGTAGCCAAGTGGCCGCGTTTCTTTGTGTTTTCGTGGTATCGTAGCCCCAGCGACAACATCGTCGGGTCATACCATGGAGGTTTTCTGACGTTCGCTGTTGCTTGGGCATAGAGGTATTATAGTGCCTAGAATAGAGCTATTGGTCTTGAGAAAAAGAAATGGCATGCGTCGGGGAGCTCACTACCTTAAAAAAAGAATGTCTGTGGGTTTTGTATTGCTACGCACGAAATATGCAAAAGCGCGGTTCATTTTGCAGGTGGACACGACCGCCGCGTATACCTCAATGCGCGGTTGGTAAGTCTTAATCAGAAGCTTTACGCCACCGCCTATTCAAAGCGCGATTGAAGTGCCCAGTGACCCTGCGAGACAGTTACACTTCGTCCTCAGAGACTTCGACGCACTGCCACCGCTGAAACCCGAGGCATAGGAGGCTGTGTCCGAGGATGCGGCTAGGGCTGCTTTCGCCCTGAAAAGGAAACGATAAAATAAACAGTGGCATCTTCTCGAGCGCACCGTCAAAGACAGTTACGAGATGGAGTTTTCACACATGATTGGCCAGTCGTTGGAAAAAAAATGAATCTGGATTTGCTCAGCTAATCGCGGATATACAACGCGAAAGCTGTCGGCGTTCACTGGCGTTGGTGTTGACGACGTTCTAGACGCCGATGATTCTGAGGAAAGTCAGGGCGCATAACTGGCTCACTGGGTCAGTGGACGCCTCAATCGCGCTTTGAGGTACGTGGGGGGTGGTGAGAGAGATGTGGGCTGCATGCATTAGCGCTGACAACGTTGTGGCAGCAGACAAGCGGCACTGCAGGAATAGGCCGCAGCGTTCATTGGGTGACCAACCTCTCGCGATCAACCATTAATTGCCAGGCTGGCACGGTGAACGCGCTGCCTATCCAGTGTGCGGAACGCAGTCAAAGCAGGTTTTTTGCAGTTGGACACCAACGCCACATAAATGAAAGCGAGAATGAGGTGTCCACTGAGCCAGTTATGCGCTGTTCCTTTCGTGAAAATAAACGGCCTCTACAACGTTGTCTAAGCCAATGAACGCCGGCGGCTCACGTGTTTTGTTTGGTTTTTGAGGAAAGGAAATGGCGTAGTAATTGTCTCACACTTTTCGATGGACATCCGGACCGCACCGTAAAGGAAGGGATAAAGGAGGGAGCGAACGAAGAAATAATAATAATAAAAATTATTATAATAATAACCACTGTTTTTTCAGGGAAAGGAAATGGCGCAGTGTCTGTCTCATATATCGTTGGACCCATAAACCGCGCCGTAAGGGAAGCGATAAAGGAGGGAGTGAAAGAGTAAAGGAAGAAAGAGGTGCTGTCGAGGAGGGCTCCGGAATAATTTCGACCACCTGGGGATCTTTAACGTGCACTGACTTCGCACAGCACACGGGCGCCTTAGCGTTTTGCCTCCATAAAAACGCAGCCGCCGCGGTCGAGATCGAACCCGGGAACTCCGGATCAGTAGCCAAGCGCCCTAACCACTGAGCCACCGCGGCGGGTTGCAAGTAGTGGCACATGCGCAGTAGTGACTAGGGAAGCTTACCCGAAATGCGCCGCTGAATAGCCTAGTATAGGTTTCGCTACAAAAAGCTTCCCATGACGTTATGATTGGCTAGGGTACCTCTGAAAAAAAGCTGCATAGAGGCACCCTATGATTGGCAAATATCCGGTACGCGCCGGCTGGAGCATATAGGTTCTTGCATTAGAGCGGGAACGGGCTGCTGTCAGACACGTGGCCATCCTCTGCCTTCTAGAGTGCGCGCTCGGGTTCATTTCACAAGCTGTTCCCAGTGCAGTGGAAGCCACGAGCTCGAAGTGACATCTTCGACAGGGGCGCTGTCCAGACGCGCTCATGAGCCGACCTGACAAGTCTGAAAGACGCCGCCGGCACACATGGGCTGCTTGCACTCCATGGACTACAAACAGCTTGTGAAATGGAGTATAATGGAGATAGCTAAAACACCTGAAGACAAGAAATTCGGGAGACACTGAGCTTTTCCTCAACGGTAAGACGCGATAGCGTTAGTGGGTCCCTTCAGCTGACTGTTGTCCCCTGTATATCACGCCGCAGACACTGGCAGTGTTCTGTGTTTTATTATGCGAAGCATACTAGCCGCACAACCAAGCTCTTCCTTGCTGCGCCGTGCGCGGCCGCGTAGCTACCACTTGACCTACATCGGCGCACCACGTGATATGACGTCACAACAGCTGTGAAAGCTGGGGCTCAACTCGTGCGCTCGCTTGCGGACGCGCAGCCTCCGCCGGCGGCCTAACTCCCGCTCCTACCGCTAGGAGATACTGACGTCACGCAATTGTATAAAAGGCGACGCACTTGCTGAGTCAGTTGAGCAGCGAGATGTCGGCCAGGGAGAGGGCGGCTCGCCAGACCGTAAAGCGCAAGTTACAAAGAGCCACGGAAACGGGAGAAGAACGAGAAGTACGGCTTGCCAAGCGACGTATGCTTTGCATCCCAGGCTTAATCATAAGCTAAGCCAGGCCATTTTTATTTATATTTTTACTCTTTTTAAAAAATATTATTTACCGAAAGAAACGCAATGCCTCCCTTGCCAAGTCGAATGACCTCTCCTCAGTGGTAGTGGCGTAGCGCGCCCGGCTCACGACACAAGCAGCAATGGTTCGAGTACCGGCTGAACCCCGCCGCGGTGGCTCAGTGGTTATGGCGCTCGGCTGCTGGCCCGAAAGACATGGGTTCGATCCCGGCCGCGACGGTCGAATTTCGATGGAGGCGAAATCCTAGAGCCCCGTGTACTGTGCGATGTCAGTGTTCAGGTGATGTTTAGCTTGGTTCATGCTTCAATTAGTGATTAATGATCTTTGAGGAAAGGAAATGGCGCAGTAACTGTCTCATTAAAGGATTGAGTGAAAGAAGGAAGGATGAAAGATGCCGCAGTGGAGGTCTGCGGAATAATTTCGACCCCCTGGGGATCTTTTACGCGCACTGACATCGCCCCTCACCCCAACCCCACTCGGGAGGACTGGGAGGCGACCTTCATCGTCTGCTATGACCTGCTGGCCCAAAAGGCCTTGGTCGAGCACGCCCGGGCAGCGGCCGACGCCACTGGAGTCCCGTACTAGGGACCTAACCTTGTAGTTGTAAGGGCCGGACTCTTAAGGCACAGCTCATGCATACCTCCATGCACTTCTATTTTGAGAGCTATAAATTTTTTCACCACCCCCGCCTAGCAACAAACTATGCAGAGCTGGCAGTCGCCTGGAGGCAATTACAAACAAACATATACCCGAACCCGCTGCAGTACAACATGATCTACCCCGAAATATATAACACTAACACCTGCAAGGTCTGCAAGACAGAAGTACCCACACTTAAACACATACTCTGGGAGTGTAAGGCACAAATAACCGGTGTTAATCCCGAAACCCTCTCGTTGAGATGGTCCTCCGCTCTGCGCAGCTCCACTCAACGACTAACTCTGGGCCGCTCAGCAGGCCCCCGAGGCGGCGAAGAGACAAGATCTCTAAGTCCTCACGTGGAAGACCTATAGACGCGCTTAACCCTGCCGGACACTAAGGAAAATTGGCTGTGGTTTAGCACTGGTTAACCCTAGTTTCATGAATTGCGAAAGCTTCGTTTCCTCGGCACGTCGTCTATGCAGCGTCTCATTCCGACGCTCTCGAGAACTCAAGCCGGTCTCTTCCGCACTTGAAGAGTCACTCCGGGACGTGGCACGACTTCTGGCTGCATCTTTGTTACGATGCTTCTCAAGTCGTGCGACGCGTTCTTCTGGCGTCTCTTGAGCGCGTTGTCTCTTCCTCGCTTCGTTCTGTCGTTGTTGCCTCTCTATCGCGCTCCCCATTACGACTAGAGTAGACTGTGGCGAAGCGCATATGTATATACCCCCCGCGAGGTGACACCTCCTCTCCCTCTACCCCAGCGGAGCACATCTGATGGAGCGACCGGCGACGGCGACGCCATCTGTTGGAGCGCGGCTGCGGTTTGCTAGTCAACGGCGGCTCAAGGTCGGCCACGGCATACGGCGCGACGAGCCGAAATGGCTCGCTGGCTGGCGTAGTAAAGCTTTCGCTGTAATAAAGTTATTCTCACTCACTAACCAGCACCGGACGCCTTTGCGTTTCGTCTCCATTGAAACGCGGCCGCCTTCTCTGGTCTTGTGGATATGGCATTCTGCTATAGTGTTGATTCCCTAGCTCAATCCCAGACACTACGGTCGCAAAGCAGAAAAAATTCTCCATAAATGCTTGCGTAACTACCCTGTCGATTAAATTTGTTTTCTAACATACTCTACAAACAGAAATTCGGGAATAGGAAAAAAAATTAAACGATTGGTTCGCGAATGCGATATCAAGTGAAGAGCGTTAGCTAAGCTGTTTTCACCTGTGCTTTCAACAGATTTGGATACCAACGTGTACATCACGAAAAGACGATTGGGTTGGTACCACCCTACCCGCCGCGGTGGCGCAGTAGTTAGGGCGCTCGGCTACTGATCCGGAGTTCCCGGGTTCGAACCCGACCGCGGCGGCTGCGTTTTTATGGAGGAAAAACGCTAAGGCGCCCGTGTGCTGTGCGATGTCAGTGCACGCTAAAGATCCCCCAGGTGGTCAAAATTATTCCGGAGCCCTCCACTACGGCACCTATCCCTTCCTTCTTTCACTCCCTCCCTTATCCCTTCCCTTACGGCGCGGTTCAGGTGTCCAACAATATATGAGACAGATACTAAGCCATTTCCTTTTCCCCCAAAACCAATTATTATTATTATTATTATTATTATTATTATTATTATTATTATTGGTACCACCCGCATCCCTCTGCGACCACTGACCGGTTCGCCCGCAAAGGCCTTCCGAAGGTCGTCCCATTACGGTTTCGAGGAACAAAGGTCATCGGTACGAATTCCTCACACAAACCAGGCTTCAACCCGACTGTCTGTTACAGCCATGGTTACGTGATTTAGCCGCCATCTTGAAATCTCAGAGCGGACGGAGAAACGGACGTGAAACGAGCAAATGTAAGTAGTTAAGAGCTAACGCTCTTTTAAAAAAATCAGCTGGAGTTTAACTACTGCTGAACCTGGTTAGAGAGTGAAAGCTGTGGTGTATCGGGCAAGTAGACACGGCTTGGCGTCTGTAACGTTGAGTGAGTTCCCCGCAGTGGATAGGCAGTACGCCCACCTTGCCATCCTTGCAGGTGGCAGTTAAATTAATGGTTGATCGCGAGAGGGCCACCAAATGAACGCTGCGGCTTATTGCTGCTGTGCCGCGTGTCTGCCGCAACGTTGCCAGTGCTAATGCATGCAGCCCACATCTCTGTCTCTCAGCCCGGACACGTACTTCAAAGAGCGACTGAGGCGTCCACTGACCCAGGGAGCCAGTCATGCGCTCTTCCTTTCCTCAAAATCATTACAGAACGTTGTCAACGTCAACACCAATGAACGCCGACGGCCTATAGTAGTATAGTAGTAAGTGGGTTACTAAAATAATAATAAAAAAGAAAGGAAAAGATTGTTGCTAGCCTCGGCATCTGCCATCCGTACTGAAGCACCTTAGCTGGGGCAGCGGAAATAAAGGATATCAGGCAGAATGGAGAAATGAAATGAAAGTGGTCAGCGTACAGGGAGAGAGTTAATATACGGGTGGATGCCCATGCACAGGCGAGAACGCGGTTGTAGCAATCACGAACCGCTCCCTCCAACCGATTGCCACCCTTCACATATGCCCCACTGCCACTTCGGAGGCCGCCATTGCCTTAGCCATCACGCGCACGGAGGCCCGGTATATACTGTCAGACTCATACTACAGCCATACTAAATTTTGCTCACGGGAGTGTTCACGTCCCTGCATTTCACAAACTGAACTCCTTCGCCGCACACCCGCCCCGCCACATGGAGCTCATATGGGTGCCTGCCCACTCGGGGAATCCCGGAAACGAGGCTGTCAACGCTTTAGCCCGAGGTTCTCGCAACCGGGCACCGGCGGCCTCCGATCTAGGGTTCTCACGGGAGCGCATGCATTCATTCAGTGAACTGACGGAGGCCTGCAAAGCTGAGCGTCAGCTCTACCCTCCACCCCATCCCACCCTCGACAATTATCACCAGACAATGTTGGAGGCGGCTCCAGACACGCACCTTGCCCTCCCTTTAAATACGTCCACACAAACCCCTCCTGTACCCTCTGCCACCGATCCAAAGCCACTCTCGATCATATCCTTTTCCTCTGCCCGGCGGGTCCTCCCCCGCGGGTCCTGGAACCCCTTACCACTTGGGAGGCTTGGGAGATCCTACTGCGCCTGAGGACCCAGCCAAGCAAGCCATCGCCACCGGCCGGGCTGCCAGCGTCATGAGCCTTCGGGACATGAACGTTTTAGTTCAGTGGGGCCATGCCGGGACCCATGGACCTGCGTGTCCTAAACTCCCCTGTGTCCATTAAAGTTTTGACCTCCACCAAAAGGTATTTACGCAATAATAAATATGTACAGGTTGCGCGCGTAATTAGTTCATGATGAAGCAGGCGGCCGATACCTTGAAGTTGAAATTGGTTTTTGAGGAAAGCAAATGGCGCAGTATCTGTCTTACGTCTCGGCGGACACCTAAACCGCGCCGTAAGGGAAGAGATAAAGGAAGGACTGAAAGAAGAAAGAGATGCCGTATTGGAGGGCTCCGGAATAATTTCGACCACCTGGTGATATTTAAAGTGCATTGACATGAAACAGCACACGGGCGCCTTTGCGTTTCGCCTCCATGGAAACGCGGCCGGCGCGGTCGGGTTCGAACCCGGGTACTGCGGATCAGTAGCGGAGCGCCCTAAACACTGAACCACCGCGGCGGGTAGCTTCAATGGCGCGTTTCTGCACCGCGTTTTCAATGCAAACGCATGCAGCGCACATCTGTCACTACCGCCACGTATACAGCACGACTGAGGTGTCCACTGTCCTACGCGGCCATTTAGGCGCCTTTCCTTTGCTTTCGAAGCTCCCGCTCTTAATCGGTTTCGGCGCTGCTTCACACGCCATGAGCTGAAGGTCAGTTCTGCGTGGTCGGCGAAACCCGCGGAACCTGCCGTTGCAAAGCTTTCGTATTGAAAGGACAGAAGACGATATATACATGGGCATAAAGGCAGTGCCTAAGAAAGGGTACTTTCTGCCGCATAGAACACCCTCGCCGACGAACCTGTTTGTTGCTCTATTTCTTAATTCCAGATTTCTGCGTCGTCGTCACCATGGAAGGAACGCCGCATTTCCGAGACCTACATGACTTGCTGCACGCGGAAGACTACATCGCCCTCAAGCTCGAGACGCCTTGGCCACGGGACGCGTCGCTTCCCGATGGATGCTCGTTGGGCGACGACAGCGGCTTACTCCTGGTGACCAGCCAGAACTCTCTAGTAGCTGCAAGCAGCACTCTCTGCCAGGAGAGGATCTCGGGGGCCCTGTTCGCCGGATGTGCAGCCTTCAACACCTCGGACTTGTTCGAAACTGCCGCTCGGGAGATCCTCAGCGATGCTGAGGAGATCTGCATAGTCCACAACAGGGACACGGTTTACAAGCTCATCCGTATGTTCCCCAACGCCAAGGTTCTCGCCCTACCCCACGACCTCGGCAAGCACGCCTTGGAGATTGACGAGCCGTGCAGAGACCTGTGGGAACCGCTGGTGGAGTCCTCTGAGCTGAGACAACTGGTGGGAAGCGTCGAGGGCCAGCGCGACGGATGTCTCTTCTCGAAGAGAACAGTTCAAGCAATCCTGCTGACTTGTCCCCTGGTACGTCACGCCATGGCCTCGATATATCGTGCGCGTACGATCTTTGTTCGCATTGGAAACGCCTCGAATTGGGCGCAAGTTAAGAGTAAACGCCATGAAAGGCCCCATGCTGCGCTCCGAGAAAACATGGTTTGAAAACGCTTGCACTGAGCATTGCCGGAATTGGTATAAACAGCAGTCGGCAAGCGTGGCACACTGGAGAACTTGCAGATACATAGCATAGTGGGCGAGTTGGTATTGCATCTTAACAGGAACGAAACAGCGCAACTAAAACGAAGGACCAGAAAAAGAGATACGCGAACAAGCGCTGACTTATAACTGACTGTTTTAATCGGAAGAGCACACATAAATAATCTATTTACGCTGCGTCACAACCTCACGTCATCATCACAAACTTCCTAACCTAAAAAGAAAGGAAAATAACCATTGCTGAATCGTAAGCACCTACAGGCTCCCACGTTGTTGCAACAGCCATATCACGCGCTTAGACAAGGCCATCGAAGTGCTGCTCACACACGAGTCAAGTTCTGTGAAGATATGATAAGCGTCTACTACTTCCCGTACTAGTTGCTCTTTATGACGATACAGCACAACAGTGCTGTCAAAGTACGAAGTGCACAGACAGGATTTGCGATGTGCAACCAACTTTGACGGACAAGAGCCTCCCAAAGAATTAGCGTGTTGCAACAGGCGTTCATTGAGGCACCTGCCTGCTTGGCCCACGTAGAAATGGCCACATGAGAACGGAATCCTGTACACCACTCCAACTCTGAGAAAGAATATAACGGGTGTCCCAGCTAAATGTAACGAAGCTTATAAAAACACGAAATTTGGTTTGGTTTTGGTTTATGGGGGTTTAACGTCCCAAAGCGACTCAGGCTAAGAGGGACGCCGTAGTGAACGGCTCCAGAAATTTCGCCCTCCTGGGGTTCTTTAACGTGCACTGACATCGCACAGTACACTAAAAACAGGGTGTCCTAGCCCCAGTAAAATGAACTGAGGGTTGTTCAGAGTCGTGCGGTCTAGTCTGCAGTATTTTTCGCTCTTCAGACTTCATTATTTGTTCAGCCTAATTAGCTAACTTTTTAATTATTGACACGAGGAACAAAGTGTGTATGGAAAACATTTGGATCGCCTCGATAAACCGCCAACAACGCTGTTTCCATCAAGATGCGATTTACGCACCTTTATTTAATAATAATTGGTTTTGGAGCAAAAGGAAATGGCAAAGTATCTGTCTCGTATATTGTTGGACACCTGAACAGCGCCATAAGGGAAGGGATAAAGGAGGGAGTGAAAGAAGAAAGGAAGAAAGAGGTGCCGTAGTGGAGGTCTCCGGAAAAATTTCGACCACCTGGGGTTCTTGAACGCGCACTGATATCGCACAGCATACGGGCGCCTTACCCTTTCGCCTCCAAGTGGCCTTAAAACAAAGCTACCACATGACCAGCTGCTGGCTCACACCTCCGCCCCATTGTGCACACAAAGGCTCACCGGGGAGAGGACTTCAGAAAAAAAAAAACGGATTTTGTTCTTTAAGTATTGTGAGGTTGTGGCGGCACCGTTGTTACGTGGAAGCCTTTTTTTTACTGTGCAAGTTACGGCTTAAGGCCTGTAAAAATTAAACTATTTTACGTAACCGGTACCGTGGTGCAAATATTTCAGTCAGTATTTCAAAGCGATCTGCAACTTTTTCATTGACAATTTGTTCTTCGTCAGTAACTAAAAAGCTAGGCAAATTAGGCTAAACTAATAAACTTTCAAGAACCAAAAAATACTACATACTAGGGCAGGCGATTCTAAACAACCCTAAGTCGGTTTCAAGCGGCTAGTACAATCCGTGTTATTTTAAACGCTTGGTAACATTTAGTTGGGGCACCTGGTATATTCCACACAGAATAGAGGGGCTTGTGTGAGCGATCGTTGGGGATGAATATCTGCAGCAGTTGCATCCAGTGGCCTGCGTGTAAAAAAATGAAAATTGGTTTTTGGTGAACCCACCGCGGTGTCTCAGTGGTTAGGGCGCTCGGCTACTGATATTGAGTTCCCGGGTTTGAACCCGACCGCGACGGCCGCGTTTCGATGGAGGCGAAACGTTAAGGCGCCCGTGTGCTGTGCGATGTCAGTGCCCGTTAAACATCCCCAGGTTGTCGAAATTAATCCGGGGCCCTCCGCTACGGCATCTCTTACTTTCTTCTTTGACTCCCTCCTATATCCCTTCCCTTACAGCGCTCGCTCCGCCATTTCATGTGTCTGGGGATATGTGAGACAGATACTGCACTATTTCCTTTCCCTCAAAACGAATTTTCATTCCTTTTTTGAAGGGAAGAGATAAAGGAGGGAGTGAAAGAAGAAAGAGGTGTTGTAGTGGAGGTACCAGGAATAATTTCGACCACCTGGGGACCTTTAGTGTGCACTGACATTGCACAACACACGGGCGCCTTAGGCTTTCGCCTCCATCGAAACGCAGCCGCCGCGGACATGTGTGCATGAATTGTTCTGTACGCAGCCCGCTCCAGCGATTACCGCTTGCTTGCATGCCTACGTGCAGATCTCCCGCATCGACACCGCTAACTTCATGGCGAGTTTCCTCCGTGTGGGTTGCCTAGCCATACCGGCCACGTGCCCGCAAGTGAAGAACTTCACCCATCTGAGGCTGCTGACTGTGGCAGACAGACACTGCCCTGCACTGGAAGTCGCTGCAAGCACAGCTGACGTTGCTCTCGCGGCCAAGACGTTTACACGTGTGGAACACTTGGTGGTATGTGCACTCCACTGGTCTGAAACGTGCTGGCGGACAACGCACTATGCAGATGCTATCAGCAGGTGTTAAAAGGGTGGAGAAACAATTTTTTTGTTCTGTATTTGTTCCTCGCAACGATCCATAAGAGAATACGTCCACTTAGGGCAGGTAGTGACTCCAGATATGGATAAAGATAGTGAAATAACTAGAATAAGAGTGGGGTGGAGCGCATTTGGCAGGTCCTCTCAGATCATGAATGGCAGTTTACCGATATTCCTCAAGATGAAAGTATACGACAGCTGTATCTTGCCGGTACTCACCTACGGGGCAGAAATGTGGAGGCTAACGAAAAGGGTTCAGCTTAAGGACAGTGCAGCCAGGTATGGAAAGAAAGATTGTGGGTGTAACGTTTAGAGATCGGAAGAGGGCAGAGTGGGTGAGGGAACAAACGCGGGCTAATGATATCGGATTTGAAATCAAGAGCACGAAATGGGCTTGGGCAGGACATGTAATGCGAAGGCAAGATAACTGATAACAGACTGGATTCCAATTCAAGGGGTAAGTGTAGCACAGGGTGGCAAGAAATTTGGTGGGCGGATGATATTAAGAAGTTTGCGGGGATAGGGTGGCCGCAGCTGGCACAGGACAGGGTTGATTGGAGATATATAGGAGAGGCCATTGTTCTGCAGTGGGCGTAGCCAGGCTGATGATTATAACACATGGATCATCAGGTAGAAATTGCCTACGGCTCGTAAGTAAATATATATTGATTTATTATGCCACGCACTGTGTTTTGCTTTCAGCAGCCGACAGTTGGCTGTGATTCACAAATCTGAGATCCCGTGAGGCACACAAAAACTGGTATGTAAATGCTGGTTCTTCATTCACTGTCATTCCGGCTGCCGCGGGACAAGCTGGCATAAAAGTCGGACGAAATTTTAAGAAACGACGATTAAGCCAATGTAATGCAGTGTATCTAAAGCCCACGTAATCGATAACCTACTTGTGATGTCACAGTCACTGTTCGGCTACTGAAACGAAACCTCAAATTACACGAGAGAAGAAATTCGATTGAAAATCATTTCTTGGGCGCAGGCGAAAATCATTAGGCGATCCAAGCTAGCTGTCTTGCGAAGCATCCCGGAAAAAATGCAAGTAACGAAACCTTTGTTGCCTATACCTTTTTAACTTGAACCTGCGCCAGGAGGAAACGCTCAGGGTGCCGAGGAATGAAAGTTTGTGAGTCCGGTATGTTTGTTTCTCCCCGTCATCATGCCTAGACAAATTCGGCTTGGACTTCCTATCATCTCCTGTCCTAGATGACGAATTTTTTCGCCTCTTACAACCGTTGCGAGAGACATATTCGCTCGAGGCTGCGTGACGGCGCCACCATCATATTGCACTTTCCTGATGCCTACAATGTTCGGCAGAGAAACTCCGCGGAGTTTGCAAAGGGAAGAAGCTTTACTGCACGTTAATTTGGATCTCATATATTCCTAATAAGACGCCTATTATAGATGCCCTTTATTTTGGGTGGAGGGAGGGGGGGAGGACGAACAAAGAGCAGCTGAAAAAATCGTCTTTGTCAAGCATGCCTCGTTTTCCTGTATGTATGGATGGACGAACCGACGGACGGACGCTGTAATCTGTAAATTCGCCTTTCTTTAAATGCAGTTCTTGATTCTGAACATTTAACCTTACGTCATCGCCCTGCTCTTGAGCCGGCAATCGTCCAATCACTTTTTCTAAAATTCTGCCGTGGATTCATTCACACGACATTTGTTATCTCCAAAACCCTCAGGGAAAGCGGTTGTGCCTGCATCAACATCCGTATGGATACCGCCGCATTCTAGTATAAGAAGTTGATACTGATTTTCAGAATATTCTAGAACACTAGCGCCACATGCCTCGTGGTGGCAGCCATGGAAACTAGAAGCGTTTGTTGAGATTTTTTGGGCTTGAATAAGTATCATTTAAGAGTTTGTAAAGTTTTTTAGGGGGTGCCTTGGTTTCTGATAACATATCACTGCCAGGAAATGACCGTGGTGCGTCGATTATATGATAAAAGTGCAATTATGTATTCCTCAGTGCCAGAATAATGACACACGTGACTTTTGCAGGTGGCCGTGAGATCTGTGGAAGCAATTGTTGCCGTCTCAGGTTTCCGGCATCTTCGCAGTCTCTCGCTGAAGCTCGCACCTCGCATCCATTTCGCCGACGTCGATTCAAAGCTTCAGCAACTGTTGAAGTCATGGCCATGCTTAGAGAAGCTTTCCTTGGAGTGGAGCGGTGGTTTGCGACTCAGCACCATAGCAAGGCTTTGTCCGCAGCTCGAGAGCCTAAGTGTAGTGGATTGCAAAGGAGCGATGGACGACGTCGCATTGGAAGCCGACGCTTTCCCCAACCTTGAATCCGTCGAGTTAAACGTAACGCTGCCTATCTGCGTTTACGATGAATTGTTCATGGCCACGAGCGGTAGACTGCGCCGGGTGCGGTTGTTCGGTGACGAATGTTCTGCGATATTTCTGCTCCTTTGCTGGCGTCGCAGTGAACGCATCTCCTTCGGGCGTCTTGAAGAACTCACTCTGGGCACAGCACGGACGGTGCGCGAGCTGGGATTAGAGCCTGAATGTTTACACGATGTGATGAGGACTCTGCCTGCACTGCGGCGCCTGGAGACGGACAGCTACGACCTGAGGCTGTTCGTCGATTACTATTGCGCTCCGCTTGGCCGAGTGTCTCTTGATTGGTGCGAGTGTGTTCACTGCATAGTGAGCGGTGTGAACGTCCAAAGGCGTTAGCTCCTAGCGAGGGAACTTTTGTTTTCTCCCCGACTGTCAAGCTTGTTTGGCTGGGTAGTTGCTGCATGCATTCTTCCTTCTCTGTCCTACGTTCAAAAGCTTTATCTCGAGTTAGTCAGGCTTTAGTTAGGCTACAGTTGTTTTATCGATTTGTGAAACAGTGCATGTCAAGACAAGGTCTTTGTTTTGTGTCGCTCCCATTGTGGGCTTTTATAACGAGACCTCCGTTCTGTTACTGCTTGTTATGGCTACAGGTTTTCGCAAGTACTCGAGACTGAATGTGATCTATTATGCCATTCAACTGTCATGCAAGAACTGCTCTTACGGCTAATTTCGGCAGTTCAAACTGTTTTCTGGTATTCGTGTGAAAAGCGGACGCATTTATTATTGTGTACGATGGCTGAGCACACTGCAGAAAAGAATAAAGCCGGATCACGCTCACGTTCGCTCTGGTGGTGGTGTTCACTTTTAATGCGTTCTTCTTGGGTGTTCTCGGTACGTCCATTTTTTTTTTCTTAGAGTTTTGCAGCACTTTTTCTCCGTACCAAAGGTAGTATTATAGTGCTGAGCTCAGCAGTACAGTCAAACTTCGCTACAACGATATGGTATATATAGCGATCCCTAGGAGGCTCCCACAAAACCCAATGTATTTGAGATCTAATTTTCAAGGGTAAGATTTTCATTCAAAGGATTTAACGAACCTTGAACGAACCTCACATTTAACGTCTATTAAGTCGATATACGTAATGGTGTTCAATCCTTGAATACGCATTCGATCTAGCAAGTCCAAATTACGGCACATAACCAGCTCCACCAAGCACCGCACAAAACACGTCAAAAACTTCTCCAACGCATCGTATAAAAGACTCCGAAAACTTTGCCCGCCTACGATGGGCAGCTTGTTCCCGACACGCGGTTTTACCCGGTGGTACTATCCGTTGCAATCGGCTACGCCTTGCAGTGTCGTGCGCACGGTCCGGTGCGTTATGCTGTGCCTTGACAAAGTTGCCAAGGTCATTAGAGTTCCCTCATTCAAACCAGCATCTCTCTCTATGAACAGCCCACTGTGAGCACACACTGCTTAGCAGGTCAAGCATGCGGTTTATATATAAATTGGTTTTTGGGGAAAGGAAATGGCACAGCATCTGTCCCATGCTGTAAGGGAAGGAGGGAAAGGATAAAGGAGGGAGTGAAAGAAGAGGTGCCGTAGTGGAGGGCTCTGGAATAATTTCGACCACTTGGGAATCATTTAACGTGCCCTGACATCGCATAGCACACAAGCGCCCGCGTTTCGCCTCCGTCGAAACGCAGCCGCCGTGGTCGTGTACCACAGTTTATACTCGACAACAGATTTTCTTGGCAATGAAGGGAAGGCTGGAGGGATGGAGCATCCGTAACTGTGTAAGTCCAACAAACAACAAATAGTTTGGCCGCACGACGGTGCGGCTGGGCACCTGGCACGTTGCTCTCTGTGGGGCACCTTTACTTCTTCGCTGGTGCATCTGTGGAAGCTCCTTTTAGGTAGACGTGCGTGCTTAGCAACTTTGTTGCATCAAGAAAATGTCTTTTTCCTTGCTTGTGAATACTGAAAGTTGGTAACTGAGTTAAAAATATGCCTTAACGAATATTACGAATATGTCAAGTTTTGAGAAAAAAAACTCTAATAACTGCATGCCGGGACTATTTTGCTCTGCGTAGGAAGAGAGTGTATGTTTCAGCTCCGCTGCTTCTGCTCCATCGCCGGAAAAAGTTGTCTCACAGTATAGCTTCCGTTTATGCGACGTGGTCGCATGTTTAGGACTGTCTCAGAGCGTTTGGTGCAATTTAAGGTATCGACGTCCCGCTTGCTACAAAGACTAAGCGATGGAAAAAGCAAGTGCTAAAACAATTGCACCGGGTGCGCTTTCCACAAGACACTGCTGTCATGCAGTGATGGGTTGTGGCCAGAGTGCTCGTTTGGGAAACCAAGACGGGTACCTGAGATGAAATTCATGTTCAGGCTAGCATGTATAGGAACACCAGGCCAAATAGCAACCATGTGCAGTCTTCTATGGCTACCTGTGTCGGCTTCGAAGAGATATGGCGCTCTTCTCTTCTTGTCCTTTGTGACGTCTTTCCTCCAAGATTAATTTACTAGGCATTGCAGCCGATGCAGCCGTGAAAAAATTGGCACGTGCTGAAGAAGCCTTTTTTAACACACACTGGCGGTAGACAGCACACCAGCTATGCTGTCCTCGGTATACACAATGCAGGTAAGCCGTCTAGGCATGCTATAGTTGTGGTCACGGTCGCAACGGCTACAACAAAGTAGCGGCTATAACGAAGTGATCGCGGGGACCCATTGTACTTCGTTATAAGTTTAACTGTATTGGCATGTCATTTGCACAAGCACTTGAACTACAAGCCCATCTCAACTTGCTCCAAATGCACGCGTGACGAATATGGCCGCTTTCGTCGCAACTGGTGACTGACTGTCCATCTACGTCTAACTTTGAGGTTCGGCAGCTGTGCTGAAGGACGCAGGTTTGAGTCCAGGCCACAGCGGCCACACTCAGTGGAGGCGAAATGCAAAAAAAAATTGTTGATTTGAGAAGTTAGGCAAATGCGACTTAAGTGCGATAGCAGTTCGGTTTTCCCCTCGGTTTTGGTGTTCAGATCCAGAGTTCCTGGATGGCAGTTGTTCGGATAGCGATAATGGGTTAATATCTATATATGCGGAATTGGTCCTTCTCTCTATTTATACATCGCTGGTGCAGTGGTCAAGTTAAGATGCGCCACTGCTCTTCAATGGCATGTGTTGCCATCTGTGGGGCTCTGGTTGTTTAGGTTCGGGTGCAACCCAGGTTGCTGTTCCCGACCAGCCTCTTACGAGCTGCCACCTGACATGGTGAGCAGGTTGCTACATATATTATGCATATATATAAATTATATATGTACCTAGGCGGGCAAACACCCCTAAAAGTAGGCCTTCCAGCAAATGGCGTCGAGTAGTTCTCTTGACGTCATGGTTAATTCCTCAGCGTGATGTCGAAGGTGAGCTGGCAGGCGCCTCCGTAAAATGGGATTAACAGCGTCACGAGAACCAGTAGGCACCACTGGCTGGAGGGCTTATTTTGAGGGGCATTCGCCGCTGCGTTCTTGAGTTCTATCCGACTAAAGGTTGGAACTTTCTCGTGCGAACGAGCTTTCCTACCACAACATAAATGGCGTTTAGTGTGCGGCCAGTATGCTCTGCGAGAGCCTTCAACAAGCGCTACGAGTGCCCATTCTTCGGCCGAATACATCAACTGAAATGCCTGCACTGGCAATGTGAGCACCTTGGAAACAACGGATCTTGAAGGAATAATGTCTTAGAAGACAAGGAGGAGGAGGGACAACAGTATTTTAAGAAAAGAACGAAGGTCTCAAGGATAGGCTTGTACTTGCCCAAGACTCCACAGTCTTGGGCCTCATGAAAAAGCTCTGTCCACTAGCCATGTTTGGCCAGCTGGTTGAGTAGCTCGCAGAGCGGTCTCCTATGAGGAAGGCTATGGAGGGTAACTGCCACGGGTTGGGAGCATTCCCACAGGTATAACGCGAGGGTGGCCCTCATGTATAGTTCATAGTAAGGCAGGGTTGTCTTGTGGCAAATGCATGTGCCAGACCGAAGGCTTGATGACGACGGAATTCTGGTTAACTGATATTGATTTGCGCTTTCTGCCACTTAGCCCTGTGAAATCAGTGGGACGTCGATACCATCAAGCATGCCAGCTGCACTGCTGAACTGTTTTAACCATCAGACTGCTGCCGAAAAGAAAACTAAGCTTCTCAAAGAACCAGGAAAGCAGCGCAGAGTTGAAGTTGAATCCGGGAAATTTTCACTCTTACGGGAAAGAGTAAAGACCTGTTATCTCAGAAAACCTGGTGTTGGTGTTGTCGTTGGCATGACAAAAAACCCCGGACTGATTGCAAAGATAACTGTTACAGGAGGCTCCCATAGATGGTGCCAGCCATTCCATCGGCGCATTGGAAACTCTCGACTATCAGGTTGTAAGTCAGCCGTATCAACATGTCTGCGTGGCGTAGTGGGACCGTGTCTATATTAAAGAGGGGCTTCATATGCATGTAAAAGCAGTGGGAGTGATTGTGTCAGTGCACGTTAAAGAACCCATGTCACTGATACCCATAACATGTTACTTTGGAACACTAAACCCAGTATACTATACCAGGGAAACGCCCTGTGCAGGATGCACATCAAGAGGCCCTGGCACCCGATTTGCGAACATAAACTGCTTATTGCACTTTATTCCCCATATTCCGAATTACAGTTCCTCAAAATTTGAGGCTCAGTTAGTGCGGTCGATATATTCAAAATTAACTTTTTCGCTTCTTTTGTGAGCAGCCTCCTGGTCTCGCAACCTTTAATCGCTGACGTCAGAAGGGCATATCCATCCCACATCTTCTCCTGCATGCTGTTCTCTGTATTGAGGTGCATGCAAGCCAATGCTGCTGAGTGAAAAGCTTTCTGGCTTAGAGCGCAGCACTTCTAGCCGCAATCACGGATTTCGCCGATGTCTGTCCGGGGCCTCTCTCTCTCTCTCCGTGAACTTGAAGCACCAAAAAGGTTGCAACGCACGCGTCACGCAGCGCAGTGAGTAGGCGGTGCTGCCGCACAGCTGCAGCCAATGAGTGTGGCACATATCACAGTTGCGGCCATCACGGCCGTCACCGGGCAGTGCTGTAAAAGTGCGTGCTACTCCGGATTGTCGCTTGCGCACCCTCAACTTTGCCCTTAACTTTGTGTCATTCACCCCTCAGCTTTCACGGGTAGCAGAAGTGTGCATGTGGTGCTCCCTAGACCTCTGCTTCACGCCGCTCGCTGCATTGTGTGCACGACAGCCTTTAATACCAAAGCATAACAAAGTGTAAAAATGAGTAGAAAAGTATAGCAGGGGTAAGCAGTCCTAGTGCACCTGCTTCACATTTTATTAACTATGCAAATCAGCTACAATTTTTTATTTCATCGAAGTAAAGCTCATTTCCCTCTAGTTTTCAGAAGCCTTCAGCATAGTTAGCAAACTAAGTAATTCTTGGAGAAGTGGGCTTGTTTCTGGCACTCGTTTTGAGATTGACGGAGGAACAGAAATGGGCTTATGCTGTATAATAAAGCATACACTTTGAAGTATACGATTATTGCATGTTATGGAAGCAAGCTCCTTTTAGTAGCCAAGTACTCCCACATGTGAACAGCCGATGAGCGCCATGAAACATCCGGCGGTAGCATTGTGTTACCAACTACATTGTTCTTGTCTACAGCTAAGTCAGCTCGACAATTAAAAACTCACAATAGCACAAGGTGGCCCTAGAGTAAAACTTGGGACACTAAACAGAGCAGAGCCAACTGCTGAATGCGACGGCTTCCTCGCTGCATGCGTGCTCGCTGAGATAATGTGCACGCGTGTTCCAAACATTCTTTTCAGCTGGCCGCTTTCGATGGAAGAAGCCTCCGGTTACAATTTCGATTGCATTTTTTTATATACAGTGCATCGAGGACATTGAAATGTTGGAAATAGAATCACAGGCCCTTGCATTATTCACTGAAGTACAAACCTGTCGTGTGTTGAACAACAACACTATGGTGCCGAATCGGTGCCTATATTTTGCGCCCCCTAATGAATCAGCATAGTAAAAAATGGCCGGTGGGGTCGCTATACAGTAATCTCTCGTTATAACCAAGTCAACGGGACGGCGAAAAAATTTGTTATAAGCGGTAATTCAATATAAGCGACCACCAGAGAAAACTCTAAAGCACTCAAGCTTTAATTGTGCCGCAATAGCGAGGAAGTCAAAATGCAATGTACTCAGTGAAGCAAACTTTATTCTGGTGCAAAAAAGGCAGTGAGCTTTGGTTGTTTCAAGTTCTTACCGGGCGCGTGCAACCCCTGCTCTCATTTGACCAAGCATTGCACGAGGCCGCGGTCGCCGCCCATGCATTCAACCTTCGGGGTATTTCGAATCGCGAAGGCAGTGGCCGCTTTCATGTGGGAGGCGGGAGGGGGGTCACGGAAATTCTGTGGCTGGGTCTGAGGTTGTGTTTGTTGTGCTCGAAAAACGATTAGCCGATCATTGTAGATATGCAGCGCGATCGTGAAAACTGAATGGTTTTGCAGTAGGGGCTTCTCATGATTACTGGGAAGTTTTTTTTCCCGAGGCGTATGGCTGTGAAATTTGCAATTGAGTTTTACGGCGCACCGTTGTCGACGACACTGTGCTAATTCTAAGGTTCGAGTGTCAGTGTTCGTGCAGCGTCGCGTCCGTGCTGCTGACCGATGTCTAGGAACAAAATTAAATGACCCTACCACGCATTTAGACCGTTTGTCTAGTCGGATGGCGCGAATCAAGCATGACCAGCCCGAGAAAATTGCCAGGAAAACAACGTGGTTGCGCTGACCCGCCATGTTGACAGCCTGACTCGCCGCTGGCGACGCTCGGATTTTTCGTGTTTTCGGCAAGTTATCGGTCGATTTGCATTGTCATAAGTGCAACGAAGCTAGGCGTGGTGTTTTATTGCGATGCAGGCAGGCTATGATGAGCGGCAAGCAAATTTGTAGACTGGCTTTCCCAAAGTCGTCTTCCAGATTTGTTAACGTAGCTCCTCGCGTCGAACATGGCAAAGGGCGTGCAACCTGCAGTCGCTTGCGACCAGGGAGCAGCTCGACAGCACTGTTGTTCACGCTTGCAAGCGCGACCTGCGGCGAAAACTCTCGGGAATGACGTTCGCACACTTTCGAGAGTTTCGTCTCCTTTAGCCTATGTGAAACGGTTAGGCTTAGCGCCGGCTACAGCAGCCAGGGAGCAGCTCGGTTCGTTATCGAAAGCTCACCTCACTCGCGACTCGCAAGCGTGAATGGGCTCATAAACGGAGGGACACTTCTTTTGTGCTTTTTGGCATGTTTCAGCACCAGAAATGTTCTTTAGAGCGGTAAAATTTTGCTCACCGAGCGCACCCCTTGGAATGCTACGGCGCAAGTCCGCCTGCGGTCTTTTGGCCACTTTTCAGCATCCAAGAGACTGTGGTTTTCTGGCATCGCAAAGCGTCACGAAAAATTTTATTTTCGTTTGGATTCTATCACAGGGCACACCAGCGATGCGACTGCGACCGATTCGGGCGCGCTTCCGTTTGCATCCGCTGTAAACAGCTGGGGACACTTGGCACTCGCTTGGTACTCGTTGCTGGGCAGGTCATCGGTCGTAGGTTTTGTACTTTTCTGGCCTGTTCTGTGCCTGCCTGAGACTAATTCGTCAGCGATATTAATTTGTCACTGCATGCACAAAAGGGTCGCCGCTCCGGCGACGATGCCTCCGCTCGCCACTTCGCTCTAAGCGGGTCAAGCTCTTCGTGTGCTTTGGATAATGCGACTTAAGATTCATGCGCTTGGATCGGGACCGGAAGAAATTTCGAGTAAAGCGATTTCGTTATAACGAGGAATTACTGTATCTTGCTGAATGAAAATTTAAATTTCTATAAATGAGGTATCTAAAACATAGCCATTATCTTTAAAAACTCCCATTATAGGCCATTCCTTCAAAATAACTTATATCCATTATATTCAACAATAAACCATTTCCTTAAAGTGACGTTTAGCTTTAAATATATCGACCAGGTTGGTACTGCATGCAGCGAGCTCACCTTTGATGTACTAGCAAGGATGATGTATGAAAGTTTTGGAAAAAGCTTAGTCTGGTATCATCTGGTTTTTGTATTAAATTACATGCA
The DNA here is from genome assembly GCA_030143305.2 of Amblyomma americanum. NCBI lineage: Eukaryota > Metazoa > Arthropoda > Arachnida > Ixodida > Ixodidae > Amblyomma > Amblyomma americanum. The sequence goes on along the minus strand of JARKHS020013365.1, from coordinate 789,151 downwards.
TACATTTGTTTAAGGCTGAATTATGGCAAGAAAAAGTGTGTAGCAGTATTAAATTTGGGTGAATAGCATAGAGAGGTATAATGCTATGCATGGATTACTTATTTTAGCAACTGCACCAATAAGAAACATGAGGCAGATTTAAATTGAAGAGTGGTTGCTCACATAGCGTACAACTGTTGGACCTTTACAACTTCACAAAACTAATAAAAATAGTCACCAAAAACTTTCTGAACCTTGTATTTGCATTTGCACATGAGAATGTTGCCACTACTACTATGTATGCAGAGACATTCTGCCATCAACATTCTGTGAGAAATGAAGCAACAGGTTCATGCGATGCAAGTAGTAATGAACACTTAACTAAAATTTATTTTTCAACCAAAGAAGGCATACTCTAACTGTGAAAATGGTCAATTCGAAACAACTTTCATCATAAACTTTCACAAACAAAAAAGAACCAACACTAAGCACTGTTGCTAACAGTTGCACACACAAGAAATATTCTATTTAAATACAAATCCAGTGCACCTGACACTGGTCCAGATCTAAAAGCATGGCTGATGAGAAAACTGCCAAACACAGGATAAACTACCTTTCAGCCAAAGAGGTCTTTCTCAACTATGAAGATGGTCAACTTTAAAACTACTGCTGTTATAAACTATGGAACAAAAACAAGAACATCTTTAGCGTTTTGCCAACTCTCACAGATGAAAAGGCCTGTTTAAATAAAAATATAGTACACCTGGCACTGTTACAGATGTAAAAGCATGGCTTAGATAAGAATGCAAAGCACAAAGGTAAACCTTATATTGTGGATAAACAGGCCTTTGCAACTTGGGAAACAGTCAAATTTACAGTTACTTTGTTTGTAAACTTATTAGGAAAGGAAAACAAGAACATATTTAGCACTGCTGCTAATACACGGTAAGTCTTAATTAAATACAAACTGTGTAGTACACTCGACACTCGTCCAGACATAAAACAATGGCTTATGTGAGAGTGCCGCATCAACAGGAGCCTAATAATCTCTCGTCTCACATGTTTGAGAAAAATATTGTGGTAAGTATTGCACAGGGAACAGTGTTAGTTACATGGCACTCAGCAATGTGGCGAAACAAAAAATGAGTGCCCTGGGTTTCAAGCAACACTGACCTGGTTTCGGCGAGCATTCTGTATGCACTCTGTGAAATGGTGGCTGTACAGTCACCAGGACAGAGATAACAAAGAAAAAAAAATGAGAAAAAGAACATTTCCATTCTTTTGAGAGTCATCACACTGGTGGCGGCCCGTCGCCGCTCCAGCGCGTCACAAATTCAGGTCCGTAGTAGCACAGGTCGTGCCAGAGCGCGATGAAGTTCGCGCTGTTCGTTGCGTGTGGGCAGGATGACGCTCCAGGAAAGAGCACCACGAGAGCAGTCACGAGGGCAGCGGTGACTAGCAGGCCGCCCAGAAAGTAGCGGGCGGCATTGAACCGCTGCTTGGTCACTGGCGCCAGCCTCTTGCGGCCGGCGAGCACCTGGCGACTTCGATTCAACCTGAATGGAAGCCGCCATGACGTCAGCCAAGAGAACAAACAGACACCTGCTAATTCTGAACTATAAATCTGGAAAATACAAAGGGAAGTACTGTACAATATGAATGATAACAGTCAATATAAATTTGTAATGTCCCCTTGCTAGAGTGCACTCTGTACAGTGTATAAAATTTCGGACGTTCTGAACACTGCGAACGACATGAACGTGCAAGCCGCAACAGCACCTTCAAGTGCTCACTAAGCACGGCCTGCACACCCTCAACGCCGGGGTCGCCAGTTGCGCGGTATGCACCACAAGCAGTGAGTGGTGGCAAGCGGCCCGTACATCATGGACATCGCGACCGCCAGTCGCACCGTACGGGCCGTGAGCAGTGGGCGGTGGCGCGCGGCCATAAATAATTCCCACCAGCTGTAAACTTATCTGCAAGAATGCATTGCATATGCTTTTGCATACGAATTTTGTTCATTTTGAATGGAACAAGTTTCGGATGTTACGAATATTTTTCACAATCCTTTCAGGTTCGTGTCATCGAGATTCTGCTGCACCGCTTTGCCAGTATTGAGCAACTGTCCAAAAGGCTTTACAGTACGGGTAATAAAGGAAAACAAACGAAGGCTCTCTGTGCTCATGCATATTCTGCATTTTCCACTAGTTCCAGTCGCACTTTGATTAGGCTAAATTTAAGACTGAGGCAAACCGACCAATACGACTATTCTAAAGTTGAACACTCCCTAGTTACATTGGTGTAAAGTAGAACTGCGCTCATGCATTTTTTTCAATGCGGGGAAAGAACGCATTATACAGGAAAGCGTATGGCCCAAAGCCCTAAGCATTTGAAAAATGTAATAGAAGAACAAGATAAAAAGGCATTCATTGACATTTTTATTGTTGGTACTAGGTGATATCTTGTGCTCTCAGAATTCTATCCTCATTTGTGCAGTCTTTAAAGCTGAAGAACCTTGAGAACGCATCTGATAAGTCAAGTCTGCAATGAAGAAAGTGGACGGGTCTCTACGTCATCGCTTTAGGATACTTCGGCAGCCCGCACCAGCGCACTGTGGGTAGGACGCCGGGGCGACTCAGTGTCACTGGCCTCTCTCAAGTTGCGTGAATCCGGGAAGGGCCCATACTGATCGCGCCATCATGGCAGATGACTGCCACCACCTCTCCATGTCACAAACCTCCATGTTCGGCCACCTCGTATGTGTATGCATCTGCTGTCAGTAGTTGAACATATCATACGACCAGAATATGTCGAAATTTTGAATGTAGTTATCAAGAAATATTATGTGACAACACGTAACACGAAGAAAAAGTGTGATGTCTCTGGAACATTTTCATTACTCAGGAATTTGAGCGTATGAACAGGGAAACAGCGCTAACAGAAACGTACCGAAGAGGTTCTCTACACATTATAAAAATATAGAGAAACTCATTTCCAGTCCTGACGCCCACCAAGCTTGACAGGATATCACTGTGCACAAAAATCTCCTACTCACCAGAACTTCACCCTAAGGACTACTCGGGCAGCCCAGTGCAGCAGGTCAATGCTGGCAATGTCCATCCGTCCACTTCCGCCTTCCCTCTCCCGCTCTTCCTCATCCACGTCATGTCCCTCATCCTCCGTGCCGTGAGCCCGCAGATCGTCCACATCCATCTCCTCAACACCGTTCAGCCGATCCGACAGCTCCAGGGTGTCTTGCACAGCAGCGGCCACCAAATCCTCCAGCACACCGTTCTGGAGGGTGCCACTGCAAAGACAAGCACCAACCAACCACAGGAAACTCGAAAAGTAAGACACGTGGAAGAGGTGCGCCATGCGCAAAGAAGAGAAAAAATGAAGTTAACTCGAAAGTGCAATGCCAGATGCCCAATTGACAGAGCTCTACTAATTACAGCAGCTCCAGGTTGATGCAAGCTGCTTACCTTGTAATTAAACACAGACGATGCAGTTATTTGTCCAACATCTAAGACCTCTAGCAATGATATACATCACTGCATTTGTTTAGCTACCTTGACAAAACAGTACCAACAGCAATGTTACCGTGTTTGCCGTATGGCTGTCCGGCAGTGCTGAAGCTCTCAAATATCTCAGAATGGGTCACGCTCCCAAGTGCTTGTACCTGCTTTACCAGTATGTTCATGGTAGAAAACACCTGTGCACCAACTTAACACGCATTGACTGAAACCATTCACTGTTACAGTCAGTCGATTCCGTATATATATATATATATCGAATTATTGCTTATATCGAACAGTTAGAAAATCCTGTTGAAGGTCCCATGCGAAAGTATAGCACTAGTGTTAGCATTTACGGAACTCGTCTTCAGCGCAACATTAGACATACTGAACACTGCTGCGCCCCTGCAAGTGGCGCTTCTCTTAGCGGCGCTCCCGCGATCACTTTTTGCGCGCAGAGGCGGGTCCGCTACGGAGCCTCGGACGGTTGCAGTGCAGCGCAGTAAGTCCGCATGACGAGGTGAATGTGGGGTGTGTTTGAGGGAAGCTTTTGGTATCATAATCATTTTCCACATGACACCGCTGCTGTGCGATGAAGCCAACCTAGCTGACTGAAGGCTAACGGCAACCCTCGCCTAACGTGCTTCACTGCCAAAGGAGATAAACCAGCTGTAGCTTACTTTTAATGAGATATTATTATATTTGTGGCATACTCGTGACAGGATTATACCTCTTATGATAGGCAGTGACTAGTTCCAAAGCACTGTCCACTGTAACTGATATGAAGGAAGCTAGGTGTATTTTACAACAGATCATGGCGCAACGTACAAAGACAACGGAGGCACACAAAACGACAGGATCGGCACCTCCTTTGTCTTCATCTGTTGCGCCGTCTTCTGTTGCAAATTTCATGCACCAACTAGCCCATACAAGAGTCCTAGGTGTAACGATGCTTAGAGAACTGTGTGCTGCCAGTATGCTGGCAAGCAGCGCATTGCTACAGGAAGGGCGCCGCTTGCGCGAGTGCACTGTATTCTTGCTTTTATGCTACAGATAGTCTTATCTGTTGCCAACTTTTGCATATTGAATCGTCAATTTATCGAATTACTTCATGACGTCCTTCAAGTTTGATACATGCGAGATCGACTGTTTTTCCGAGTGCATCTGGCCCCCAAAATTTTCCCACCATTTCCCAACCTGCCGCTTCTGCAGAAGAAATACCTTGAACGTGGGTCACCATCCTTGGCTTTTTTTCAGACCCAGAAAGTACCGGATGATAGTTTGCTGGTGCCTACTTTACCAACGGTTGACTAGAAGGAAATATCCCATGGCCAGCGCAGGTGTTCCACAACAAAACCTGTTTGCAGTCAAATGAATGCCTGACATTTCTCTCATGAAGCATGCTTTTCCCAGAAAGAGAGCTAGCCCCTAAAAAGCCAAGCACCATGCTGAACAACAGTTATATCCATAAAAAAAAAGCAGCGAAATCTAGCCAGTAGCCAGATTTGTATACCTCTCATTTCTGACACAGATGAACTTTCTTGTAGGTGTGCACTCACAGTTTCATACTTCCCAACAGGTAACCCCAGTGAAGATACCAGCCAATCAGCACGATTAATTTAAGAGAGTTGGAATCTATTTCTATGTCATCTACAGTCCAACAATGCATGCACCATGCACTACAATGTTGTAGTGTTCTAGTATTGCACATGCATTGATCTCTCCTGGAAGCAGCATCTGCTTTGCCGTTTACTCGATGGCTTCAAGACAATACCAATGTGACGTAACTTAGCGACACTGAAGTTGTTTTAGCATCAGATATGCAATGGACAGGGCACCCTGTTTTTTAATGCTGAAGCCCCGCCAGCATCTCATAAGCCCAAGTTCCTCACAGGATCTGAGGCCTTACCTGTCATCGGCACAAAGGCCATTGTGCTCATGGGATGTGATGCTGGAAGCTCCAACACCATTGCTGACATCCCTCGCACCATGGTGGTGGTGTGAGCCATCTGCGTTTGCCACAGAACTTGCCGTGTCTTCCTCCAGGTGACATTCCCTGTCACAAAGCAGTGGCAAGCAGAGATGTTAGACACTGCTGTGTACTGACCCACTGTGATAGGTCAGTGCGTGTGGCTTCTGGCTGCTGAGCCTATGGTCGTGGCATTAAATCACATCTGTGTGACCATATTTCGATGGTAATTCAATGTGAAAACGCCTGTGTACTGTGCAACGTCAGTGCATGCAGAAGAACCCCAGGAAGTCAAAATTAACTTGCAGCTCTCCACTACAGTGTCTGTCATGCCCTGTGCAGCTCTGGGATGATTAACCCCAAAAGTCAAGTCACAAAATCAGGGTGCAAAACCAACGAGCACTTACCAACCAGATTAGACAAAGTAAAAACCTTAGGAGACATTGCAGAATGCGTACAGTTTCAACTGTGCTTGAAAACTGCGTATCCAAAAAAACCTGGAGTGACGCGATAGCTACAGCTGGCCAAGTGGAACTTGCTCAGTTGAATTGCAAAGTCAGTCTTTCCCGTAATGTAGCTATCGCAACCAAACTGAGTACGTTCTTGCTACTTAAGGGCACAGGGTAAGGTAAAATTAGAAAAAAATCGTTTTTTTTTCTTTTGGAATTTTAGAAGTTCAATTCTTTCTACACATGTTCCATGATCGCACTTTCCTCAGAAAGCCATATTTACGGCTGAAAAACGCTTTTTCCGAAACCAAGTAGTGAGCGGCCACGCCCCCTGTCAGGATTAACGTCAATTTTTTCAACCAAAAAGTCCACCACCTGATTTCAAAACTTGTCTAAAATCAGCTACATATAAAAAATTGTCTGGCAACTATTGTACAGCTCCTCTTTTTTAGCCAAGACAATCCTGAGACGCTTTGCACGTTTTTTCCACGTTTCTGCAACCTTCATGCAGCTGCGTCCGAGTGCTATCCCTTTCGATCAGTATTGTAAATTGTGCCGGTGTTGGTTGCTGCTGATAAGTTGAGATGCCCAGGGCAAAGAAGGCCTTCGTCAGGCGTGAATTTCACGGCAACCGCTACGCTCATCGTGAAAAAGCAAAAGGATGTCCACGACCGAATGAGATCACGAACGCTGAACGCGCCAGCTCCTCGACATCGAAGCTTTCAAGATTTTCTCTGTGCTTCCAGGAAGAGGATGTGCTACAGAGCAGCAGCCAATATGCCTTAATGGACATGGACGGCATTTGTGCCGCAATTACACAGATTTGTGTGTGCAGAGAGTGCGGTGGAAGTGTTGAGCTCATCGAAATTGTGACAAAACGGGTAGGTGTTGCAAGCGTTTACAGTTTGAACTGTGAAGTGCGTAGTGCCGCACAACGATTTGAGACGTCGAAGAAAACTACTTCTGGCCTCTATGAAGCCAACCTCAGGTTAGTGTATGCCTTGAGGTCCATTGGTAAGGAAATGGCTGCAGGAAATATACTCTGTGCTATGCTAAACCTTCCTAAGCCGCCGACAAAGTTTGCGAAATACAATCAAGAGCTTCTAGGTCACATCGAAGCTGCTGCTCAGGAGTCGATGAAAAGGGCAGCTGAAGAAGCTGTGCAGCTGAATGAGGGGGATAAAGACATCGCAGTTGCTCTTGATGGAAGCTGGCAGAAGCGAGGCCATACTTCCAATAACGGCATAGTCTCTGCGACCAGTGTAGACTCTGGGAAAGTGCTGGATGTGGAGGTTTTGTCTAAACGTTGTCCAAAGTGCAGCATCAAGGGTACAAACAGTGACCCCCTTCATAGAGAGGTGTGCCAAAGCAACTACCAAGGCACCAGCGGTGGAATGGAAGTCGCAGGAGCACTGAAAATTTTCGGCAGGAGTGAGGAGCTTCACGGCGTTCGATAAGTCAAATACCTTGGGGATGGTGACAGGAAGGCTTTTATGGCTGTGAAGGCACAAATGCCATATGGTGATTCCGTTGAAATATCCAAGGTTGAGTGCATAGGGCACGTGCGAAAAAGGATGGGCACAAGGTTACGAAGGCTAAAAAAAGGAAACAAAGCAGGAAAACTCTCTGATGGAAAGAGCCTCTCGGGCCGAGGCCGACTGACTGATGCAGTAATAGACAAGCTCCAGACGTACTGTGGTTTGGCCATCAGAAGAAATGTAGGAAACCTGGATGAAATGCGAAAGGCCGTTTGGGCAACCTTCTTCCACTTATCGGCCACAGACGATGACCCATGCCATGGACTTTGCCCAAAGGGACCTGATACGTGGTGTGCCTTCAACAGAAGTCAGTCAGAGGGCAAGCCATTTTTCCACAAGGAGAGTTTGCCTGCATCTGTCTTGGAGGCTATCAAACCCATTTATAGGGAGCTATCGAAGGCTGAGCTCCTAGAGAAGTGCCTGCATGGGCGAACTCAAAATGCAAATGAATCGTTCAACCATGTTGTTTGGGAACGCGCGCCAAAGAATGTGTTTGTTAGGCTTCGGACCCTACGGATGGCAACACTGGATGCAGTTCTTTCATTTAATGATGGTAGCATCGCACGGGCCAACATTTTGAAGGCGTGTGGATTGAACCCAGGAAGCAACACCATCAAGTGGCTGAGGGAAGCTGACCATAAGCGCATGTACTTTGCGGACCGAGCAACACGACAGCTTACAAAAGAGGCCCGACAGTCAAAACGACAAGCCGAAAAGCGAAAAAATGACGGCGACAGTGACTACGAAGCAGGGGGCTATTAAACCAATTACTATGGAGGCGTTTCTGCGAATAAAAAATGGTTTTTCACATCTTTTTTCTCTTAACGCTCTATTATCTCAAAACAGTGTTTTTTCTTACAAAGGTACCATTATTTCCAATGCCTTTCAAGACAGACGGCTGATTTTTTTTTTGCAATCATCTACATAAGTGTTGCCAACTACTGAACTAGAATTAGGCAATTTCACTGAGCAGTTATTCTGTTATGAATTTTGAAATGCGCAAAGAAAGGCCAGATTTGTGTACTACCGGAAAAAATTTTATTAATAATCGAATTTTCAACACATTTCAAATATTCTAGTTCAGTAAAAAGAGCACAAAATTTGGCAAACAATGATATATGTATTATTAGGCTACTGTTATTAGTTAGTGAGAAACATGTACCTCAACATGGCCTAAAATGCATGGGAAGTATAGGGCTTACCCTGTGCCCTTGACAGGCATGTAAGCCCATCTCATGAAAAAACAGGACAAGTACAGATCTGAGCTTCCTCTCTTTCAACTACTACTTAACTTAAAGCCAATAGCAAAAGAATTTTAGAATAGATTCCTCAGTGGGTAACTTGAGGGGTAGAATACAGATAGTAGCTACTGCGAAAATACACCTGCTTCAGCCCTCTTGATTACTTCTTGCTCAACTTTCTAGTTCCTACATGCCACCACATGGCATTTACACTGCACAGAAAGACAAAGTTAACTGCATCTGGATTAGATGGCACCTGCTATATCCCCTTTTGTTACCCTCTATACAGGCAGCATATGAAGGGCAAATGTATAGTGCTCCGATTATATTCACGTAATTGCTTATTAAGTGGCTGGCTCTAATCCAGAGCGCACCAAATTGGCACTCTGAGATGACAGCACGCTCAAGATCTGGCACGGCAGTGTCATTATAATAGCCATTTTCATGACTGGTCACATTCACTTGGACTCATGAGAATGTCACCAGCGCTGTCACAGCACTGAAGAACTCACAAATGTTCTGACTAAAACAATGTTCCTTGGGATTAAATTGAGAGCTGCTGCAAATTTCGCAGCTGTGAAGCAAAACACTCAAGCGAATACCAAATATGCCAAAGGGTCAGTTCTATTTCCACACTGTTTGGCCCACTCAGAAGGACGGTGATAACCACACTGTTGCCCAGCTGTCCAGGCTCCTCACAGGAGAACAGTAATAACAACAACATATACACAAGAGCTCCACAAAAGAAGGGCACAACATTTTCCAAAACACACAGCTAATTTTACAGACCCAACTATGAAAGGCACCAGTAAAGACTGCACTATATGAGCATTTGTGTTGCACAGTTATCATTGTCTTCGTTTGTAGTTGGTGCTGCAGACGTGATGTCTAGCCAACCAGCTCATGCTAGTGTGTTGGCATTTGTCTCAAGAACTGGCAAAACAGTCGACATCCTGGCTTTGAATGATACAAACTTGAAGTTCAATCCAACAACTCAACTAACTACATCAGTAAAGAAGGACGAACGCAGGACGACACTGCGAGAATTGTAAGGCTGACAGACAGGAGAGTTAAAGGGGAAGCGAGGACTTAAGTCTCGTTTTATTTTTTTAGTAAAAATCAATTTCTTTGCCTGTTTCTGGCTGTGTTGACATTTGTCCAGCAGTAAAAAATGCACCTCTTACCGGGAAAATTGTGTTATAAAAAATTTCCGTTACTCGATTCACACTCATGATTGGCATTTAAAAGCGAATGGCGCTGTTGCCTATCTTCAGCGATCCACGATAAAAAATGCTCCAAAGCACCACAGTTTGCTAGCATAAACCTCCAGATGTAGCGACACATGTATTTCTTTTTTGACCTTTTCTAGCTTATAAAAGGTATGCTTTGAGTGAAATTAACTTTTGTCAGAATGCATTAATCTACCAATAGAGGTAACCTTAAGTTCGTTACTGCATAGTTCTTAGAGTTCCGAATTTGTTTTCTCTGCGGCGCTCGCTCATCTGTTGGCAAAACGCAATCACATTTGAAAAGCATCCATGCATTGTGAAGAAGCCAACTCCTTTGCATCATTAAGCACTAGACCATTGCTGACGGTCCATTTGTACACCAACTGTTCTCGCACTTTGTGGCATTTCATTTTTTCACCCGAATGCATATGGTCACTGAAAATGATGTTTCCTTATCAATAAAATGCAATTTTATCACTAGTGTTCGCCGATTGTTGAAACGTTTGTGACTTGTGACATTTACAACAGATGGCGCCACCCATCCACATGGCAAGCATTTTGTTTGTAACTAATTGAGATAGGGCTTAGTGCAGCAGACACATTACTAGCAAGCTACATCATTCAGGGCAACAGTAATCTGCCAAGAGTAAAGCGAGTTCGGCAGCAAGGATCAAGCGGAGTGAGCCTGCACTCTCTCTAAGCACTGCACCATGTCTGCATCCTGCATGCAAGAGATGCAGCTTTTCCTCAGAATTTGGGCACTTGGCAGAGCAATGTTGTGGGTCTATGCGCAACTCTTACCTTTACAGTAACTCTAGTCCTCGTGTCCCTCTATTAGACACCTTTAGTATGTCGCGTACCGCTACCACTCACCGCCACTATGCATGCGATCACCTCGAGGACACCAGATGGCGCCATGTTCCCGTCAACAGCGCTCATGCTTCCCGCGTCAGGACCAATCAGAGCGTGCGCAGTGGCGGGGCGCAGTACGCGTTATGCTAAATATAGACACCTTTAGCATACCTTGTCAGCGTTATCAGTGTATCGGGAGCCCGCCCATCGCCAGTGCGGCCACGCTGATTTGTCCTGATGCGGCTGGCGCGCGCGCAGCCGCCGGGTACCTGGCGCCATCCAGGCGATGTGCGCATGGGCCCTGACAACGCGCGGAATTATGGTACTCCGTAATGGTAGCCCGGTATGCTAAAGGAGTCTAGTAGACAGTTACAGCATAGCGTGATGCGCAATCCGCTACCGTGATCCTCTTCGGCGAGGCAATACTACGTACGCGATGATTGGTCCCGAGGCAGCAGGCGCGCACGCAGCTTACGGGAACGTGGCGCCATAGCGTTTTTTGCGCATGGCGGCGCCAGATGGCGCCACGTTCCCGTAAGCTGCGTGCGCGCCTGCTGCCTCGGGACCAATCATCGCGTACGTAGTATTGCCTCGCTGAAGAGGATCACGGTAGCGGATTGCGCATCACGCTATGCTGTAACTCTCTGCTAGACTCATTTAGCCTACTGTGCTACCGTTATTACGGAGTACCATGAGTCCGCGAGTTGTCAGGGCGCAGGCGCACATCGCCTGGAGGGCGGCAGGTAACTGGCGGCTGCGCGCGCGCCCGCCGCATCAGGAAAAATCAGCGCGGCCGCACTGGCGACGGGCGGGCTGCCGGTACTCTTGTTAACAGGGTATGCTAAAGGTGTCTATTTTTAGCAAAACGCTTACCGCGCCCCGCCACAGCGCACGCTCTGAATGGTTCCGACGCGGCAGGCATGCGCGCCGTTGACGGGAGCGTGGCGCCATCTGGCGCCCTCGAGGTGATCTCCGCATGCACAGTGGTGGTGAGCGGTACGCGCTATACTAAAGGTATCTAATAGAGGGGCACGAGGACTAGAGTCACTGTAAAGGTAAGAGTTCCAGCTCGCCGAAGCAGATCACGGTAGCGGATCGCGCTATGCTATAGCCGTCTAGTATCTACAGGCGTGGTGGGCGCGACGTACGTTTTGCTGCCGGCGTCTCCCACGCGCGGCCCGGCGTCCGCTTCGTGCGCCGTGGGTGAGGGCAGGTGCACGGCGTGAGGCACGGGCAGCGAACAGCGCCGGGCGCCCAGGTTGAGCGCCCTCAGCGCACGCATGGGACCCGGCACGGAATTAGCCGAGCCGGCCACGCTGCCGCCCGGTATGCTGAACAGCCGGCCCCGGGAATCCTGCGCGGCACGCACACACTGAGATGGGACATCGCACTTGTAGACTTGTGAACACGCGGCTGACATGCTCCACTGATTGCAGGGAGAATATGGTTACGGTGCAACAGCCCACGTTGGTGACGCCGCTGAGCCTTCCGTTACGCTCGCCACCGACGCTGTCAACCCTGCAATACAGCTACCGCTACGTAGGAACTGGTTTCTTTCAACTGTCCTAAAAATTGGCGGTGGTTTAGCTCTGGTTAAACCTGGAGTGACGCGATAGCTACAGCTGGCTGAGTGGAACTTGGTCACGTGATCAGCCACGGCGCCGGCAGCTGCTCCGCACCACGTGACCAACCACGTGACAGCGTGGCGGCGCCGCCACGCTGAAGGCTAGAAATGCTACCGTAATGTAGCTATCGCTACAAAAACTATAATGCCGTGATAATAGTTATTTTCGCAGAGGGAACGACACACACGCATAGAAACACTTATTGATAAATACACAATTACACTCCTTTTTGGGTGGAAAAAACAGCGCGAAACGGACGGAAGACATAGAAGAAGGAAACCACACGGACGTGTGGTTTCCTTCTTCTTTGTCTTCCGTCCCTTTCGCGCTGTTTTTTCCACCCAAAATGAACGCATACCAACTCGCCCAACTTTCCATTCTACAATTACACTGCTCCGATTTCACATGACTATGTTAAATTAGCGGTGTCTTTTTAGAACACGCAAGAGACGTCAGCCAAACCAAATGGTTGCACAGCTTAAGTGCTCTAAACTAGCACCAAAAGGGTATGAATAAGCAAAACGGCCCGAAATGACATCTTGCAAACACATAAAGGACACATAATAAGAAACGAAAGCTGCCCAATTCAGCTGTATTTCCGGCGTAAACAACGCGAAACTAAACGCAGATTGCGGGGCCTCATGTTGGGCCGTCAAATGGAAATCTTTAGCCAGTTAAAAGCACAAAACGTACTGAACTAGTTTTCAGCGGCGGTCATGTGCCAGTGTTTAGAGGATATTGCGGGCTCAGTTCGCTAAAAACACAACGCATACCTGTCATCACCTCAGTCAAAAGAAACAAGCTTATTTTCAATTCATTGCTCTCGGTACCGAGAACCAACAACCGCTTTTACCTCGGCCTTCCGGCCTCGTAAGTATAGGGAACACGCTTAGTCTCTAAATGAGGAACCACTTTCGTCTACAAACGCTACGTCTCGAACTGGCTCGCATGGCGCGGGGCACAAATGGCGCTTCTATGATGCCTACACTCGCGGTCAACTTTTTCTACTCCACAGCGAAGGCTAAGCGGGAAAAGGAAGGGGACGGGCCTTTGTCACTGCGCTGCGTTACTGCACCAATTAGTCCAGCCAGTTAAACGCGTTGAGAGAGGTCGATCACTTTCTGTGAGCTCGTTGGGCTCGTCCCCGTCGCCTTTCATATACTATACATTCTGCTTCGGTCCTCCAGCTTTCAGGAGACAAAGGCCCGTCTCCTTCCCTTTCCTGCCCAGCACTGGCTGCAGAGCCATAGAAAGTTCAGTATAGTGGCTCCACGTAGCGGTCATCGTAGTAACCCACCGGCTCCACTTACCGTTTCACTTCCTAGGCATCCGAAGGATGCCCTTGGGCGTCTGAGAGCAGCGTGTGGGAAGCAAGACAAACACGCACAAAATGAGAGGAACAGCAGGGTTCGGTGTGCGTACGTAATAAGGGAACATGACAGCGGGTGGTGCAGAGAAGGATAGTGCCCCCCCTCGGCCCCCATCCCTTGAGACAAGCGCTGCATCCCAAGCAGCACAGGCAATCAGCCGAATATTGGAAATTAATAGCTTTACTCCGGTCCTTTGTAGGACAGGCCTTCGCCAATACATTCCCAATATTAGGCCGATTGGCTGAGCTGCTGGGGATAGTTTTCCGCAAATCAATTGCCCAGCCCGTTTCGCCGACAGCGCCACCTAAATCGCGCGCCGTGCTCCGTCGATTATACGGCGCACCGTGACTCGACGGCGGCAATTACAGGCGCGCCTGTAAGCAAAGGCTACCGACTCGAGTCAGCGGAAGGAAAGTTCTCCGGGCCAATCACGGCCAGGAAGACCATGAAAGCAGCGAGCAGCACACACTCTACATCGTGATCAATTTCGCCCGAAGGCATGCGCGAGCCTTCCATTTTCTTTTCTTAATCTCGCTCCAGGCCTCAAAGAGTGCGCAAGAGTGAATGGTAGAAGCGGGCCTCTGCAACGTGCGTCGCCACTAAAAAAAAACAACAACAACAAAGAAACGCGAGCGCCAAGTTTCCATAGAGGAAAGACCGTAATTTCTGAGCACGCATATCTGATGATTCGAGTTGTCGGTCATACGAACGTCACGTCACGCTCAAGGTGAACGATGTTTTTATCGTTGGGGTTGCCACTGCAGACTTCCGAAGGTTATTACCTCAGCGGCTACCCCGAGAAGTCCCGCTTTGCCGATGGCACAACCTTCGTTTAGGCAAGCCGGGAGACGAATTAATGAAGACGAATTTAGAAGTGAATACGCTCGGCGCAACATAGGATTGGCATGCGAGTAAAAAAAAAACAACTAAGGTAACGCTCAACAGGCGATGCACCAATAGGTTGCCATACGCTAATGCGACCTCGGTATTGTTGATTTTTTTTTCTGCTCTGGCAGCCCAAGATATTGAGGTGTAACGGGCAGGGCAAGGGTTATTTCATTTCGGGCTGCTTTTTTTTTTCTTCTTCTGAAGTTCACTACCAAACTCCACTCAGGTCGTGAGGCATTGGAAGTGGCGGGGAGTACACCTATAGGATCCAAGTAGAGAAGGCAGATTTGGGAATAACATGCAACGCCAAGGACATGGGTCTAATAGGGCAGCTACACAGAGGATATCGAGGAAATAAACACATTTGGAAGCAGCAGTGAAAATGGTGCGTCGAGGAGGTCAAGGAATTCACAGGAATAGGTTGGCGGCATTGGGAACAGTCTAGGGATGGAAGGTAATGGTGACTGGAGATTACTGGCCGCTGTCAAGGACCGCCGTACGAAGGCGACCACAGAGCAACAGGTCACAGACAACACACAACAGCTTGAACAGGTGCCGAGCTACACGAAACAATTCTAATCTTTTCTGCTCTTTTAGGCCAGACAGACACTTGCTCCTACAGAGAGCACGAGCAGAGAGGAGTGAGTGTTCTGGTGCCTCACGAAAGCTTGTGCACGACAGAGGTCTCTATCTTCTGCCAGGACAATGAAGAGGTTTGAAGAGAAGGGCTCGCGAACACAGGACAGGGGACACTAAAAGGTCCAGGATGAGGTGACGCACATCACGGGAGCTACTAAGAGTGAAGCCGAGTCCGTCACCAAAGGCAGCAACTCGAAGCGAAGCGGGAGAGGCGGCCTCAGCCGCAAGGAATGTCGGGGAGGGGAGATGCGGCCTTAACCGGAGGCCAGCGTGAAGGAAGCCATATACAAGCACACAAAGTGTGTCATGGGGAGAAGAAAGAAGCAAAGACTGGTACAGCACCCAGCGTGAAAACAGCACAGAAGCAACGCTACGTGTGCTCGAGAAGCTGGACACAGATGATATACTGGCAATGTAAATGCCCAGCCACCATTTTTTCTGCGTGTTTCTGAAGAAGCTTACGAGGTAGACAAGGTTTCCGCGGGAGTCGTCTCCCGAGGGTCGGCGGAAGCAAGCGACGCTGGCCCTTCGACGAGCATCCTGGAGGAGAGAAGATGGCGGGCCAACGCCCGTCTCATTACTCGCGTTCCAGCGGACGAGTGTTGAACAGCAGGCCATGCCCCAACACTTCCGGGAGAACGGACGGGCCAGACAAGCCTAGGGCCGTGAGGTGTCCACTCAACCTAACAGTACGCCAACTGCACACTTGCAAACACCCGAAGTGTGTTATGCAACGAATACAAGGTTGACTATTGGTGCCTTTCAAGCAGAGTAACGTCCTTTCCGTGTTAACACACTTTTACATTCTATATATGATGCTTACCCTGAACATAATATGAAGGGATATGGTAAACTAAACTATGCTGGTACTGCTCTGGACAAACCTCACGGCCGTAGGCTGGGGGAAAAAAAAGCAAAGTGGCCCGTTCCATTCTCAAGGAAGCGTTGGTCATTCCGTAGGGAGGGACCGCAACCCAGGCAGTTTTAGTCGGGGGACAAAGCGATGGTCGTGGATGCACCGATGGTGCCAGAGGCGTGCGCTTTTGGAAAGCACTGAAGGCTCTACCGCTTGTTAGTAACCGCAGAGTCCACCATCGACCACACACGTATCCCAGGAGGATGCCATTGCCATGCCACCAAGTGCACACGAGTAGCAACGTCAGAAAGTTCCCAAAAGGCGCAGAAAAAACCCACCGAGGCCCACGCTTTCCGCGACTGTGACCCGAACTAACTTGACGGACAAGTGGACGAGGAGATAGCAAACTGTGACCTAGAAAATCTCTCTCTGCAGCGTGTTAGTGAATTCGTTACTTTGCTGCTTAGCGTCAACGACGTTTCTGTCATGCAGTGCAAAGTAAAAAAAAAACGACGAAAGCTGACATTTTTGACGGCTGCTTGTTTGCGCTGTCCGGGTTTGGGCTTGCGGTATAACGCGGCATCGAGGGGGCAACCGAGGCGGTAGGTAGCCAGGAAAGCTTAGCGCCACACCAGAAGAGAAACTAGTACTTGAACTGGCGTGACCAGTTTCACAGAACGCAAGCTTGCCACGCACCCTGCTGAGGGCCCTTCGTACGACCTACACACTGCGCTAGTAGATCGCGCAGCCTATGTTTTCAGATCACGCGTTTGTACCAGTGCCGCTTATCTTCGACATGACGGCGATTGGCCAAGTATAGCAACTGCGAAATTATGTCGGCAAGCTCATCGCTCAATGTTTCGATGTGTTGCAGTCAGTACCTAAAAGAAAAGCGACGGAGAAGCTTGCCCCAAAATACGACAAAATGTTCTCTCGTTCTGTCAGCCTTTTCTGTATTACTGCAGTATTTTACAGTAGTTCTGTTGCAAGACAAGAAGGGGGGGGGGGGGCGTAACTACAAGAAAAATTGCGTTCTTACTATAAACTTTTCTGTTGTTACCACGTGTTTACGGCCAAGAATACTAAAAAAAACTTGTGACTGCAGATTTTTTTTGTTCTTTGAACTGGGTACCAATACAGCAAGTAGGCACTGTATATACTGTACAGAACTCGGCATTAATTTACGGGAAGCTTCTTCAGTTCTTTCCAGAACTGGTCATTTATTTATACTTAGTTTTCTTCACTGAGCACCGCGATTGTCCGCTATGATACGATCCGTTGAAACAGTTTCTCGGATGAAGACATTTTTTTACGCAGTTTTTCGGCGAAAATCGACAGCGCCAAAGCTCAAAGTCATCTGGGATTTGCGGGACTACCTTTCTAAATTTAAATAAAATTAATTAAGCCTTATTGCCGCTCGAAAATTAGTCACAAAAAGAACTAGTTTTGCGGTGTTGAGTCGCTTGCACCAATGACCACAAAAATTTTGACACTTACGCTCCGCCTGAAGGGTATGACGCGATATGCAGAAGGACATTCCCCCATTTACATTCATAGATCCCTGGGAGTCCTCATACCACTCCAGGTGCAGTGGTGCAGCGGATAAGCGATGCGCCACTGCCCTGCAATGGCAGGTGCTACCAGCAGTGGGTCTTGTGCGGGCCAGTTTGCTCTTCCCCAGCGTCCAATCATTATTTTAACTGC
The DNA here is from genome assembly GCA_030143305.2 of Amblyomma americanum. Classification (NCBI taxonomy): domain Eukaryota; kingdom Metazoa; phylum Arthropoda; class Arachnida; order Ixodida; family Ixodidae; genus Amblyomma; species Amblyomma americanum. The sequence continues at coordinate 771,297 of JARKHS020013365.1, read as the reverse complement.
CACCTGTCACGGTGGGCTGGTTGTGATGACGCCGCAAGGTCACGTGACCTAGGTTCCCCCCCCCCTACCTTCTAGGTTGCTCTCTGGGGACCGCCTGCCAGAGCCATGCCCGTGATTTCTCGCTCACAACAATAATAATAATAATAATAATAATAATAATAATAATAATAATAATTGGTTTTTTGGGAAAGGAAATGCCGCAGTATCTGTCTCATATATCGTTGGACACCTGAACCGCGCCGTATGGAAAGGGATAAAGGAGGGAGTGAAAGAAGAAAGAGGTGCCGTAGTGGAGGGCTCCGGAATAATTTCGACCACCTGGGGATCTTTAACGTGCACTGACATCGCACAGCACACGGGCGCCTTAGCGTTTTTCCTCCATAAAAACGCAGCCGCCGCGGTCGGGTTCGAACCCGGGAACTCCGGATCAGTAGTCGAGCGCCCTAACCACTGAGCCACCGCGGCGGGGTTCGCTCACAACGCCGACACCAGATTTTCTGCAGACCGCGCGCGGCCTTTAACGCTGTCGCGTTAAAACTTCGTACAGAATGAAAGCGGTACAAAATCGCGGCATTATCGAAAACTCCGGAGAACCTGATGTCTCCCTCTACACACACTGGTTTCTTGCCTTGCCTTGCACGGCGGGATGAGAAGCGGAGGCAGCGAAGCTAAAGAGTCGGCAGAAATCGGAAAAGCAGATCACGCACCACAAACGGCGCTCCAGCAGCGCGCGGGGACGGCTTACTACGGGAGGGGGGCTCTGCCAAGGTCACCGCCGGCGAGCGCGCCACTCCGATAAGCGGTACATCCTGCGTAGCGGCGACGGCGGCGCGCATTCTACAAGATTTCTCGTCCGGTTCTTGCAGTCGTCTCCTCCGAGGGGAGGGGGGGGGGGGATGGGGGGCAGTTAACGAGCGCAGCCGAGAGACAAAAAAATACAAAACAAAGCCCGGAGAAATACAGATACCAAGCGCGCATTTTTCACTCGCAGGAGACGCGGCTGACACGTGCTCGAAAAGTTGGGCCCCTATAGCGATGCCCCGCTTAGAAAGGGAGACCTGAACGGCGCACCGAAGGGCGCTGCAGTTGCCGCGCGATAATAAATTTAATCCCCAAGGACAAGGCTCTTCAGCGTAACAAAAGGGCAATTACGATGGCGCGCAGTCCGAAGAGATTTAGCTGCTAGCTTGTTTTAGGCCTAAGCTTACCAGATGGTAATACCCTTGCAAAAAATGGTCAATAGACAGTCCATAGACTCCTTACAGACTCTATTGCCTTGCTATAGATATTTGTTTTTGTCCATTCATAGTCTATAGACATGAGATTTGCATTGCCAATAGACTCTTCACTAGGATTTGTCTATACAGAGTATAGACTTTAGAGACAGAATTATATGGACAGTCTAAATAAATTTTTGTAAAGGGGAGTGCCCAGTCGCGGGTTACCAGTCGCATTAGTTGCCAGACCCCCCCCCCCCCTTCGTTCCCCTTTTAATTTTTAAAGGAATTAGGACCTGGTACTTGACTATGCGAATGCGTCGTAACGGACCGTATAACAATTGTCAGGCGCAACGTTGCGGCAAGCCACCTCGCAACAAAGTTCGGAATCCATGCGACGCCAATGACTTTTACCATACGCGGTGGAATATAGTGAAACGACACTCATCAATTTTCGTAGAACGAGCCCCGAGAACTCTGTCCCAATTGGCTGCCCCCTCCAAATCAAAACGACACACCCGCGAGCACTGCGCGGAAGGTCCGTGAAGGCGGGGAACGCATGCACTAAAAGGGTGCCCACCAAGCCCGCATGCTCTACGTACGCTACGGTGCAGAAAAATAAAATAAAAACAACCCTTCCCCGCATGCTGCATTCGACATACACAATCTTCGACTATACAACGAATAGGCACACTCAATACAACACATCACTCTCAGGCACACCCATTCAATCCGCGCATTCAATACGACACACCGCGGCGTCCAATCAAAATCGACACTCCATGGCCACAACACAGGCAGCGGCGCCGTTATGCAAGAAAAGAGGCGCTCATGAATCACACACGCGCTGAAAAACGCGATAAGAAAAAAATGACGAATCGCGTAGCCCGTCCTCAACGCACCGCGTGGCCATCACCGAAAAAGCTGCATTTTCAATCTTATTTATGACACTTTCCTCAACGCACCGCGCGGCCATCACCGAAAAAGCTGCATTTTCAACCTTAATAATGACACTTCAAGCGTCGTTGCCAATACTCATTGTGACGGACACACGAGATCTGCGGTACCGCTGTTAATGACGCGCATGCGCTCTGGCAGCCTATAGCAGCGGAGAGTAGCCGCTAGTGCGTCCAACTTTTCGAAGGTCCACATACGTGTGGAACTTGCAGTCTTCGGTCTTGCGCCCGTACCAGCCCCGTACACATACAATAGAAAACAAAGCCCGCTGTCACTCGTGAACGATGATTTAGATTGTCTCCACCCCAAACGCCGTATTACGGGCTAAGCTATACATGAAAGACGCTGCAGTTGTTACCTTCACGCCGTGAAGCGTCATTGCACGGACAATACCGTACAGCCTAGAGTAAATTATCAGCGGGAAAGAGCGACACGAGCGAGACACCGTGTATGCTCTCTGCCACGTTTTTTTTTTGCAACTGAAGCGGACGGTGCCAACCAGGAGCGCCGTCACTGTCACTCCCATGCAATCTACTTTTACAGGGCACGGCCCCTCGTCACGCATAAAAGTAGTTTGGTCGTCCCTTCGTCACGCATAAAAAAGCTGGGCACGCCCCTTTGACACGCATAAAAGTAGTTTGGTCGTCCCTTCGTCACGCATAAAAAAGCTTGGCACGCCCCTTTGTCACGCATAAAAGTAGTTTGGTCGTCCCTTTGTCACGCATAAAACAGCTGGACACACGCCTTTGTCACGCATAAAAGTAGCTTGGTCGTCCCTTCGTCACGCATAAAAAAAGCTAGGCACGCTCCTTTGTCACGCATAAAAGTAGTTTGGTCGTCCCTTTGTCACGCATAAAACAGCTGGACACACGCCTTTGTCACGCATAAAAGTAGCTTGGTCGTCCCTTCGTCACGCATAAAAAAGCTTGGCACGCCCCTTTGTCACGCATAAAAGTAGTTTGGTCGTCCCTTTGTCACGCATAAAACAGCTGGACACACGCCTTTGTCACGCATAAAAGTAGTTTGGTCGTCCCTTCGTCACGCATAAAAAAGCTTGGCACGCCCCTTTGTCACGCATAAAAGTAGCTTGGTCGTCCCTTTGTCACGCATAAAACAGCTGGACACACGCCTTTGTCACGCATAAAAGTAGTTTGGTCGTCCCTTCGTCACGCATAAAAAAGCTTGGCACGCCCCTTTGTCACGCATAAAAGTAGTTTGGTCGCCCCTTGGTCACGCATAAAACAGCTGGACACACGCCTTTGTCACGCATAACAGTAGCTTGGTCGTCCCTTCGTCACGCATAAAAAAGCTAGGCACGCTCCTTTGTCACGCATAAAAGTACTTTGGTCGTCCCTTTGTCACGCATAAAAAGCTAGGAACGCCCCTTTGCCACGCATAAAAGTAGTTTGGTCGTCCTTTTGTCACGCATAAAAAGCTGGGCACGCCCCTCTGTCACACATAAAAACAACTGTCTGGGAGTGTCCCTTCGTAACGCATAAAACCATTCAGGTCGGTTACTACGAGATAGACTATAGAGACATTTAGAATAGGGCGACGCTATCGGATAGGGGCATAGGGGAATAGTTGGGGGGGGGGGGGAGAAAGTGCGCAGGCGCAGGACGATAAACGCACCTCCATCCGGTTATTGTCTTGCGCCTGGGCGCTGCCCCCCCCCCCCCCCCGCTATTCCCCCTGACCTATAGCGTCACCCTATTCTTAAAGTCTCTTATGGCGTTCGCGTGAGCAGCTGAGCACCGAAAAGTATTGGATAGTTGAGAGTTCCAAACCGGCGCAATTTGGCTTTTGCCGCGCGCGGTCAGATTGCGCCCGAGTTGCACCACGTGCGGCTTCCAAGCCGATGCCAATAGATTGTGAGACAGTGTAGGGGCCCGCTCTGGCGACGCGACAAAACCGCCGCCGGCGCAACCTATTATTATATGTAGTCGCATATGCGGCGCACACACCCTTTTGCACCGCTTAGCGGAAGCGCACACAAGCAGTCAATGCCGCACGAGGTGGACGTTGAGACGGCAAAGAAGTTGCAAGGCAGGGCGCGTGAGAACAGCTCACACGGCCATGGCAGCGAAAACATTACGCAAGCAAGCGTTCGCTCAGCGAAACCTTCTACACCTATACACACACACACGCACCAATAACAGCAAGAGCCACATAAAACACTACGGGGTCATATTTTGTATCGTTTCGCTTTCCCTTCGTTTGGTCCTTTGCCACTGGTCGCTGATACCAGTGACGTTGACCGCGGGGCATGACGTCAGGCTGTTCGTGACAAACACGTACGCCTATCCCTTACAAAAATTTCTTTAGACAGTCTATAGACTGTCCATACACTTGTCTATGCAGTCTATAGACCTTCTATACACCAATTCTATAGACTACTCTGTAGGCAACACAAATGCTACAGGCACTACAGTATATATACAATGGCTATACACTTTAAGTACACTTTTTCTATAGACAGTTTATAGACTATATGAATTGACACAAGGCGATATCTATAGGAAAAGAACAGAGTCTATAAGAAGTCTACGAACAATCTATAGACCATTTTCATAAGGAATGACGCCGTAGTTACTCGCAGAAACGCAGCCAATGTCTATGCTGCACCGACGGACCGGAGCCGACGACGCCACTGATACACCTGGAGGTGCGGCCAACTGGGAAAGCTCGGTTCCTATGACACGGCCGGACTGGATGCCGCGGCCGCAGGGTGGCTAGCAGTAGTTCCGCATCCAGACCGGCCGTATCCGTGGGGTGTTTGACTCCCCACCATCGCTATCGCCACGACACATAGGGTCATGACCAAACGAACGGGGAAAACGAAACGAAAGGGTTGCAAATCACGGCACTATACAGGTCACTTACAAAGTCAGAGCAGGACAGGAAACACGTCACACTCAAGTTCTGCACACACTTACAGCGCATGCGCCACAGAGCAGGGACAAGCGACCGCGCCATGCACACAGCAGCGAGGGTGTAGGCAGTGCACGACGACTATAGGGAGGCGTGTATGGCGACAGCCGTGGAGAAGGTCTGCAGGGGAGGCCAAAAGCCAGTGAAGCACTACGTTGCTAGACGAGGCGAGCAGAGGTGGGAAAAACAAAAAGAAAACGGAAAGCTGAAAGTAAGCAGCCAGAGAATGCACAGCGCTCAGGAGCAGGCAGCTAGCTTTAAGGATGCAGCGCTGGTGCTGACCACAAAGAGCGACCGCATAACGAACGCGACAGGGAAAAAAAAAAGCTGGGACCACCACAAAGCCTTGCTCGCCAATCGGCGTTTCCCGAATGCCGGGATAATAATAATAATAATAATAATAATAATAATAATAATAATAATAATAATAATAATTGGTTTCTGGGGAAGGAAATGGCGCAGTATCGTCTCATATATCGTTGGACACCTGAACCGCGCCGTAAGGGAAGGGATAAAGGAGGGAGTGAAAGAAGAAAGGAAGACAGGCACCGTAGTGGAGGGCTCCGTGATAATTTCGGCCACATGAGGATCTTTAACGTGCACTGACATCGCACAGCACACGGGCGCCTTAGCGTTTCGCCTCCATCGAAACGCAGCCGCCGCGGTCGGGTTCGAGCCCGGGAACTCCGGATCAGTAGTCGAGCGTCCTAACCACTGAGCCACCGCGGCGGGGCAATCATTCGGTTTCAAAGTGCGGCCGGCGTACGCTACAGCAGCAGCAACTACAGTCGGATACAAGTCAAGAAAAAGGCGGCTTTTCCCCACAAAAGGATCCCCTTACAGCCAATGGCGTCGGCCGATTCCCATGAACCTACTTGCGAGACAATGTAGGGAGTCGCAGATAGAATGGGATAGTCACCTGTCTGCATCGTCACACCACTCCCTGCATTGCCCCTATAATTATGCTAGCAGGTTCATAAGTATAGGCCGACGCCATTGGCTGGAGGAATGTCCTTCAGGGGGAAAAGTCGTTTTTTCTTGACTTGTATTCGACTACAGCCACAGCTGTGTTGAGCAGTTGGAGAGAGCGAAAGAAAGTAAATGTCGTTCGAAAGCATTTGAATGATTCGCATTGCACAACAATTTTCGGCTACCTAAAGCTCCAACTGTGCAATTCAGACGGTTGGGTTCTGTCTAATGAAATTACGGAGTTCATTACCTTATATTCTGAAAATAGTGTCATCTACTTCCTCATTTAAGCGTAAACTTCACTCGTTCATTTCTGACTCTTGATGCATCATGACATTGTTTTTTATACCTATTTGGTCTTTGCTCTGTCCTTGAAATTTAGCGTATATTTTGGAATTATTTAGTACTTTTTCTATAAGTTGCTAATCAAAGTTTTTGTACCGATGCGCAAGCTGGCTCATTTTATTATATTTTCCTGTGTTTGATTGTAAAAGGTCCCACTACAGTGCTGAAGTTTGGTGTCTCTTTCGGTATTCTCTTCCTACATGTAAATTTTGCACATATTTTTCGAATAAAAGAAAGACGACCACTGTGTCCACAGGTCGTGAGTACAAAAACTTTAAGCTCCAATCAATGGCGGTCGCATTTCATCATCGCAGAGGCGGCGGTCGCTAATGTGGTCGCAGCAGAGCATTGCATGTGAGCGCGACTATACGCGCTTATAAAACTCAAGCAAGCGCCGGCGGCCAGTCGTTGCAGCGCGGGACAGCCAGAGAAGCGTGCACGGCGCCAGGCTGGTGCGACGAACGACGCAAGCAGGGCGTGCGCAGGGAAGCGTGCTTCCTCCCCTGGCGGCAAAAGCGTGAGAGAAGCGTCGTTGCCGTCGTGACGTCGTTGGCGTCGCACCTTGACGGGCGTGGCGTTGGCCACGTCGTGGAGCTGGTGGTCGAGCAGCAGCTTGCGGGCTTCCTCCAGCTCCCGGTGCTCCCGCTCGGAGGCCCGCTTGAGGTTCTCCACGTGGGCCACCATCACCTCGAAGGCCCTGCTCATGCGCTCCTCCTGGGACGGGGAAGCGCATGCGCGGCTCACTTCACGAGGACAGAAAAGGCGCACGGGGGCGCATGCACGACACACTCGAAGAGAGCAACACCCTCCAGGGAGCTGGCATATACTCACGAGAGGTCCGGGACGGTGGTCGCGGCTTCGGTGAAACGACGAGGCATGTTTGGCGCGCTTGTTTTAGAACTAGGCTTCACAGTTCACTCGCAAGGCTTCCGGAGTTAGTGCGGTCAAAGTTAAGACGTGATAAGGCCGTGTTAAGCAGCGAGGCTGTTTCAATGTGACAGCACATTAGTGTAGCTTTAAGACGTCGGCGATATTGTGCGACTGCGGAGCGTTGCCACCTCCATGCTCTGAAAGACAACTGTGGGCGCTCTCGGCCAACTCTCGGCACCATCGACCCCGAACTCTGGGCACCCTATGCGCCCAACTCTCGGCACCATCTACCCCCAACTCTCGGCACCGTTGACCCCCAACTCTCGGCACCGTTGACCTCCAACTCTCGGCACCGTTGACCTCCAACTCTCGGCACCATCGACCCCCAACTCTGGGCACCTTCTACCCCCCACTCTGGGCATCGTCGACCCCCAACTCTTCACACCAACACCCAACCCTCGGCACCGTCGACTCCCAACTAACTAGACCTATAGTTGCAGCTGTTCGGGGCCTTGACTAGCGGCGCCACAGCGAAAGGAAGAATACACCTAGGCGCTGCGCTGCGCAGGTGACCTGTGTTCATGAAAGGAACATGCGATGACTATAGCAGCGACAGTAACAAAAAATAAAGGCAGAAGCAATTACCTACCTCAGCTGGGGCGCGAGCTTCAGGTGAGCCAACCACAAAAAGCGATAAGAATCGAGACGAAATCGCGTCCCCGCGGCCCGGAGCTCGAGCCCAGTATTATGAGCCAACTGCGAGGCCTGAATGAACGCGATAGCGTTCATCTTTGGATTGCGCTGAAAGCTTTGACCAGGTAGTTTCAGGACTTCGCGACGACCATGTTGCGTTAGTCACCACGAGTTACGTGCCACGCCGGGAAGATGCGGTCACGGTAGCAGCAGTGAGCCGACAACTTTTAATGAGCGATCACAGCGCTTACTGCCGACGATGTCACATAGCGCCGAAGGCGCAAAATCGGGCACCAAAATTGGCGGCGACGCTTAAGCTCCGCCTTAACTGTATGACGCCATAGCGTAATGGGTTAATTCCCGTATATGCAGAGTTGGTGACTCTATTCAACATTCACAAATCCCTGTGGCTCTTCATACCACTCCTGGCGCAGTGGTGCAGCGGTTAAGTGATGCGCCACTGGCCTGCGATGGCGGGTGGTGGCCCCGGTGGGGCTTGTGTGACCCATGTTGCTGTTATCAAGCAACCTCTCGCGACCAATGATTAATTAAACTGCCACCTGCCTAGTGCGCAGTTTGCGCACAATCAGGTGGGCAGGTTGTGACGTCGCCGCAATGTTACGTGACCCAGGTGGCCCACCTGCCTCCTAGGTTGCTTCTCTGGGGATTTGTCGCTCACGGTAAATAATCATAATAATAATTGGTTTTGGGGGGAAAGGAAATGGCGCAGTATCTGTCTCATATAATCGTTGGACACCTGAACAGCGCCGTAAGTGAAGTGATAGAGGAGGGAGTGAAAGAAGAAAGGAAGAAAGAGGTGCCGTAGAGTGGAGGGCTCCGGAATAATTTCGACCACCTGGGGATCTTTAACGTGCACTGACATCGCACAGCACACGGGCGCCTTAGCGTTTTGCCTCCATAAACGGTGACGATCAACGACGTCGGATTTTCTGCGACACGAGCTCCTTAACACTATCGTTACAACTGAACGACTAAGATTTTTACGTGCCACAGGCGGGCATAAGGGATGTCATAGTGAAACACCAGATCAATTCCAGCCGCCCGGACTCGTTTAACGTCAACGCAAACCGAGAAGGCCGTCTACGGGAGTGCCCTCAAAGCCACCGCAGCGGGCTTCAAGTGCGACAAAACGGGAGAGCAGAAGGCGGGCAGAGAACACACGCACCTGCTGCACGGCCCCGTAGACCTCGGCCTGGCTGGACACCCGGTCGGTGGACTGCTGGATGACGTCCACATGGTTGCGGATCTTGGCCACCACCTCGCGGACGCGCTCGTCGTCCGTGTACAGAGAGTCCAGAGTCTGGACCGGCGGGGGAGCAGACGTCACGACGTCGCCGCCGCACGCATGCGGAGACGACAGTGGCCTCCCAATGCGCCACCACGCAACTCTTCTAGCGAAGGATCCTTGTCTGGTCCTCCACCTCACCAGTCATCCACAAAGTCATCATCATCAGCCTTACTACACCCACTGCAGGGCAGAGGCCTCTCCCATGTCTCTCCAATTAACCCTGTCCTTTGCCAGCTGCATCCACCCTTTGCCTGCAAGCTTCTTAATCTCATCCGCCTACCTAACCTTCTGCCGCCCCCTGCTACGCTTACTTTCTCTTGGAATCCACTCCGTTACGCTTAAGGACCAGCGGTTATCTTGCCTTCGCATTACATGCCCTGCCCAAGCCCATTTCTTCCTCTTGTTTTTGACTAGGATGTCGTTAACCCGTGTTTGTTCCCTCACCCACTCTGCCCGCTTCCGGTCTCTTAACGTTACACCTATCATTTTTCTTTCCATGGCTCGATGCGTTGTCCTTAACTCAAGCTGAACTCGTTTCGTTAGCCTCCGCGTTTCTGCCCCGTAGGTGAGTACCGGTAAGATAAAGCTGTTGTACACTTTCCTCTTGAGGGACATTGGTAAACTGCCACTCATGATCTTCGAGAGTTTGCCATATGCGCTCCACCCCATTCTTATCCTTCTAGTTATCTCCCTCTCATGATCCGGATCAGCTGTCACTACCTGCCCTAAGTAGACGTATTCCGTCCCAACTTCTAGGCTCTTGCTGCCAATTGCGAACTGTTGTTCCTTTGCTAGGCTGTTGAACATTACCTTGGTTTTCTGCATGTTAATATTTAGACCCATCGATCTGCTCTGCCTGTCTAACTCATTGATCATGATTTGAAAATCATGATCATGAAAAAAATCATCCACAAAGTGCCCTTTACATAATCTATCCCACCATTCTACCTTCTCTACAGCTGTCTTGTTTCGCGGGCAAGAGGGCGGGGTTCCAGTGGCCACCGTTCAGAGCGGCAGTTACGGTGTCCAAGGTCACTATCTTTTTCTGGTGCATAAAAAAACCGCTACCACTGGCAGTGATTCCACCCTTTTACCACTTTATTGCTCCTCTCAGAAAATGCAACAAGAAGATAAAAAAAAGAGAGGAAGCCCACACCAGCAACGCTTTCCCAGGCTTAACGCCAATTCACCAGCCAGCCAGCATGCTTTGGTTTAGCTTAGGGAAGGCCTCCGGAAATTTCGACCACCTGGGGTTCTTTAACGTGCACTGACGTCGTACAGTACACGGGCCTCTGGAATTCCGCCCCCATCGAAATTCGACCGCCGCGGCCGGGATCGAACCCGCGTCTTTTGGGCAAGCAGCCGAGCGCCATAACCACTGAGCCACCGCGGCGGTCCAGCATGCTTTGTAGTGGGATAGCTCCCTAGGGCCTTAACTTCCAAGGCCCCTGTCAGTCCCTGCTCTCAAGTATGAAAGGCCGAACTTCATACAGCTAGCGTAAAATAAATGTCGCCATGTACAGGAAAGTAACGCACTGCTCATCGCGCATTGTACCAATGAATGTTATCTGCGTTTTAGTTTTTAACTGTGTCACCGCCATTTCGTAATCAAAACTTTTCAATCAGCTTTTCATCCATTTAACACATCGAAGCGCCAATTCGAAAGCTGTAGGATACTATACAGCATACTTATTGATAAAACGTCCGCGCAGTGATGATGCGACGGCACGTCTCGGGTGCCAGGTATAGAGTGACCTCAAACGTTGATGAGCACAACTAGGGAGGTTCAGTCTCGCGCATTTTCTTTTTCAGAAAGCTTTGGGCTTGTGACGGCCCGACGACCCGACGCTTTGAAAGCTGCTTGCCACGATATCGCGGGAAGAGCTATAGGACACCAAGTCGGCGACGCCCTCCACTGAGGACGTCCACCTTATAGCTTTCTTCGAGGGCATCATCGTCATCCGAATAAGATAAAGTCGTGCACATGTGACAGGTCTCTGACGACACGGCGAGTACCGTACCTGGGCCAGTTCCCGGATGGCCTTCAGCTCGGCCTGGATGTTGCCCTCGGCAATGTCCCGGTGCCGCTGGTGGAGTTCCAGGCGCTTGGTCAGCGTCAGCCGGTCAGTCTTGAAGCCCAGCGAGAGGGTGGTGAACTTGTTCTGCGGAGAAAAACGCGCACAAGCGACGATGACACACCGCCTGTAGCGGCGTGCTGCTTAGGGCGAGTTCATAGACATCGGGCAGAGGTCCTCGCGGTGAGAAAGCGTCGAGAGCACTGACAATGCGCACGGAAAGTGAAGTGAAGGCCTGGGTTAAGTGGTGGTCCCTTATCACCAGGAGGAACCAACGACCATGGACGGATGGCACACAACACATGGCGTTTTTTATTTTTTTCTGTTGATCTCGAAGCGATCTGTTGACTATCAAAGCATGGCAGACTTCAGTGCATTGAACATCATCGCTATTATAATTACAAATCACAATTCGCCCACTTCAGTCCACTGAAGAACAAGTTCCTCCGCCAAAGAGCTCCAACATGTCCTGTCTAGTGCCCACCACGGCCATGTTGTCCCGCCGAGTATGTGCAGTACGTAACCAAGTCGAACTCTTCGGTCGCTTCCTACCATGTTCTCGTTATCCTACTGAACACTATGTGAATATACTGAAGAGTATTCTGTAGACTGAACAGTGTCTGAACTGCGAACTGGTTTTTCGGTTTTACGGATTTTAACTTCCCGAAGCGACTCAGGCTACGAGGGACGCCGCAGTGGAGGGCTCCGGAAAATTTCGACTACGAGGGGTTCTTTAACGTCCACTGACATTGGACAGTAGACATAGGTCTCTAACATTTTGCCTCCAGCGAAATGCGACAGCCGCGGCCGGGTTCGAACCCGCGTCCTTCGGGTCGGCAGCCGAGCGCCATATCCACTGCATGGGCCACCGCGGCGGCTACTGAACTGAAGTGGACGACTTCAGTCGGGTTACGAAAAATCTGCTAAGCTTGCTGGTGCGCGGTGTTTGGGAATGCAAGTGGGAAACGTATGCGTGTTACGAAAAAATAAAGGAAAGCTGCAACACCTCCGACAATGTTCTAAATAAAATAAAAGAAACGATGCATCAACGGTTCCCGAGACGGAATAGAATTTTTTTTGAGAACACTCAAACGTGACACATCAACCTACACAACTGCCAAGGTGGTAGTAGAAAAGGGACCTTATAAAAATGGTCTACGGACAGTCTATAGAATTTTTATAGATTATCGCCTTCCTATAGATATTTCCTCTTGTCTATCCATAGTCTATAGACTATCCATACCCAAAAGTCTACTAACAGTGTATGGCCATAAATCTATATTGCCTATAGACTGTCTACCAGATTTGTATTGCCTATAGACTATTCTTTAGGATTTGTCTATAGACTGTCTAAATAAAATTTGTAAGAGGGGGAGTGCAGTCGTTCGCAGTTTTTGCAAAGCGAAAGTCTGCCAACTCCATTTTAGTGAGAAAGCACTAATACTTAACACCGTGCCAGCCAAACATCTGGTGTGAAGTCTCGGAGTAACTCGGGTAAGTTCGGGTTAGTTCGGAGGAGAGTCACGCCAGCTGCAGCCAATGGGAGCGTGACCTTGGCCCCTCCAAGGTCCCTTGGCTTCGCAGCTTTCAAGCAAGGTGCGCATTCGCAAGTCTACTCTATTTAACTACATTAAAACACTACCATTTTTTTCCCTTCACAACTGCGGTGACAACAGGAAATCAAGAACTATAAAAATTGGGAGGCAACGTTGGTTAGTGAGAGCTTCGAGCGCGTTTACGAAAATCGGCGACCTAATGCCAGTGCTTAGGCCGTTCCAGTTTCGGTTATTTTCTCTGCCTTTCGACTAAAACGCGCGTTCCCACTAATTTTCCTGCCTTCAAACCTCGAAGACGGCGGCCTGAAGACAGGCCGCATTTACCAAGGTGAACTGAAGGGGAACGTCACGAATTGATGCCACGGCCGCCGGTTCAGGAGAAACCTACGGACAGAAGAATGAGCCGCTGACTTCTGCTAAAAGCAATGTTACGCTATAATTGCTATAATTGTGCGGACGCCAACCACGGGAAGGGACGGAAGAAAGGCCCGTCATGTGGTGCATTTCAGCCGACCTAGATGCCGACCCGTCAAGCCGAGCGAGTTGCCCGACAACGAAATCGCGACCACTCATACGCGGGCTCCGAGGACACTGCAACCGTGACGGGACGAGCACAAGTTGTAGCCACCCTCAAATCATGCATTCCATATTTACTCGTATATAGGCAGTCCAAGGACGCATGCCGGCCATCACCCGAAGTAAAGAGCCACTTGTGGATACGAAACCCTGTCTGACCTAGACCAGTATTTTATTTCACTGAAGGACGACCCCAATCTTTACAAACCTGAACTATATAATATTCATGCAGCGTTGTCATTTTCAAAAGCCTTCTCAGACGCCTACGTGAGCATATGGGGTGAGCATGTGCGTATCCCGATCGGGAAAAGCAGAGCCGAGTGAAGAAGTTATCAACAACTCAACATTAACCGTCGTCGGGGTTTGGGAAGACTAGGACCCTATACACTCTAAACGGAAAGGTGCAAAAAAGGAGTAAGCCGTAATCCAGCGCACCCCGCCAGAGGGCAGCTTCCTCACTTTACTCCCATATAGGTGTATTCGTGCTTTAGAGTGTATAGAGTCGTGTATGCGGACACGATGGAAGACGCACCATTTTAGATATTAAGTGGGCACGCATATTCGAATAAATAGGGTATATATGTAGCGGGACGCTATACTCACCTCGATCTCTTCCTCGGTCTGCTGGTCCGAGCTGCACGAAAAAAAAAGGCGAATCCAAAAGTCAAAACAAGCGCAAAATTTGCACTGGACACACAAGTACATAACACGACGGCCGCAAAGAGTTAGTTAGTTAGTTATATTGATTTTAATGGCGCAAAAGCAACTGAGGCTATGATGCGCCAAACACACGGTTAGAGCTTTTGTTAAAGGTTACGCTTTTTACATCTAAAGTTTGTATAAAACATTGGCTTCTCTGAGAAATTTAAAAATGCTTGGAAAATCAACCAGTGCTTGATCTCGGCCGCAAAGAGTGTCTGAGCGAATGACATAAAGCGCAGAAACGACGTCAAAGAACGCCCGAGCATCCGCGGGAAATACAACTGCCGCCGTCGAAGTATCGCCGCGACCCAGGCGGCATACTCAAACATACTCAAACACGTCTATTGGGAGTAAAAAGGGGCTAAGCTTTTCTCTAGCGCACTCTCTTTAAAAAAAAAGGGGGCGTGCGTCAGAGGACAGTCTATACACCCTTTTTACTCCTCTCTGTTTAGAGTGTAGGACCCAGTCGGAATTCAGCATTAAAAGGCTGCGCCGCGCATAGAAACACAGTGTTTGAGCACACGGAGGCACGCCAAGCGTTTTCCTTCGTTTTCTGTCGAATGTGCTTAACCCACGTGGCTAAGCCAAGAAGCAATCACGTACACAATAAACTAGACACGGAGGACCCGTTCTGAAGTGAACCCTTTCAAAAATGGTCCATAGACAGTCTATAGACTTTTTATAAACTCTACTGCCTTCATATAGATGTTTATTTTTGTCTATTCAGTCTGTAGACAAAGGTTACTGAAAGTGTATGACCATAAATGAATAGATTGTCTATAGACTTTATAGACAGAAGCCTATGGACAGTCAATAGACTGTCTAAAAAAAATTTGTAAGAGAATGGCGGTTTAGCGAGGTCTCCGAGAGCCGCGTAGAAAAGGCGTGTCGACGCTCGCATTTAACCTCCGAAATTGGCCGGTGGTGGCGACACCTGTTCCTGTTTATTATTATTATATATATATATATATATATATATATATATATATATATATATATATATATATATATATATATATATATATATATATATATATATATATATATATATATATTCGATATTCGGAGGTCGTGGGTTCCAATCCCACCGGCGACATGGTTGCTTTTTCTGCTGCTTTATAAGTAATTTGCTTCAACAGGCTAATCAAAGTATTATTCTCCCATTGATTGGCACTGCAAAATAAAAATATTCCCCTATGCACCTTGGCTTCGGTGACAGTCGGCTACACACACACACACACACACACACACACACACACACACACACACACACACACACACACACACACACACACACACACACATATATATATATATATATATATATATATATATATATATATATATATATATATATATATATATATATATATATATATATATATACACATATACATTCTGGCTTATAACAGCTCCGTTCTCGATAGTGGCACCTTCGAGATTGAAACTTGGTACACCTATATACCGGTACATGCCAGTTTCTATTTCTCCTAGCTGTCCCCCTAAAGAAAGGACTTTCACGAATGCCGCGAATCAAAGTGAGCCAACGTGCTCGGCACACTTAAGCGGCTCCCGGGGGGACCTTTCCTCGCGGCTTTCCCACACGGCCTTGCTATCTCCTCCCGCCCGTCCCAACACGCACGACCGCGGCATTTTCACGCTTTTTGCCACAAGCGTAAAAAACAATCAGAAAAGAAGCGACAAGAACCTCCAGGTTATTTTTGGCACAGCGCGTGTTCATAGGTTTCGCACCAGTGACGCCACTGACTGCGCCGGTATAAGCGACACGGTTTCACCACCACCCGCTATAGCGCCAGCCGCATAGCCACCACCAAAGTACGGGGAAAAAAAATAAGTGACCACAAAACAAAGCAAAAAATGGAAGACCTTGTTTACCTTCAAGCAAGCGTAACGTGACCACGTCGGTAAACCGATACGGATAAACACCGCCGACCGCGGAGAGTAACATTAGAAGCAGCGAGCCGCAACGAACGTGTATACACCCACCACGGCTTTTCCCTGAAAGTTAACGCACCCAGACATCGTCCAAGTTGTGTGCACCCGGTCTAACCGTCTCGTTCTGTACAATGTCTCCGCCGGGTGCTTATTTGCATAGCGCAGCGGACACACAGCGCGCGACTTGAAGAACGTGGTGCAAATGGGTGATGACAGAAAAAAAAAAGACGCACACAGACACAGCGCTCATTTCCAGCAACGCTTTATTACAGACAAAGATCGAATTCTTAGTCCAGCCGTGCTAACAGCAGTATGAGCCGGTATAAGGATCCTATCATGTTCGTAATAAAAAGTTGCCGGAATTTAGCGCAGTGTGCTTTTCCCTTTCTGTCTTCGTCCATTCGCGCTGCAGCTCTATGCCATGTTCCAAGGGCAGCAACACGTTCAAGCCTCTACTCTTCTAAATGCGCAAATGCAGTGCTACCTATAGAGTCGCACTACTATAAGAACAAAGCCACTACGAAAAAACCCAATGTCCGGGATGTTTGTCCCCGCCGCGGTGGCTCAGTGGTTAGGGCGCTCGACTACTGATCCGGAGTTCCCGGGTTCGAACCCGACCGCGGCGGCTGCGTTTTTATGGAGGAAAAACGCTAAGGCGCCCGTGTGCTGTGCGATGTCAGTGCACGTTAAAGATCCCCAGGTGGTTGAAATTATTCCGGAGCCCTCCACTACGGCACCTCTTTCTTCCTTTCTTCTTTCACTCCCTCCTTTATCCCTTCCCTTACGGCGCGGTTCAGGTGTCCAACGATATATGAGACAGATACTGCGCCATTTCCTTTCCCCCAAAAACCAATTATTATTATTATTATTATTATTATTATTATTATTATTATTATTATTATTATTATTATTATGTTTGATGCAGTGTAATAGTATATGCCGCCACCGCCACTACGTTGCAGTATAGCTTGACCACGAACCGCTAGAGCTTTGCCATTTCCTTCATTTTTTTCTTCTTTCTAAGATTACGCATCCCGAATTTCAGCCTCTTCGTGAAAGGAATTGTGTATGCCGGACTTATATCTCGCGCTTACAACGCTCCGAATAATTTAGCTTCGTTCCCATACGCACTAACCACAGAGAAATGCAAGCACAGATGCTGATCGGCCACTTAATCGCGAGCAGCCAGTAACAGGACGCTGACGCAGTGTTTTCCGCTCATGGTTAATATATTTCTTCCGAAGTGCGACACAGCAACAGAATCAACCACTACGAGGGAACTGTAAAATACAGCCACGAAGCAACGTACATTAGTTCTCCAGAGAAAACAAACGCCAGTTTAGGCATAAGTTCAATTCAATTCAATTCTTTATTAACCAGAAAACTGGATGGTCTCCAGGGCTAAAAGTTGCTGCCTACAACTTGACTGGGGCCCTGGAGCCGTTTCCACGCCTGCACTGCACATTTGCCTGCTTTGCAGAAGACAAAGAAATCCTTGCTCACACTAAGCAACGCCAATCGCTATAGGCAATCATGCCATTCACGGCAGCTTGAGGTATCCTCTATCGAGGCTCTGCTGCCGGATCCCCACCCTTAAATTTTTATTTGCACAGGTCTGGGTTGGCGCTTTATCCCGTCTGTGTATTATGTGGCGAGCACGTAACCGTAGATCATTTTTTTTTTGTTTTGTCGCCGATACACCATGATGAGAAGACGCGTCTTTTAGAGAAACCACTACAGCAGCTCGGCCTTTGTTTGAGCAGCCCAGTCATATTGTCGACTGGAGCCACCATACTTGGGTATACAGCCACAAGTCTGTTTTCACCGCCGTCCAAAACTTTTTTAATGGAATCAAATCGGCTACTTTGGTAATTTTTTAAAAATTTTAAATATTATTTTTATTCTTACAATTACCATTATCATTTAACCACTCAGCTATAAACATCAGTCTCGATCTCCTGCGTGCGTTTTGCATTTCCCGTTTCATTTCGTTGTTCCTTCTTGTTTACTTCTTCCTTCCTCAGCATTCGTTTTATTTTCGTCCAGGAAATATTTACCTGAAAAACTCTCTGTGCCCCCCAATTCTCGGCCAATCCCCCTATGTGGGCATGTGCCATTGCACGAGGGTAACGACAACTATTTGCTGTGTGTGCGTGTGTGTGAACGATGACGATCGTACACTTCTCTAAGTATAAGTAGGAAGTGCCTCCTACTCGACACGGGGTGATCGTTTTAGGCGTCGTGGAAAGCCCTCGCTCACGTACAGTGTTACGCAGAAGCTTCCTGGCCAGTGCAAAAGTATTCCGAAGAGCACGCTGCGGTAGAGAACGACCTTTCTTGCAATCGCGGGGGAAAAGGAAGGACCCGGCAATCAAGCGGTCATCATCGGGTCGGTTTTCACGAGATGCGGACGGTTTCCTACCATCGTTCCCGTGGGCCGCACGCTCAGGTTACGGGGAAAAAAGCTACATCCATTCGCCCGCCCACCCGTTCCATGGCAATTCAGAATGGCAATCCTCCACGCGCACGTAACCGCTCGCTGTGTCGTGACACCGCAGGATTAATGGAAGACGGTTGCCGCCGCGGAGCCGATATCTGCCGCTCGGGATAATTGGCTGCTTTCGTATGCGGCTCCGTGTGTTGGGGAAAAAAAAAAATGAAGCGAGAACGAGGAAATCTGAAGGATGGAACGAACGCCTAAATTGAGAAAGTGAGGAGGGAATATGGCGCCTGTTAGATGCCTCAGTGTGGCTCATGACTGAAGCTTATAAATCGACAGCGTCTACCGAGTTTTACGCCAGCAAGGCCGAAAGAACGGTCGTGGCATTACTTTGCGTAAATTTAGCGCCACTATGAAGGCCAAAAAGTGTACAGTGGGAAACTGCACCGCTTAGTCTGTCGTTAATCCGAAAAGTTATAGACCGAAAGGTCATAGTCAGGAAGACCAACAGTAGATGATGCCCCTTTGCAGGTAATCGCTTAAGGGACTTTGGTTTGTTTTACCGGGTTTAACGTCCCAACGCGACTCAGGCTATGAGGGGAGCAGTAGTGGAGGGCTCCGGATCATTCCGGCCACCTGGGGTTCTTTAACGCACACTGACATCGCACGGTACACTGGCCTCTATAGCGTTTGCCCTCCATCGAAGTGCGACCGCCGCGGCCGGGATCGAACCCGCGTCTTTCGGGGTGAGCAGCCGAGCACCATAACCACTCAGCCACCACGGCAGTCCCGCTTAAGGGAGTAACGGTTGCTCTTTTGTGCACTAATGGTGGTGACGAGCCTGTCTCAAAAGGAGTAACCCCTTGCAAAAATTTATTTACGCAGTCTACAGACTTCTGTCCGTAATACCTACGGACTGTCCATAGACACACCCTAGAGAACAGTCTATAGGCAATACAAATCCTATAGACAGTCTATAGACAATCTATAGATTTATGGCCATACACTTTTAGTAGAATTTTGTCTATAGACAACCTATAGACCCTGAACAGACTATAGACACCATAGTCTATAGATCTATATAGGCCCTATAGACTATAGACCTTATAGTCTATAGACCCTGAAAAGAAATATTTATAAGAAGGAAATGCCCCGCCGCGGTGGCTCAGTGGTTAGGGCGCTCGACTACTGATCCGGAGTTCCCGGGTTCGAATCCGACCGCGGCGGCTGCGTTTTTATGGAGGCAAAACGCTAAGGCGCCGGTGTGCTGTGCGATGTCAGTGCACGTTAAAGATCCCCAGGTGGCCGAAATTATTCCGGAGCCCTCCACTACGGCACCTCTTTCTATCCTTTCTTCTTTCACTCCCTCCTTTATCCCTTCCCTTACGGCGCGGTTCAGGTGTCCAACGATATATGAGGCAGATACTGCGCCATTTCCTTTCCACCAAAAAACCAATATTTATAAAAAGGAAATAAGTCTACGAGAAGTCTATAGGGCATTCTTTTATAAGGGACCCTTGCAGCATTTCTGCAGTCCCACTAATGACACATGCGGCGAGCCAGCGCTGTGCGGTACTCGTTAATTCGGCCCCCAGCATTTCTCGGAACCTACATGCGCGCGATCGAGGACACCGAATCGGGCACGGAAGGAGGTTACTCTAATATATGCGGCGGCAGATAGACGCATGCACGCGACAGTCCGCAGCGTGCCGACGCTTTTCCTGTACGCATAGTTACTCAACCACGACGCGCGAAGTGCGCAGTAGGTGCCTAATTGTTATTAACGACTGTAATCGCGCGTACCACGGCTGTTGCTAAGCCGCGTCGCGCACACGTAAAGAAAGAGAGAGATTAGGCGTAATTTATAGCGCCCCAACCGACAGTGCGTCGCCTTAAAGGGACACTGAGGAGAACTCTACCAATTTTTTTTTTGTTAGCAAAATCTGACAGTTCGCCATTTCATGGCTTTGTTGCCGCTGGTCCGGGCACGAAAGATGCATTTATTTCAAAGACATTTGGATTCGAAGTTGAAAAAGTTTTTCCCGCCGCTCTGATTCAAACTCGGGAAACTTATGACGCCACGGCAACTCTTATGACGTCACAGAACGGAGTGACGTGATACGTGACGTAAACGCAGACTCCGTGATTTCCGACGGCTAGCTGTGCGGTGCGCAACCTTACTTTGCAAGCCTCAGAAATTCGCGACTTCCATGAAGTAAGGAAAATTCCTCCAAGGTGGCGCCTCTTGTCCAAGGAAGTCATGACGCTTGTACTTGCGAGATTGGCCTGTGGCGGCGATACCTGTATCTTGGTTCTTGCTATTTTCTACATTACAAGAGCTTTGTTATCAGTAAGAGCGGCGTTTTTGTGATCGGGAGCTGCTATTCTGTCGATACAAGCCAAATTCAATTTCTCCACAGTGTCCCTTTAATTCTACGCGCAAGACTCGGAACAGCAGGGGGTGCCGCCTTGGGCGAAGCCGATCGGTCAACCACGTCAAGCGTAAAATTAGGAGCCGATCGTTAGGGAACCATACATTTCAGTCCCTGTAATGAAATACTGAGCCGCGACAAAGGTATTAAGAGCGGAAATACAATAATACGCTTAATCGGGCGAGGTCTGTAAGACTTAAAACACTTTTTTTATTTTGAAACAATATAGAGCAGAACACCATTAAATACGCACCAATTACTAGGCCAAAAACTCTCATATGCTGTCTGATCGGTGTAGCGTCGACAGAATACAACGTTATTCAGGTTACTCGAAGAAGACTAATAAGAAGTAGATGAAGAATGCCCCGGCAGAATACAAGGTCTTCTATCGGGTTGCTCTCACCTGCCAAACACGCCGTTATATGTGGTTAGAGAACTTCTTTTCTGTAAGTCACACCGTCTTAGAATTTGTTTATTGGTGCAGCTTCCGGAAGCATTTCAAATGTCAAGCATCTATAGACCGCCTTTGGACATGCCAAACACCGTTTTTTTTTACTTTAATAAAACGTAGACCTCAGAGATATACCGCGCAGATATGAAGCTTATAGCGGCCAAGCAGAACTACGGACACATCTATCTCCACTACGGCACCTCTCTCTTCCTTTCTTCTTTCAGTCCCTCCTTTATCCCTTCTCTTACGGCGCGGTTCAGGTGTCCGCCGATATATGAGACAGATACTGCGCCATTTCCTTTCCCCCAAAACCCATTATTATTATTATTATTATTATTATTATTATTATTATTATTATTATTATTATTATTATTATTGTTATCTATAAGGCCAACAGAACTATTCCGAACGTCACACACGCCCATAACGACTTTAGGTGGCCTTGACTGTAGATACCCAAGTCTTTAGAAAGCCTGGCCCGGGGAAGACCGGAGAACCTCGTCTGGACGACAAACTTAAAAAAAGGCCGCAATTTTCGACACGACGACTCGCGCCAACATTTCTCCGCTCACATCTGCGGGCAATTACAGGCGTCCGATTACAGTACACTCATATGAGAAGCCACCGCGCTCCAGCACAGGAGGGATTAAAAAATATCCGCACACAAAGAAAAGTCTGCAAACGCCCTTGAGTTCAGGTTATCTTCACGCTTATCTCGTCCTTAGCTTTCCCTTAAGATGTTTACGCTATAGCAAGGGCTGCTCTGTGCCCACACCCTCGATTGAAGAATTTATGCGGGGTTTGAAGTCCCAAAGTTCCGCATGGGCGTTGAGAGATGCCTTAGTGGAGGGCTCCGAACTAACCTCGACCCTAATGTGGGGTTTGAAGTCCCAAAATTCACCATGGGTTATGAGAGACGCCCTAGCGGAAGGCTCCGAAATAACTTCGAACACCTGGTGTTCTCTACCGAGCACCACCACCGAACAGTACGCGTATACGCTTTCTGCATTTTTCCGACTGCCCCGCCGCGGTGGCTCTGTGGTTAGGGCGCTCGACTACTGATTCGGAGTTCCCGGGTTCGAACCCGACCGCGGCGGCTGCGTTTTTATGGAGGAAAAACGCTAAGGCGCCCGTGTGCTGTGCGATGTCAGTGCACGTTAAAGATCACCAGGTGGTCGAAATTATTCCGGAGCCCTCCACTACGGCACCTCTCTCATCCTTTCTTCTTTCACTCCCTCCTTTATCCCTTCCCTTACGGCGCGGTTCAGGTGTCCAACGATATATGAGACAGATACTGCGCCATTTCCTTTCCCCCCAAAACCAATTATATTATTTTTCGACCCCATGGAAATACGATCGCCGCGGCAGAGATCCAATGACGCGTCCAATCAGCCACCGCGGCGGGTTTTGGCTCAAATATTACTCTTACACCCAGCATGAACAGATAAAGAAATAAAAATTCCACAAAGAAAAAAGGAGCGGATAGACAGCTTCGGTAGCGAGCCACATGCATTTATCAGACGCGCGCGCACATATGTCAGTGCAGCAGAGGAAACACGACACACCTAGCCTCGGTGCGCTTATTAAACGCTACGTGAAAAAAAAAAACAAAACAAAAAGCGACGACTTTCGGCCACCCCTAGAGACGGGCGCTCACTGGCTCAATTGCGTGCGCCGAACTCAACTGCAACCCGCCGGCGGCCGCTGTTATCAACTCTGCAGCCAAGAAAAACACTGTAACGAGAAACGCAATCTCGTTGCGAAAGAAAGCACGGCGCGCACGGAGCTGCAGTCTCGGTCGTTTATAAACTTTGTTTTGTTTCTCACCAACGGAGCGAGTTTAGCCAGCGTACACAGCCCGATGTGTCCCCCCAAAAAAAAACGCAATTATACGAATTCCTTTAGCTGTTCGCTGAGGACAGCGACGCGTTGCTCGGGTCGTGAACCCCTGTCGTTCGCGTTACTCACGTAACCGACCAGAGACAAGTCCAAAGTTGGCGAAATGGCTTCTGACGAGAGGGAAATAAATTCGGCTCACATTTATCCGACTATCAGCCCAGTTACACCGAGTCGGTACGCTGGGGTCTATGCGGTTGAGTGGAAAACACATCCATGCTGCATGCAACATGGACGTGTGTCCCCACTGTGGGCGCCAATTTACAGAACACCACGTTGGGCGCCAATAAGTGAGTCCACATTAGAGACAACCAGCCTGCTGACGATTTACGCCGAACAAGAAGGCCGTGGATCACGGCGTTAGAGATAGCCTCGCACGCAGCCTGCAAAAGGGAGTTTCCGTTACACATCAGCCGAATACAACTTAAATCTGCACTGAAGCTCCGCTCACAGTCAGGACCGTCGCACAGAATTTCTCCACGACGAAAAAATATTACGCTATCGAAGCTTTTCTTGTTACCTAGACAAGAATATTGTGACAAGGAAAAAAAACAAGCTCAAGAATTTTGATAACTGGCTTGTTTATTTAATAGAGTCAAACATTAAAAACCCGATTTCGTTTACTGTTGCGATTGACCAGCGTAGTAATACAGGACGCCGCG
Organism: Amblyomma americanum; assembly: GCA_030143305.2. Taxonomy (NCBI): domain Eukaryota; kingdom Metazoa; phylum Arthropoda; class Arachnida; order Ixodida; family Ixodidae; genus Amblyomma; species Amblyomma americanum. The sequence continues at coordinate 747,260 of JARKHS020013365.1, read as the reverse complement.
GACAGTGGCCCAATGTTAGCAACTGTTTAAGTTGTATCCTACTAAAGTAAAGAAACGTTCGTGACAGTTAGCGAATAACGTCATTGCTTGAATTCCTAGCTTGATCCGCGAAGCGGCATGCCGTAGCCAAGCTGTATTTAGCCACTCGACCGAATACTGTCCCCCTGCAGATAAGCGGTCTTCTAGACGCGACACCAGTGCGATGTCGTCACGAGAAACTTGGGCAGCATAGGCGCGTTATGCTTCCTGATCATCGACCACATACCCGCCGCGGTGGCTCAGTGTTGAGGGCGCTCGGCTACTGATCCGGAGTTCCCGGGTTCGAACCCGATCCCGGCGGCTGCGTTTTTATGGATGAAAAACGCTAATGCGCCCGCGTGCTGTGCGATGTCAGTGCACGTTAAAGATCCCCAGGTGTTCGAAATTATTCCGGAGCCCTCCACTACGGCACCTCCTCTTTCACTCCCTCCTTTATCCCTTCCCCTACGGCGCGCTTCAGGTGTCCAACGATATATGAGACAGATACTGCGCCATTTCCTTTCCCCCGAAAACCAATAATTACTATTATTATCATCAACCACACACCATTTGGTAACCAACGCAATTTTTTAACCAATTCAATAGTTTCACACTCTTCAGCGATTCCCGTTCAGGCATCACTATTACTCAAGCGAAGCAGTTACGCAAGCAACGCTTTCTCGCTTCAGTGGAGCCGATATTTTGTGCACCCACCAGTGATGAAATCTCAATGTCTCATGAATAAAATCTGCCTTCTCATATCGACTCCAATCGATAATCTCACATGCATGTCAGCGCCATCAAAAGGAAGCATACGATAAATTAGGCGGCGCCCCTTTTGTAGAGCATGCATCACTTTGACAAATACATGCAGGCCACTTGAAGTTGGCTTTTATGGATAGATGACCGCATTGCAACGACAAAGACGGCACTTTCACCCTAAGTGGAAGCTTTGTAATCTAGAACACGTCATGAAAGAAACAAAATAACGGTGCCCCCCCCCCCCCCCCCCCTGCCTTGTTCACAAGTACGGCAATGTAAATGCATAGCGTCGTCTTGGAATCTCTGAGGCTAGACTAAGGCGCCATCCACTTCCGACAGCGATAACGATGTTCACGTTTCTCTGACGTCATCATCAACCTTAAAAGTCTGAACCCGAATGGCGGGGAAACTGTTCCATCTTCAGATAAAAATGTCTCACCAACAAATCTGTCTTTGTTGGCCCAGTTGGTGAGGTCTTACGAGATAGTAATAATAATAATAATAATAATAATAATAATAATAATAATAATAATTGGTTTTGGGGGAAAGTAAATGACGCAGTATGTCTCATCTATCGGCGGACACCTGAACCGCGCTGTAAGGGAAGGGATAAAGCAGGGAGTGAAAGAAGAAAGGAAGAAATTTGTGCCGTAGTGGAGGGCTCCGGAATAATTTCGACCACCTGGGGATCTTTAACGTGCACTGACATCGCACAGCACACGGTCGCCTTAGCGTTTTTCCTCCATAAAAACGCAGCCGCCGCGGTCGGGTTCGAACTCGGGAACTCCGGATCAGCAGCCGAGCGCCCCAACCACTGACACACCGCGGCGGGTAAGTTATTACGAGAACAGCGCAGCGCGCACACACAGCATAGTCAGAGAAGCACACGCCACTAGCGCTAACTTGCAACAATCATACAGCGAGCGCTCTTGGCGCGTGTTTCTCTGTCAGTGCTGTGCGTCTGCAATAAGCATTCTCGTAATGTTCCTTACTGCCGAATTAATTTCAGCGCAGCCACGGAAAAGGTAAAATGAATTATGCTAAAAACAAAAACTGCAGGGCAGGTGTTCGCTGCGTCCCTTTAACACGACGCACAGCATTCTCCTCCACTGCTTGCGGCGCTAAGCCACGCGGTGCCTGCTAAGTCCCAGTAATCCCCCTACAATAAAATAGCCCCTGTAATGAGCCCGACGCAGCTACGTGGCCCGAGGTCGTCCTTTGTCTGGTAATCGCTAACAGACAGCGCGCGGGCAGAAATGAGCCGCCGTACACACAGAAACAAGACCGCACCCGAAGGCCGCGGGCTCCGTTGCAACATGCCCGCCACCGCTGCATCTTGCTAAGGCCTTACAGGCTCGTAGAGCAGGCTATGAATCGGATCACGGTGCAGCATACGGTGAAGGCTTGGAGGCATACCTGCACGTGCCCGTTGGCTTAGAGTTTCAGCAAGTAACAGGCAACGTAATAAAGATCGCTGTATTGTGACCCGCCGCGGTGGCTGAGTGGTTAGCGCGCTCGGCTACTGGTCCGGCTCGAACCCGATCGCGGCGGCTGCGTTTTCATGGAGGAAAAACGCTAAGGCGCCCGATGCCAGTGCGCGTTAAAGATCCCCAGGTGGTCGAAATTATTCCGGAGCCCTCCACTACGGCACCTCTCTCTTCCTTTCTTCTTTCACTCCCTCCTTTATCCCTTCCCTTACGGCGCGGTTCAGGTGTCCAACGATATACGAGACAGATAATGCGCCATTTCCTTTCCACAAAAACCAATTATTATTATTATTATTATTATTATTATTATTATTATTATTATTATTATTATTATTATTATTATTATTATTATCACTGTATTGTGGCGTGTAGCGTTTGAACTTCCCAGAACTACGAAAATGAATAACGCCAAACTAAGTCAGGGTTCCTTTGTTTCATCAAGCGCGAATAGAATACGCACGGGCTGAATCTATTTTTACGCAGTAAAAGCTTGCGCTCGATGCGATGCAGTTTGCGAGATGTTGACGTCTATGCTCTTTGAGAACGCGGGGCAAGTAAAAATTGTTAAGAGGGCTATCTTTCGCTACGGGCCACAAGCTCCATGATGAACAAAAAAAAAAGTTGTTTAATGCTCGCGAAAAGGACAGGATTCTCCGTGAGATGAATTTTTTTACACAGAGGCCCGTGTCCGACGCCCCGAAATACACACCGAAGTGATACGAAGGTCAACCCAAACTTGCACATTACCGGTCCAAGCCATAGGTCGCTTTTCTTTACGTCGGCCGAGAATTACGCCATTGTAACAGCGCAGGTCATTCCTTCGCTTTGCCAAACTACTTCTATCGCGACAAAGCCTGCTACCAATACTCAAGGCACTGAGGAAAAGAGCCCAAGAATTAACGGTTGATTTGCGTATAGTTAGACCACATGCGAGTTGGGCGCGCTACAACCTAGAATGGGTTCATGCCTATAGAATAGTCGGGTTAGAATAGTTGGGAGCGCTATACAACGGGCTCATGCCTACATATGCCCAATTGGCCATTCTCTACAGTACATTCATAGATCGCTGGTATAGTCCTCGTATACCATTCCTGGCGCAGTGGTGCAGCGGTTAAGCGATGCGATGGCAGGTTGCTGCCATCGGTGGGGCTTATGAGACCCAGGTTGGCCTTCGCGAGCAACCTCTCGCGACCAATCATTAACTGGACTGGCAGCTGTCACGGCAGGCAGCCCGCCACAAAGCAGCGTTCATACAAAGTTGAGTTGAATTGAGGTGTTGAATACTACAGGTGGGATTAGCCTTGCTTTATCTTCCGGCAATTGCTCCACCGTAGCGTCCCTTCTATGTTAATAATGTCCTAAAGCCTGTCGCATCTACCCCGCTAAGCGCACAGTCTCTTATAATAGCACACATTCTCTCCCACAGTCACCTTATATGCACACAATCAATCCACACAGTCCACATCTCAGTCCACTCCAGAAGTCACCGTCTGTGCACATATTCAGTCACAGTAGAACATAGGCCATTGCAGTGACACACTCCATACACACATTCACTCACAGTACAACGTAGTCCACTCCGGAAGACACCATCCGCGCACACATTCAATCACAGTAGATCATAGTAGATCACCATTTAGAAATAACATCAGTGTCCTGCAGAAATGTTAAAGGAAGGCGTGCAGCCTCCCTTCTGCACGTCCCGTTTCCACTCGGGTAGGGAATGTCCTGAACAGTACTGTGACGGGTTCCTGTCTTCGTGAAGGAAGCGAACATCACATACCTTTCTACCAACGCACAACGGCTAAATGCGGGGAATGACCACTGCGAGTGCTACAGCATTAAAATACACGTAAACGCTATCCGGCCGCAATGGAGCCCTAGAATATAATATTAATACGATCGCATGACCAAGTCAGCGCTGCCTTGTTTCCCTTTGTCATAACTTCCACCACCTGGAAATCTTTAAATACACACCGCGGTGGGTCGGCGGTTAGGGCGCTCGGCTACTGATCCGGAGTACCCGTGCTCGAACCCGAACGCGGCGGCCGCGTTTTTATGGAGGCAAAACGCTAAGGCGCCCGTGTGCTATGCGATGTGAGTGCACGTTAAAGATCCCTATAGGTGGTCGAGGTTATTCCGGAGCCCTCCACTACGGCACCTCTCTCGTCCTTTCATCTTTCACTACATCCTGTATCCCTTCCCTAACGGCGCGGTTCAGGTGTCCGCCGAGATGTGAGACAGATATTGAGCCATTTCCTTTCCTTAACCAATTTAACAACCAACCAGAGCTATACGAAAGCCAGCCAGAGCAGCGGGCGACAAGGCAAATAAATCACCGCAAGAAACACGTAGGGGGAAAATCGCAATCATAATTAATAATAATTGGTTTTGGGGGAAAGGAAATGGCGCAGTATCTGTCTCATACATCGTTGGACACCTGAACCGCGCCGTAAGGGAAGGGATAAAGGAGGGAGTGAAAGAAGAAGGGAAGAAAGAGGTGCCGTAGTGGAGGTCTCCGGAATAATTTCGACCACCCGGGGATCTTTAACGTGCACTGACATCGCACAGCACACGGGCGCCTTAGCGTTTTTCCTCCATAAAAACGCAGCCGCCGTGGTCGGGTTCGAACCCGGGAACTCCGGATCAGTAGTCGAGCGCAACCGTTTCGTAATAATAATAATAATTGGTTTTTGGAGGGAAAGGAAATGGCGCAGTATCTGTCTCATATGTCTTTGGACACCTGAACCGCGCCGTAAGGGAAGGGTAAAGGAGGGAGGGAAAGAAGAAAGGAAGAAGTAGGGGCCGTAGTGGAGGGCTCCGGAATAATTTCGACCACCTGGGGATCTTTAACGTGCACTGACATCGCACAGCACACGGGCGCCTTAGCGTTTTTCCTCCATAAAAACGCAGCCGCCGCGGTCGGGTTCGAACCCGGGAACTCCGGATCAGTAGTCGAGCGCAACCGTTTCGTAATAATAATAATAATTGGTTTTTGGAGGGAAAGGAAATGGCGCAGTATCTGTCTCATATATCGTTGGACACCTGAACCGCGCCGTAAGGGAAGGGACAAGGCAGGGAGTGAAAGAAGAGAGGAAGAGGAGGTGCCGTAGTGGAGGGCTCCGGAATAATTTCGACCACCTGGGGATCTTTAACGTGCACTGACATCGCACAGCACACGGGCGCCTTAGCGTTCTTCCTCCATAAAAAACGCAGCCGCCGCGGTCGGGTTCGAACCCGGGAACTCCGGATCAGTAGTCGAGCGCAACCGTTTCGTAATAATAATAATAATTGGTTTTTGGAGGGAAAGGAAATGGCGCAGTATCTGTCTCATATATCGTTGGACACCTGAACCGCGCCGTAAGGGAAGGGACAAGGCAGGGAGTGAAAGAAGAGAGGAAGAGGAGGTGCCGTAGTGGAGGGCTCCGGAATAATTTCGACCACCTGGGGATCTTTAACGTGCACTGACATCGCACAGCACACGGGCGCCTTAGCGTTCTTCCTCCATAAAAAACGCAGCCGCCGCGGTCGGGTTCAAACCCGGGAACTCCGGATCAGTAGTCGAGCGCAACCGTTTCGTAATAATAATAATAATTGGTTTTTGGAGGGAAAGGAAATGGCGCAGTATCTGTCTCATATATCGTTGGACACCTGAACCGCGCCGTAAGGGAAGGGACAAGGCAGGGAGTGAAAGAAGAGAGGAAGAGGAGGTGCCGTAGTGGAGGGCTCCGGAATAATTTCGACCACCTGGGGATCTTTAACGTGCACTGACATCGCACAGCACACGGGCGCCTTAGCGTTCTTCCCCCATAAAAACGCAGCCGCCGCGGTCGGGTTCGAACCCGGGAACTCCGGATCAGTAGTCGAGCGCAACCGTTTCGTCCATCTGTGGAGCTAGCACGATCCACGGCGTGCCCTCACGTGCGACTCAGAGAGAGACAAGAGCGAGAACGGGGAGGCGCACGCTCGGGGGGGACCGTTCTTCACATCTCGACTGACGGGGCTGGCTTCGCTCATTAACGGCGCGCGCCGGAGCAGCCAGCTGTCCGCAGATGTGGGGCACGGCTAGACACGAAGGGGGGGGAAGGTGCTCCGAGGCAGACGCGGATCCGCGATCGAAAAAAAAAAAAAAGGCGCGCTCCGTGACCTCATTCTTCCTGGAGGCCACTTTCTACGAGCGCGTTCCGCGGTCAGCACTTTCGCTTACGTGTCCTCCGGCGCATTCCCCGAGGAGAAGCCAATAAACCGAGTGACAAACGACTCTCTTACATAGACTGCGAATGTGCTCGCGCGAAGGTGATTCGTACTGCATTCACATGTGCGCAGTCTACAGGAGCATGGATGCGAACATTTTTTTTATTTTAGTGCAGTAGCCCTACTAGACATAATAATAATAATAATTGTTTTTTGGAGAAAGGAAATGGCGCAGTATCTCTCATATGTCGTTGGACACCTGAACCGCGCCGTAAGGGAAGGGATAAAAGAGGGAGTGAAAGAAGAAAGGAAGAGATAGGTGCCGTAGTGGAGGGCTCCGGAATAATTTCGACCACCTGGGGATCTTTAACGTGCACTGACATCGCACAGCACACGGGCGCCTTAGCGTTTTGCCTCCATAAAAACGCAGACGCCGCGGTCGGGTTCGACACATTTGCCGATTTCGAGCATAGGTATATATGTACAGTCGAAGACAAAAGTGCCTGGACCACATGCTCTGCAAACGGCGCCGACAGCGCTATTGTTAACCGGTTGGAGACGACACTTGCGCTGGTGAAAGTCACAGTTCTGTTCTTTCACCTCCACCAAGTGTGGTCTGGCGGCTAACAACAGAGCGATCGACGTTGTAAACGGAGCACGTGGTCCAGATAGTTTTGTGCACGACTGTATACGTCCGTGAAGCCTGCTTTGTGTCAGGCGGCCCACCTGCCCACCGATTTGTAGGCACCCAGGCCCTCTTCATCTGGGAAGAGGCATGGGGGAAGGCCTTCCCAACCCAGGCCATCTCCCAGGTGAATGCCTTTAGGGTGACGGTCTTTAGGGTGAAGGCCTTCATGATAAATGCCTTCCGAGTAAAGGCATTTAGGTCAAATTACTTTAGGTCGAAGGCCTTAATAGTTAAGGCCTTTAGGTCATAGGGTACTATCGCATTCTGAACATGCATGTGAGGATTAAGTGCCCACCATAACTAGTGTTGATGCACGATATTCAGCGCTTAGCCATGCTAAACCGTCTGCTAATGTTTCTTTTCTGCATGAAACTTGAATAGTTAAAGGGCGCTTATTTGAAACGAAACTACTTGTAGAAAAAAGCCGTCCGCTTCTTCACCACACCTGTGCGATAATCACCGGATGCGTGTTAATTTACAGACATCCGTGGATCTTTTCGCCAGGGCTTTACATAGGGAGTGGGCCAATGCAAAGGGTGTTATAAAACGTGTGGTTCAATGGGTACTTTGATATGAACCATCGTGTATGGAGGATGGCTCTTGTGGTAACATACTGTCAGTCTCTGACTGTTGCTGGTCCAGTGATCCCTATTCAATTGCTTCTATTTCTAACCCCAATCAGTGAAATTTTTGCTGTATATACAGTCGCTTTTCCAGCGACCGGAAGCTCAGCCCCTCGGTGCCGTAACGCAACGCCAAATAAAGTTTAGTCAATAAGATTAGCGGCAATAAAAAACAAAAACAACAGGCACTAGGCAGGAACTCTGGCACCATTACGTGTGTACCGTCGAACGCTAGCGCCTTAAAGCAGCATTTATAAGCACGGGCTCACACAATTAGCAGCCAATCAAGTGCAATAACAATCACTGGCACACGCATCATAGGCACGACCTTGAAGGCAGTAAGTGTGAACGCTACAGTACGCGCGAACAGGAACGTTGGCTTGCCACTACGAACTGAAACAGACGTCAGTGCTTGGCCTCTAAGATAAAAATACTGGCGAGCGAGGCTAACTTACTAAGTGGAACTTTCGGCCTAGGTATAAAAGCACACGCGCGAAATTTTGACACCGAAAAAAAAAAGCTTCAAATAAAGCGAGTCGCAAAAGTAATCGCAGTGGCGCAACACATACAGGCAAGAGGAATATCGAGATAAAATTCCTGGCATTCGCGACGCGCCGAGATTTTTGGTATTTTTTATACGCCGTCGAACTGCTGCTGAGGCAGCTGCGGCTATTCCCGAATTACGCGTGATTCCACGAGAGGCGAATGCGACAACGCTACAGTGAGACGACATTCGGCGAAATGTTCCGTCGCTATCGGCGAATGTACTATATTGCCGCGGGGTAAGTGAAAGAGCGAAAGGCGAAGAGAACAGAATAGGCGTCCATTTGCGCGGCAAAAGTAGCGCTGCCAAAATGCTCCTGACAAAGTGCGTAGCAGGGTTTCTTAAGAGAAAAAAAAACCAACGTTCATATTGTGGCGGCTTTTTAACGCGAAGGGCGAGCTTTGCAAAACAATTTTGTGCTGCAACTCCCGTCGCAGGGCTGACAACAAAGTCGGACGAAAAGCGAGCACAGTCATCTCCATGATCTCATCACTCCTGAGACTAAAGTTCGAGAGGCTAAAGTACAAGAGGGTAAAGTTCGAGAGGGTAAAGTACAAGAGGCTAAACTTCAGGGGGCTAAAGTACGAGCGGGTAAAGTACAAGAGGCGGAACTTCTAGAGACTAAACTTAAGGACACTAAATTTCTAGAGGCTAAAGTACGAAATGGTAAAGTACAAGAGGCTGAACTTCTAGAGACTAAACTTAAGGACACTAAAGTTCTAGAGGCTAAAGTACGAAAGGGTAAAGTACAAGAGGCTGAACTTCTAGACTAAACTTCAGGAGGCTAAAGTACGAGAGGGCAAAGTGCAAGAAGCTAAGCTTCTAGAGACTAAACTTCAGGAGGCTAAAGTTCTAGAGGCTAAGGTATGACAGGGTAAAGTCCAAGAAGCTAAACTTCAGGAGGCTAAAGTACGAGAGAGTAAAGTACAAGAGGCTGAACTTCTAGAGACTAAACTTTAGGATACTAAAGTTCTAGAGGCTAAAGTGCGAAAGGGTAAAGTACAAGAGGCTAAAGTACGAGAGAGTAAAGTACAAGAGGCTGAACTTCTAGAGACTAAACTTAAGGACACTAAAGTTCTAGAGGCTAAAGTACAAGAGGCTGAACTTCTAGAGACTAAACGTCAGGAGGCTAAAGTACGAGAGGGCAAAGTGCAAGAAGCTAAACTTCAGGAGGGTAAAGTTCTAGAGGCTAAAATACGAGAGGGTAAGGTAAAAGAGGCTAAACTTCTAGAGACTAAAATTCAGGGGGCTAAAGTACGAGCGGGTAAAGTACAAGAGGCTAAGCTTCTAGAGACTAAACTTCAGGAGGCTAAAGTTCTAGAGGCTAAAGTATGACAGGGTAAAGTACAAGAAGCTAAACTTCAGGAGGCTAAAGTTCCAGAGGCTAAAGTACGAGAGAGTAAAGTACAAGAGGCTGAACATCTAGAGACTAAACTTTAGGATACTAAAGTTCTAGAGGCTAAAGTGCGAAAGGGTAAAGTACAAGAGGCTAAAGTACGAGAGAGTAAAGTACAAGAGGCTGAACTTCTAGAGACTAAACTTCGGGAGGCTAAAGTACGAGAGGGCAAAGTGCAAGAAGCTAAACTTCTAGAGACTAAACTTCAGGAGGCTAAAGTTCTAGAGGCTAAAGTACGAGGGGGTTAAGTTCGAGAGGGTAAAGTTCGAGAGGGTAAAGTTCGAGAGGGTAAAGTTCGAGAGGGTAAAGTTCGAGAGGGTAAAGTTCGAGAGGCATAAGTTTAACAGGGAAAAATAAATCGACCGGCTAATGTTCGTGAGAGTAACCTTCCTCTGACTAAAAGTTCAGAGAAAAGCAGACTCAGCGAGCGAATTAACAACGCGCACCCCGTCCGCAGAAACGCTCACCTGTTTCGTATGGCGACCATCAGGTCGTAGAAGCTCGTGATGGGCCCACTGGGAGGATCCATGGTGACGACAGGCCCTATTTATATATCCCCTTCCAGCGACGTCACAGCGAGACACACACACACACCGGCACGCGGACAACAAGCTTCGCTTCGAAACCCTCCAGCTCTAACTTTTGCAAGTTCCAAGCGAGGCCAGCGTTTTGAAAGAAAAAAAAGAACGAGTCACTTTCGTAGATGCATCAAGGAGACACGTCCCAGCCCTTCAGCAACGACGCTTCTATGCACTCACAGGACGGGCACATTACGAGCAAAGTAAACACATTGCGGAGTTCTTCGCACGCACCTGTCTGCTTTCGAGTCGCAATATAAACCGGCGTGTTTACGCGGACAGATATGGAAGCGGGTCCGCGGGCAGCCGCCGTCGCCCGGTAAAGGCCGCGAACGACACGCGCGGCGACCTCGGGGATGCAGCTGCGGTGTCGCCGATAAAGCGGTTGGCGGAACAACTCCGGACGGGCTAGCACACGCGGCGGTCGTGGCGACACGGAGCCTGTCGCCCGCACGACGACGTCAGGTCCCGGAGGGAGTGACAGCGAACTGACACGCGTCGAGTCCACCGTCACAGGTTAATCCAACAGTCCGGCAAATGATCTGCCGCGACGTCGCACTAAACGAGGGGTCAACCGTTTTCTGGAACAGTCGGCGTCGGGTAGCGGTTGTCTACGACGAAACAAAGTGACAAGTAGACGCCTCGTTCCGTCGGGTCAACGCCGGTTCTGCGATGCGAGACACCAAACGCCTCTGACGTGCGTCAGAGACCGTAGACGACCTCGCAATCCTTCGAGCCACCGTCGTTGTAACAGCCTCCCCTCGCTTTCACTCCAGAAGTTGAATTAAGCAGTCTCTAGCCCGCAGGGAGATATCGCACGTGTCAAGCAGACACACCGCTGCCCTTCTCGAACACGATGCCGGCCTGCAGAGAAAATCCCAACGGGCTGTGCTCTGCTAAGGTTCAACTTGGCCGACGTCCAGAAAGCGAAACTCGGGGCGCGCAAGCCCGGTCACTTACACGCGGTCTTATTCAAAACGGGTCCGCTGCCTCCGCAGTACCGATGGTTCCCCGAACAGTCGGTTGCCCTCGGGGTCTACGGGAGGCGGGCGGCGGGAAAACGTGCCCTTCCTATCTCGCCTTGCCCCAGTTTCTATTTTTTTTTCCCAGTCTGGAAACAGACACCTACCTCTGAACGAGTCGCACCACGGTCAGACGCAAGCTGAACGGAATCAAGTTTGCCGTCTTACCGGGGGATACGGCAACAGAGAGAGGACGAGTCGTAACCAGACAGGATTAATAATCACGGGCGGACACGGCTACAGGGATTTGCTACTAGACATCTTGATGCTACAGTTATTGATAGAAAGCGACACTTCGGTGTTCCACTTGAAGCAGTTCAAGTATTTAGCTTTGCCACGAAATTAGTGCCACTGACAAACCACGAACACAGTTCCAGTGCCTCGGAAACTCTTTCTCCTCTTCAAGCAGAAAGATGCTCAGAGGCACGCGTTGGAGTTGGAGACGTGTGAAGAACCGCACGCCAGACACGTTCAATCCTTTTGGAGGTTACCTCACGGACAATGGGAGCTTCGGACAGCCTTCTAAAACCAGAGCAGGACACCTTTAGGTACTGAGGTAATGATAGTTCCTGCGTGTACTTGGCCTCGGCATTCGGGACACGGTAACCAAGCACCCAGAAAACCTGCACACCAGACGTCGCTCGCCGTCTTGGTCTTTGCTTTCTTCCAGAGGGCGTGATGCCGGGAAACGAACACCTCCGCTCGGAGAACCGTATCTGTCGAACTGAAGCGGCACGTCACGCCTCCGAGGTATACGAACCGTCCAGGAACCCTCAAGAAACCGCAGCTGGAATTCCGTGAACTCCGGAAAGGGTAGGCAGGCGGTAAAGACTCCGATGCGCTTCTTGAATCGACGCAAAGGCTGAACGATCCTTTTCGCGGGAACGAACACACCTCACCACACGCGCAGCCCTTTTACGTCGCGAGGTCGCAGAAATGCGCCGGCACTCAGAGGGGCACGATCTTTCTGAAGTGAGAGCTCCCGGTCGCGTCGACTGAAGATGGACGAGCCTTAGCAGTGGTGGTGGCGGCAAAAAGAACTCCTCCGATTATATAGATTCTATGGTGGGCGAGATCGTCGATGACACAAAAGGAGGTAGGTCCCACGAAGCAAGCAATGAGCCCCGACTGTTTCAGGCGTCACGGCGAACAGCTAGAGATTCACCACCAGGCAGGGTCCTTGGACGATGTACCAGGAACGGAACAAGGGGATCCGCAAGACACAGGTCGGAGGTACAGCGAGAGCCGTCGACATAACCACGGCTTCGGAGGGACGTCAGGCTCGGAGCAGCAAGCTAGATAACCAAGCACGCTAGCAGCGGTCGGCCGCCGCTCAAGGAGCCAGCGGCACACTCACGACTTCTTGGGGGCCGCGCGGCGAGTGCGGAGGGATGTGGAGAGAGTTGCGAACGGAGGAGGAGGAGGGGTCAGACCGAGGCGGAGAGGCGTCCGCCTCGCCGACAGCTTGCGTCGCGTTGTGCCGGCGGAGAAGCAGCGGAGAGGAGGAAATTTCCGAGTAATAAAAAGGCGGCAAGAAAAACAAGCGACGGGCCGCTAGGAGGAGGACGACCTAGAAGAGAATGCGCGAAAGAAGCAAGGCTGCGCTACGCCCGCCGCCGCACCGAAGTCCGCAAACGTGTCGGATCGAGACGCAACGAAAACAATGACGACGCGCCTGGCGTCGACTCGGAATGCGACGTGACTAAAACGATCGGCGGCCGGATTTCCTGCCGCGAACAAAGCTATACGAGCAGGAGAGGAAGCAAATTAATTAGCTGTCCGCCGTAAAGCGATAAGCGTATAGGAAACCGGCTTTGCCATCGAACAGAATTCGAGATTGGGAGATCAGTTTTTCGAGGAAATTAATTAAAGGTTGCGAGTTGGGCTGACATGCGACACGACGCAGGGGCAGGAGCCATTCGTCTATGTCAGATTCGCGCAGCTCCGGAGGTCGTTTTGGCAAGGTGAACCGTTATCGACAAGCAAGTTTGTTGTTCAATGTGAGTTGCAAGTGCAAGGTCAAGTACTTTTTCGATGCGCAACGAACTACAGACTGTCCACAAGCACCGCTGAACGCCAGTGGAGAGATTCAAACCTCGTGGTTTAAAACACGATCGGTGGCGGAAAATCAGAACATCATGATTGCAAGTAGATGGCCGTAAGGTACCAGTGCAAAGCTCCAAACTCTAACACAAAACGATGCAGCTCATAGAGACCACAGAAACACAGTACCGATCGCTATCCGATTGCGTCCTTAATAAGGCAGGAAAAGTGAGCAGAGTCGAAAACTGCAAAGCACTAATACAGCCGAATTAAGCTTCATCCAGTTCAACTCCCAGCAGTTCTGCAGTCTAGCATTTAAGTCCAGAGCACGGAACAAGTGTGTTATTCGCCGCAATAGCCACCGTGACAATGCAGCCCACAGCAGCCTAAGCGGATACAGATCGACACGCCGCGAACGGCCAGCACCTCCGGTGTTCCACCTATAGTTCCACTTAAAACTTTGCCGCTAAAGATGGCATCCTCTGTGCAGAGACCAAGTGAAACTAGCAAAAGAAACACTGACCAAACGCGTTAATCTGGATGTTACTCGGACCGTACAAACGTTCGTTATCGTCGAAACGTGTTTAAAGAGGGCCTTGGCGAACAACAACGCGCAGTTTAGTACGCGCAGGCGAACGCGACAAAGACGGAGCACAATGGAACGATGTACACACGCGAAAGGACACGCGTTTGAAGATGAAGTGGACTTGATCGCGACGACGGCGACGTCGCCGCGCCAGGCTAGAAAAAAAACGTTAAGAAGAAAATGAGCGGGAAAACTTCCGCTCGCAGCACACACGACTTTCGCGCGGGAAACTGGCAGCGATAAACAGCACGCGGAGCACCACCACTCCCCCCTCCCTCTCTACGCTTTGTCTCCCGACCCGCGTAACAGCGAAATACGCGACCTTCTCTCCCGTAGAACGCGCCGCTTTCACCACCACTACTACGGCGACCACTGGCGAGCGCGCCAGCGAACTGCGGAAAGCGCGGGAAGCGAAGCCGACCAGCAGTCGGGACCGGAGAAAGCGGCGGGAAACGCCGCGAGCGCCACCGACGGCAGCGCACAGCGCCGGCGACGACATCCAGCCAAGACAGCGGCGGCGTCGGCTTGCCTGCAGTTTCGCTTTAGAGAATCCCCCTCTCGGCTTCTGCCTCCGCTCTCCCGCGCTAAGCATTGGCGCAAAGGCGCGCGTCGGCAGATTCCGCTCCCGATTGGCCGCGGGGTTAAGGTCGGTTGGCAGCGCGCGTAACGAGATTGTAGCGCGCGAAAGCAGGCCCGCAGGACGTCGACGAACGCTGCGCCTAGGCGCACTTCCGACTCTCGGCGAATTAATTAGCGAATAAATCTGGCTCAGAAAGAGCCCGGGACCAGTCCTGATTTCGGAAATGGAGGGAGAACAGTTAGGCATGAAGACTTGCCCAAGTCTGCCTCAAGTGAGGAGGTCATCGTGAAGCTGGAAGCACCTATACCGGGAAGCAAGGCGGAAATTTGGGCGAGTTGGTAAGTGTTCATTTTCGCTCTCAGCGCAACACGAACGGGACACAAGACGAAGGACTAGCACAAACAGGCGCTGACTATCAACTGGTTTTTTATTGAAGAACGAAAAGCGTACAAATACGAACAGTGAACTACTTATCAATCGACAAAAGTTATCTGGAAGGCACGTGGGAGGCCAGATAGCTCAATTCCCACTCGGATAACGTTATGGAAGGGCTGCTGATACATTTTGCGCCGTTGTGGTAAATATAAAAAGCTCCCATTACCTCGCGTGTTAATTCCAAGTGCTCCGACATAACAATAAATTAATTCTCAGAGATATCTGAAAGATCGAGCGTAGCTTGGTCCCCGATCAGCTACAGTGATCCGCTTCCGCGGGGACCCACCTGCGCTTGCGCAGTGATGGGTGAGCGCCCCTCGGAGCCATTTGCACTCTAAACAGAAAGGAGTGAAAAGGGAATATACTCTCTTTTCACTCCCATGTAGGCGTATTCTGTTCAGAGTGTGCGCACGCGCAGCTGGCGCCTCAAGGAAGCAATACACGGTAGCCGATTGCGCTATGCTAAATCTCTCTGAACAAACACGGCATGAGCTCCCATCCGGGTACCCAACCCAACGCATCATTATCTCGCCCACGGAAGTGGCATTCAATAGGCATCACGATATTGGTAACACAGTGGCTTTGGAAAGAGAAAGCGTCCAAGCATATATACTCTGTGGGAACATAGTTTTCGTGAGCATCAATTCGGCACACTGCTGTATGAGAGGCTTGATTTAAACGTATCACTTAGAATCCTGCTTGGCATTCATAGACTTCTTTACATGGATCGGTATCGGGCGTGACTTTCAAGAACTATCACCTCCGTTCAAATTGGACGCGCGAACACCGAGCTTCGGAGGCTTTTTGGAGTACGTAATGGTATACACTGTCCTCACTCACGTGTTCACGCGAAAGACTGGGCTTTGGCGGCTTCTTTGGCCCATCCGACAGCTGGCCATTGTTGTAGGATCTCCTACAGGGCACTCGGCCAAAAGTTCTTCCGCAAGTTCCGGACATCGTTCGCTTGCTTATTAGCTGTTCGCACCTCGACTCGCCACTGAGGTCAGGCTTCGCTGGTGATGAACCGTCCTTGCCAAAAGTAACCGGGCGACTGTGGTTTGTCTCTTAGCCGCGTAGCGGAGCACTTGTGGCAGCCCTTAGTTAAGCTCAGAATCTGTGTAAAGTAAGGTTAAACCTTGTCCTCACGCTTTGACACCTTTCGGTATTTACGGGTGCCGTAAAGGCTCAGTTGTACTGTTAAGAAGCAAAAACCTGCTGCTCGGTTACTTTAGGCAAAGAGGGTACATTCACACCTCCTCAGATCAGTGCTACTCAGTGCAGAATGGTAGACTACAAAATCCTAGCTCAGTTCGGCTTTTATTTCTCTATTTTTTTGTGAACAAACCTCTCTCTCTCGATGGCCCTGAGACTTCATACGGGAGCTTTACCTCAAAGCTCCTGCCAACTCAATGCGCGTGGCGCAAAGGTTTGTAAATACCAATTTTCGTTTATCCCTCTGATCGCTTCGTCCCCAACCTCTACATCCTTCTTGTCTTCTACATGCGACGCGGACAAGCGAGCAAACAGAATAGTTATGGGAGCGCAAACGCTTGTCTTAGTTCTTGCGTCACCGTATAACACCCGAGGAACACAAATAACGAAAGCAACATACGTGCATGCTAAACACAAATACGCCTCTACACGAGTAAAAAGGGATTAAGCTGTCATCTATCGCACTCCCTTTTATAAAAGGGAGGGCGCTAAGGGACACCTTAATTACTCCTTTTTTTACTCCTTACTGTTCGGAGTGTGGCGACAGGAACGCGATGTATAGCCACAGCCCACGGGCAACGTCGGAGGCGAGGCAACCTCCATTCTACGTACATTAGAAACGGCAGTCGCAGTCGTCGGAACATTACTTGGAGTTTTATGATTGCCTTTAGTTCGCGGATCGCAGGCACTAATGGCGTGCCCGGGAGCAATCTGTGTCACCGGAACGCATTCCTTCGGGGCGAGCGGCCGCGCACTTACGCACGCGGCGTCAATTAACAAGCCGAAGTGCGTCGAAGGCTGAAGAAACAAAATGAAAAAAAAAAATCGCGCGCGTCACTTCCTTCGATGAGGGGTAGTCCCGGCCGGCACAAGAAACGGTGGGTATAAAGCCGCAGGACCAACCAAAGCCTACACGTAAGTAAGTAACGTATATGTTCGGGCTGACAAAAACGCTTTGGAGCAACGCTGCTTACACAGAGACGACGGGGAAGCCCACTTGGGCGGAGTGCGTTTATGCGAGCAAACAACCTGGTCGCATGAATCAGACAAATGCATCAAAGCGAGCCATCCGAATAAAACGCGGACACCGGCTTGCGTGCAATGAAATAAAAACTCACACGCGAAAATATAAAAGCGCTACACCCCCAACTTCAAATCATCACACATATCGCTGGTACAGACTCGAGCGAAAATAAAACCCGGATATTTCGCTTCCCCGCCTCTTGCGAAGGGTAAGGAGGCGACAGCGAAAGTTGAACAGCAGCACCGCCTTAAATTCGCCCTCTCAGGCACACTTGATCCTGACGAGATTTTTTTTTTTTTCAAGGGTGGTGGCGGGGAGGGGGCATATAGTCTCTCTGCCCACATGTCTCTAGGATGTCAGACCTTCGGTTAAATATTGGCTCTGACTAGACAAATGGTGCGAGTTGAGGGGGTACGCGTTCACACGCGACACAGAAAGCGCGTCACAAAAGGTACACAGCTGTAAAAATAATGATTTAGCGCTTTCTATCGTATCCCTCTTGGAATCGAGCGAGGAAGGCTTAAGGTAGTAAGTGATGAGGGTACCGTAGCTTCACGGCGTTCCTTTATCAGGCCCCGGTTTACGGCCCGCACTGTCGTCGGGGGCCGGGAGGTCCCGATCGAGAGGGGGGGGGGGGGGGTGCAGTACCCAAAAGCGGAAGCGAGCTGCGCTATACTAAAGCTCGCGCATTACGGGCCGTTTGTTCCTCCAGGAAGAATACAAGAGAGTTACGGCGCAGGGCGATAGCTACGCGCGCTTACTTTTTTTACGATCGAACGTCAAGCGCCGTGAACACCTAAAGGCTCCACGCGCAAAGATTTAATGGGGCAGTAACAGAGCAGTTGGGGGCTGTCGCAGGAGTGCTTCACGTGCCGTGCTCTTCATACGTTTCTAGAGGCCGCCCAGTTCGCTCCTGCAAGCTGCCGCGTACCTTTAGTCACCGGAACCGAACCGATCGACATTACGGCGGACATCGCGCACCAAGGTGTGGACAGGAAGATGAATGATGACGTTAACAAAGAAAGAGCAAAGCTCGTTACTCCAGTTTACATACAGGGTGTTTCACCCAAGACTTTACACAGTTTTTAAAGATGGGCTTTTTGAGTTAGACTAGCGCTTTTACCGGCGTAGCATGTTCAGCAGTGTAGTACACCAGAATACAACTAATACGTGCAACCAGCAGGACGCTAAAGTAATGCTGAATAGTTAGCTTTCTAGCTATTACTGTTAGGCTAATTAACTATTGAGAGGAACGTAGCCCACCGTAGGTAATAACCATATCAGTATTTAGAATTTTGAAAACGCGCTTACCCTCGGCGCTACAGGTCCCAACAAATTCTTGCTATATATTTCGACGAGTTGCGTGCACTGGAGAGGTTGCTTGGCCTGAAAGCTTCTCGAAGAGCGCATGTACGTATTTCGGCGCGATGTAGCCAGAGCTGAAATCACAGAGACGAATGACTGCGCTGGACAAATGATGCAGAAAACCGACACCGGCTGGTCCCTAAAGATAACGCAGCTGATTGCGAGATAACAAAGGGTGCCAGAGACTCGGGTGGGGCGATAAGCTGAGGAAATCTGCGTGGACAGGGCGGTCGCAACTGGTATACAGGACACGGATAATTGCGTAGCAGCAATGAGAGCTTTCTCCAACAAGTGACGTAACCGGGCTGATGCTGCTGATGATGATGAGAGCGTGTTACTCTGCAGAACCTCCGAAAAGGGGTGAGCGGTAAATTTGTTTTTCTGTCATCTCCCGCGGCATAATTGACGCAGACCTCACAAAAATGGTCTGTAGACTTTTTCTAGACTCTATTACCCTCCTATAGATATTTCTTTTGTCTATTCGTGGTCTTTAGACTGTCTATAGACAAAACTCTACTAAAAGTGTATGGCCATAAGTTTGTAGATGGTCTATACAGTGCCTATAGGATTTGTATTGCCTATAGACAGTTCTCTAGGGTTTGTCTACAGAGAGTCTATAGACTTCATAGACAAAAGTCCATGGACAGTCTATAGACTGGTAAAAAAATTGTAAGAGAGGGATCGTTTTTTCCAGCAGGAGAGGGGGGGGGGGGATGAAGACGGACGGCGGAAAAGAGCGCAAGAACAATGCGACACCCTGTTCAGTGGCCCCATGCTCCGGGCCAGCAGCTAACGGACACGCGAGATCGCGGCATAAAACCGCCAACACCGGGCGGGCAGCCAAAGAGCGGACGGGAGAGCGGATGTGACCGGGAGTGAGGAAGGGAGGGAGAGGGGGTCTGCGTGCCTTTTTCCTCTGCATCCCTTTTCCGGGTCCCGCTGTTACGATCGGAGATCGGCCGGTAATTAAAAGGCAGCGACATTCCCCTTCACGGGCGATCGATGTGCCCCAGTAACCGGAGCCAGCTGGTTACAAAGAAAGAAAGAAAAGAGAAACAGCGAACCGAAGAAAACAATGGGCGACTTTTAGCTCCGAACCCTACTCCTGCCACGGATCACAGAAGCCATTTTATGACATACGCTGGGCGCTGCCGAGACGCCGAATGTAAACGCTACAGCTAAAACATGAGACTAGGAGAAGGGGGGGTAGGAGACCGCAGTAAGAAAAAAGCTTTAAAAAAAACCACACTAAGCGCGAAAAAAAATTGAGAGAGAGGGAGCAAGAGGTCGGAGCATATAGATTTGCATGCATGCCGGGATCGATATTCAGGATTATTCCGTTTTCCCAGGAGATTCTTTTTCGCCGATCCGAGGGAACAAAGAAAGGATGAGAAAGAGGAATGAATGTGTGGGGAAGTGGGGGCGTGGAGCTGAGAACAAATCGATGTGCCACACACACGCGCGCTCACTATATAGGAAGTTGCCTGAGTGGAACGTTTACTCGGGCGAAGGAAAAGAGGCGGAAATCGGCGACCCAGCAGCGTTTTTGTTCGCGTGTATAATGTAACCGGAGGGAGATCGCGGAGAGAATGTAAATCAGTGCGCGCGAACCCCGCCGCAGATATAGCGTTTCAGGCGCAGAAGGGGGTAGGAGGTGCGGAGGGCGAAAAAAAAAAGCGAGTTACACTACGAGGAGATTTCTAGCCTCGGGACGCGTGCCCGTTCGACAACAAACAAGGGCTCGAGAGCACAATGAAATCGCCCTTTCTTTGAATTTGTCCGCTTTTTTTTTTCAACGTGCCTACTAAATTACTCGATCTGGATCGCTTCGCCAGAGTTCCCGGGTTCAAACCCGACCGCGGCGGCTGCGTTTTTATGGAGGAAAAACGCTAAGGCGCCCGTGTGCTGTGCGATGTCAGTGCACGTTAAAGATCCCCAGGTGGTCGAAATTATTCCGGAGCCCTCCACTACGGCACCTCTTCTTCCTTTCTTCTTTCACTCCCTCCTTTATCCCTTCCCTTGCGGCGCGGTTCAGGTGTCCAACGATGTATGAGACAGATACTGTGCCATTTCCTTTCCCCCAAAACCAATTATTATTATTATTATTATTGATCGCTTCGCCAGGTTTTCAGGGCCCATTGAAGAAAAACGAAACAAACGCCGGACCACTTACTCGGGAAGATTAGTGCGCCTAAACGCAGAAAGATACGCTGAGCAAAGATCAAATAAACGAGGCGACAAAAAAAAAATCCTACTCGACTGTTTGTTTCCAAACGCAAACACTCGTTCACAGTCCGTTCCGTCGGTGCTTTCTTGAACTTTGATTCCGTGAATGTATTCAATACATTTACACAATAAAACACTGCCATTTAAGCCCCTATACACGGGAGTCGCAAATGCTTTTTGTGCAGTAAACTATGCCCAGTGTCGTTCTTCGTTTTTTTTTATTTTTAAGGTCATTACTGCACCGAATTTGAGTATGCACTGGAAACGCAGAGTAGAATTCAAACTAATATTTTTTTTATTTTTAACAAATCACCATAAAATACTTCACTGAACTGTAATAATAAACTTATGGTTTATGGGGGATTTAACGTCCCAAAGCGACTCAGGCTATGAGGGACGCCGTAGTGAAGGGCTCCGGAAATTTCGACCACCTGGGGTTCTTTTACGTGCACTGACATCGCACAGCACACGGGCCTCTAGAATTTCGCCTCCATCGAAATTGGACCGCCGCGGCCGGGATCGAACCCGCGTCTTTCGGCCGGCAGCGAGCGCCATAACCACTCAGCCACCGCGGCGGCGCGTAATAATAAACTGATTTTAATACTAATCCTGACAGACAGCTCAGTCGCTTCAAGACCTCATCAACAGCCTCGTTTCAGCATCTCGCAACGGAGCACAGCTGATTAGTCATTTAGACGCAGCATGGGGCATCCCACTGATTGCTACAACGGCAGCCATTTTGAGGACAACGCGCGTACCACTGAATCAGAGTTCAAGCCAGGGGTCAAGGCCACTCCGGCGTCGGTCCACGGATCAAGTACAGGGGGGCGGCGCCAGTGATTTCGCGGTGTGATCCGTCCTTCGACGACTCGGCCCCCAGCTTCGGGGAATTACTCTCGATAAAACCACGATCCCCGAAAATTGCCTCACCGCGGTTTTTCCCGGTGGCCACGACATCCCCCTTACAAAATTTTTGTTAGACAGTCCAAAGACTGTCCACGAACTTCTGTCTATAAAGTCTATAGACTCTCTATAGACAAACTCTAGAGAATAGTCTATAGGCAATACAAATTATATAGATAGTCTATAGACAATCTATAGATTTATGGCCATACACTTTTAGTAGACTTTTGTCTACAGACAGTCTATAGACTACGAATAGACAAAAAGAAATATCTATAGGAAGGAAATAGTCTATAAGAAGTCTATAGACGCAGTTTTTGTAAGAGCCCGACAGAGACGGACTCAACGCTATATACTGTGCACCCAAAACGAAACCCTGGGCCTGTATACGTGGAACATCGTTAATTCGATCAAGATAAATTCGAACTTGCGCTCAAGTGCACGAAAAATCGGCATCAAGCGCACGAAAAAAAAATTGGCTGAAGTTCTACCCGGCTGCCTCATGCGCGCGTCCCCTCCTCCAGCTCCACTGGTTGAAAACAAACCGCCCGCGCCTACTGCGCACGCGCAGTTTATGTTAGTTACAGTCGCGTCCGGCAGATGGCGGCAGCTGTAAAGCAGCACATTTTCCACTTCACGGGCGCCGTTCGCCCCCTGGTGGCACCGGATCAGCACCTGCGTCTTCCAGCTTCGTTTGTTTCCAACCAGTAGGGGACGAATTTTGCGCCACCCCTCCTAGAGGGCGCCACATCTTGTGAAAAAAAAAAAAAAAGGCGGACTGCAGTTCCCAATTAACGGCTCGATCGGCCAAACAACCCGGGACGCTGAAAACGACATCACGCCGAAACGAACAAACCTCGGCAAGCAAGCGCTAAGAAACGAATCTGCGCGTGCGCGTACTTGGTTCTCTGTCCAGCATTTCTTTTTTTTTTATCTCTTACTCTGGACCGGCGCTATACGGAGGGCTACGCAAGTCACGTCCGACGTGTGCGAACGAGCCACACTAGCACTGCTGCCAGAACCGGTGGGGGGCCCAAAGTACGGCAGCTACCTGCCTGCCCACCCCACCTCATTACATACATTTTCTGCTTTCATTTTCATCCCGAAACCCGGACCTCACACTTCCTCCACGAGCGGACACTCATCCATATTCTATACGCGCAACTGCGAGAGGAGGGCATCAAAAAAAAAAGAAGAGGAGGAGAAGATACGGCGAGAAGTTCTACTTGGAAGCTCGATGTAGTGGCATCGAAAGAGTGATGCGACAGTTAATTAGCCTTTTGCTCCCACGTAACTGCCCCTGTATTAAGCCAAACTCCAAGAACAGCGGTGTACTACACCAGAATTATCGTGTATACAGTCTTGGACAAAAGTCTTAAGGCCACAGCGTTCAGCTGCAGCGAAATAAATGTTCCCGGAATGCCCCGTGTAGCGGACCATTCAAAACACGAGTCAAGCGGGAAGCTTCTCGACCCCAAGAAAACTTCTGCTAGCATTTCAAGGTCATTCGGCCTTTAATAAATGCCTTAATAGCTCTGTTGTGCGGATGAAGCAGAAAACCTTTGGCCTTAAGACTTTTGACCAAGACTGTACCAGTACAAATGCGTCAGCGCGTTCGTCGCATTCCTCACGTGGCGCAAGCGTTTTTTTTTTTTCAGAGCAGAAAGGCATTGCCGGGCTTGCGCGTGATTTTAACGGACAATTTATCACTTTCTATTGAGTCCGCATTTCGGACAATCAAAGAAATTACGTGCTTGTTCTTATCGGGAGTACTGATTGTAGTGATTGTAGATAGCATGCTAATACACAATTGACGGAAAGGGTGTAACAGCGCTAGGACGCGACAAGAGGAAAGATACACACTTACGCTATCTTGTTCCCTTAGTCCCGTCTTAGAGCTGCTAAATTCTAACCGTCCGCATGTAGCAATCAGGCCGTATCAGCCCTCTTCTCGAATACCGGGTGTTTCACCTAACATGTTCTGCAGTTAAAAACAAATCCCTTGAGTTAGAAGAGAGCTTTTTTTTGGCATAGCATTGTCAGCGGTGTAGCGCCTCAGCATGTAGCTAAGCCCTGCTAACTGGAAGGCTCGTTAACTAATATTAGGTAGTTGACTTTCTAAACTATTACTGTTAGTCTCCTTATCTTGTGCGAGGCCTGTAACCCACCGTAAGTAATATGCCAGATCAGTCTAAGAAACTCGAAAACGCAGTTGCCCTCGGCGCTGCAGTGGGCCAACAAACTTTGGCTA
The DNA here is from genome assembly GCA_030143305.2 of Amblyomma americanum. NCBI lineage: Eukaryota > Metazoa > Arthropoda > Arachnida > Ixodida > Ixodidae > Amblyomma > Amblyomma americanum. The sequence continues at coordinate 723,323 of JARKHS020013365.1, read as the reverse complement.
TTTCGACGAGTTACTTGCACTGGAGAGGTTGCTTTGCCCGCAAGCTTCTCGAAAGCCCCTGCATTCTGGCGCGACATAGCCAAAATTTCTTGGGCCACAGCGCCGAGGGTAACTGCGTGTTTCAAATTCTAAAAAGCAATGTCGATAATGCTTACGGTGGGCTACACGACTCTCAATAAATAAGGCGACTGACAGTAAAAGTTAAAAAAGTCAACTACTTAATATTAGTTAACCAGCCTTCCAGTTAGCACATCTTAACCGTATGCGCTGCACCAATGACAATGCTATGCCCATCAAAAAAAAAAGCGCTTTGCTGACCGAAAAAGCTTATTAAAAAAAATAGCAGAGCATCTTAGGTGACACAGCCGGCACAGCTTTCCATTTCACATTGCTTCGACCTGCTCATAGCCTACACGTGTACAAGGCGAACCAAGTTTGGAAACAAAAAAACTCTCAAACGCCCCGCATTCGCTGTGAGGCACCAAATGTTGCGCAGCGATCTCATCTTTAGACGCCAAGCCGTACCCCCCCCCCCCTCCCCCCTCCCAGAGCAATCTCAGCGACGATGTACGCGCCTGGCTTCGCCGCAGGGCTGTGCGGCATTCGAAACACACACACACCGTGTAACGCAGAACCGGCGCGAAAATGACCGGATGGCGTGATTCTTCGTTCCGTGCACCGCAGCGGCGACCAGCCAACCCACCAACGCGCAGCGCTACAAAAGAATGGGCGCGTCAGAAACGACCGAAAACAAACAAACAAACAAAAGAAGGCAGCAAACCGGTCCGGGGGCACTGCGCGAAATGAAGTTCGTTAAGGCAGCAGGAAGGGACCAAAGTTTCTCCCAATCTCCCCAAAAGGGAAACTAAGGATGGACGATCGAAACAGTCGGGGGAAAAAAGAAGGGATAAGAGGGAACAAAGACGAAGGGGGAGAGGGAGAGAGCGGGAGAAAGAAAGAAATCACGTCCGTTAGTAGGGAGGCCGTGCGAAACTTTCTTCACCACAGTAACGTATACTTTAGGCCTCAGGGGTCGAGGTAGAACGAAAGGTGCAGCTGCCCATCGACCGGGGACCCAAGCTGGCTTTCCCGAAATAACACCCTTCGTAGAGCAGCAGCTCTCACCCGCACACGCAGCAAAAACATGCTTGCCCTCGCAAAGCTCTCCTTTACTTCGCCCTAAAAGCGCCCGGACCCCGAGCGACGGCTGTGGCTCCCAGCGGGACCTGAGCGCAAGGAGCGCTCCGTGGCCTGGGTCCCGGTTGCGAGCAGACTTTTTGGGGGGCCAAGGCCGTCGTTTGTTTGGAAGAGTTTTGGATAAACGCCGCAAAAAATAAAATAAAAATCCTGGCAGCTCTCTCGCTTCACGGAGGGCCGGCCGGTGTATCCGAACGACGCCAGATGGAAGTGACAGGCGCGCCGCGGCTATATATATTGAAACGCTGCACGAAGATTCCGACGAGAATGGCGCGTGGCAAAACAAACACGGGATGCCGAGAAGAAAATGGATACGGGCCGAAGTAATATAAGGATTCGAGGTTGATCCGATTCCATTGTTTTACACACACACACACACACACACACACACACACACACACACACACACACACACACACACACACACACACACATATATATATATATATATATATATATATATATATATATATATATATATATATATATATATATATATATATATATATATATATATATATATATATATTCTTGCCCTGCCCCCTCCCCCAATCCCCTTTTGTTATAATTAAGTTATAACCGCGGAAGTAGCCTCAAAGCCACAGCGCCCCTCAAGCAGTCGCTCCTGAAACCACCAGGCGAGGAGAGATAAAAGGATAAGAGAGGGGGAAATCAAGAGCGCCGTGTTATTTAGTTTTACCTTATCCTCCTAATGAGCCCGTCAAAGTCATCCAAATTTAATCAGCGACTTGCTAACTGCATAACTGGACAGCGGCAAGACTGAGCTTGACATCAATTATGCCCAGCCAGGTGCACTCTTTCCTTTCCTCATGAGGGTGCAAAGTGAGGACACTTCGTGAACACGCTCGGTTCGAAACCCGTCAACGGGAAACCTCGAAGAACCGGCCTAACGTAATGCAGCCAGCGTTAAAAGCCGGAGCGGAGAATAAAGGAGGGAGAGAGCGTAAAAGGGACGGACCTGGGCGAGTCCTTGGAGAGCCCCTGCGAAGACAGCACGAGGTCGGTGAAGGAGGGGAAGGCCTCCTGGCCCTCCAGGCTCCCCTGGGCCGACTCTGTCTCGGGGCGCTCCAGCATGAAGGTGGTCTTCTTCAGGGGAACCTGCACACGGGAGAGGGAAAGGGAAAAAACAAGGTCACCACGCGAGAAACACTACTGAAGAGTGGACATCTCTTGCTAAGTAACTCAAAACACATTAGGGAGTTTTGGAATACGGGGACCCTATCCCTATAGGGAAACAGGGTCCCTACAGGGGAATAGCGCGGCGCCAGTGCGCATGCGCAGAACGATAATGTCCCTCGGGGTCACTGCACTGCGTACTGACGCCCCACTATTCAACTATCCCCCTAAACGACAGGGTCGCCGTATTCTAAATCTCCCTATTATAAAAGGCTCCTCAAAACATTTGCCGAAAGGTCTTTTTTTTCGTGATTCTTTATTCTGCGGAATGGAGCGCATACCAAGTAAAAAGAAAAGTTAGACACAACGTTTAAAACAACTGTATTAAGTTGTATTACGTTACATACAGCTTTAAAAAATTATACTATGTTCTAATGCGTATGCTATGGTGCTCAGTTGTATATGTGTAATATGTGTGCTCATGGTTGTATATGTTCTACTACGGCGATATGCTAGAAGCCCGTGTACGGTACGATGTCAGCACGCGTTAAACAACCCTAGGTGGCTGAAATTATCCGGAGCCCTCCACTACGACGTCCCTGATAGCCTGAGTCGCTTTGGGACGTTAAGTCCTATAAACAAAGCTATTCTTTTCTACAGTAAACATGAATCACCGCACATAATTCCCCCGCGCCCAATAAATCATTTATAACTGAAGTAACTTCAGTAACACTGTTCTGCTTTTCGTTTCGGCATGTAAACAATAATTATGACGTCGTAGATAAGGTTATGACGTAACAAGCGCGGGATGGAGACAGAGCAGAAATCCGGTGTCTCCACCCCCTTAATCGCCGTATATTTTCAGCGATTCCGACAACCACGTGGACTGGCGACCTCCCCGGGTAAAAAAGCAAACAAACAAACGATACAAACAATAAATAGAAAGGGAGTGGCAGCTAGATCCCGAAAAACAGAAACTAACGCGAGTCGAAGACACAAAACAATCGCGCGAAGTTCTAAACAAACTCTACCAAAAGGCACAACCAACACCGCCAAGGCCCAACACTAAACCGAGGAAGACCGTTACCCAAGATAGCCAGCATCGCTACAAAGAGCAGCCAACTACGAAACAAACAGTACGCAATACACGGCTAGAAGCACTTCAGCGCAGGAGAGAGTGCTCACGGAAAAGGTCACCCCTTCGTCGACGGAGGGATCAATTTCGATTCTCGCCTAAGAGAGAAGTCCAGCGCTCGCTTGTTCACTCACACGCTTGTGGAGTCGTACAGGTTTAAGAAGCGCATTTTATTTATTTATTTACTTCCTTCCTTATGTGACATTCTCCTATTTTTCTCCAACCCGGAGTCTCTCCTTTTTGTTTTTACAACGAACGCATCTCACGCGAATGCACACCCTTGCAAAAATTGTCTATAGACAGTCTACAAACTTTCTAAAGACAAAAGCCTACTAAAAGTGTACGGTCATAAATCTATAGGTTGTATATAGACTGTCTATAGGATTTGTATTGCCTACAGGCTGTTCTCTGGGCTTTGTCTACAGACAGTCTATAAACTTTATAGACAGAAGTCTATGGAAAGTCTATAGACTGTCTAAAACAATTTTTGTAAGGGGCAGCACTCAGCCGAAGGGAGCAAAGACCAACGGCTATACGCCGAATGCGGCGTGGCGCCTGAAATCGAGGCGAAATCGATCGATCGAGGTTACACCTATCAACACTCCATACGCCCATGCCTGTGCACGGGTATACGAGCTGTCTTCCGCGTTGACAGATATGCCTTCGCCGCAGACGCTGAGTGTATACACACACGCAGGCCTATACTGAGCAGCGGACCATTCAATCTTCCGCGACGCCGCCCGCGATTCATCAATATCCTTCCCCCTGGCGACAAGGAACGCGTCACGAAGTTTCCCGACTCGACGAGACAGCGCCTGTCTTCGAAACGCTTCCTGCCCTGGGCGTAACGAAAGGCAAACAGAGAAAGGCTCTCTCCACAGAACCACGCCTACAGGCCCGCGCGCTCAAAACACTCCCTATGGTGGTCGGTACAGAAGTATGGGGCTCTTAAAAGCAGACTAGACGCTGGAGTCGCGCAACAGAACGCGTAAGAAAACCAGAAAACTTTGCTAACATTGTGTTAACGCTACAAGGATCAGCACGCTCTCCGAAAGAGCATACTGTTCATTTCAAATTCACCGCTATCGACGGAGATAGCGCGGCTTTGAACAGAGGAGTCAGGGCCACAAGACGGCGTACTGTGAAGTAGCGCTGCTTTTCAAAATCCAGTTCATAGCAGCTATATACCAGAGTTGTACCGGAGCATATTATACAGCGGGTGAATTACTTGAACTAGGTCGTTTTCTGCCGGGAAAGCCAACGGCACTCGGGCTGGGTTATTTGTGACAACCCTGGAAGTTGTCCCGGGCTACTACGAAGTTGTTATGAATATATTATGCTGAACAACCGTACACTGACCACATCGAGGGCGAGAAAGGCGAGCCAAAACAGCCGTTATGCAAAGCGCACAAGGAGATAACTCATACCGGACTCCCATACGCAACCTCTTCCCTTTCCGGCTAGCCGACGTGGCAGCCATTATGGTGACGCCTCCTGTTAGTCAACCGTGAGGAGAATTCTCAGGGCGCAGTAATTTGGCAACAACTATCTCTCCCAGACCACGCGATTCAAACCGGTACCATGACAGGCGCTGAAAGGCACATCTCTGCAACGCTTTTAGATCAGTGTGCTCGGAAGTACGAAAATGGCGTTTTTTAAAACATATTTCAAGGCATATGCTGAAAGACAGTCATTAATTTTGTGCCTCGTGTTTGTGAAAGCATTCTTGTCCTTATAAAAAATGGTCTATAGACAGTCTATAGACTTCATATCAACTCTATTGCCTTTCTATAGGTATTTTTTTTCTCTATGCATAGAAAAAGTGTACTAAATGTGTGTGGCCATAAATCCATAGATTGTCTATAGGCTGTCTACGGGATTTGTATTGCCTATACACTGCTCTCAAGGATTGGTCGATAGCCAGCCTATAGACTTTATAGACACAAGTCTATGAACAGTCTATAGAGTGTCTAAGAAATGTTTGTAAGGATGGCAGTACCGTGATGGAGCCGCACTGAGGGTAAGACCTCCCACTCGCACTTTATCGCCCCCCTCCCCCTTATCGCCCTGGAATTCGATATCTAGCAGGGCCAGCATACTCTACATAGACAGCCCATTTTAATTCCGCTCCAGTTCGTCCTTAATCGCCGGCTCAATCTCAGTCGCCACACGCGCCCCTGATATCCCCTGGGAAAAGGACACTCCACACACATCACGTGACAAGAATGGGAGAGACTAAGCGAAAAAAAAACAAGAAGGGTCGTTGCATTGTACCGGCCTCGTCGGACTTCTCGCCGGCGACAGCGCAACAATGCAGCCACATTAGGGTGCACACACTAGCAGCACGCTGTTCAGAGAGGAGCCATTAGGGATGCCCGCGGCTCCTCGCAACTGAGCGACTCCGCAACAAGCTCGCTGTACACGGGGAAACGGCCGTGCTCGCTAAGGCCGTAGTCTGTTGCCGTAATGAGCTCCGAGTCCCGTGTGCTCTACTGCATTCTGCGCGTAATGGAACTCGCCCGTTGAGGGGGTATATACCGGCCAAGGCGGTAAAAGGTTGCCGTCACCCGAAACAAAGGCGGAGAAGGCGGTATAGTACGAGGGTTAGCGAAACATTTCTGAGGGCATGCACTTAAGTCTGCTCGCGTGCAGGAATGCGAAAGCATGCAACTTTCCAGAACGCGGGTTTTTTTTCCCCGACGGCAGTACGCGTTGTGCTTTAAAATTTTTAAAAACTTTCTACTGTATTTTATATTTACCTTTATTATTTTATTTTCCATTCTTCCCGATTGTTATTTTCATTCCTCTTTAATGTATTTCTTGCTTTTTATTACGTTTTATTTCGATGACGTCATCAGTTTGACTGACGGCTCCAGCGTGACACTTTTCTGCGAACACCCCAGCTGGCGAGTCATGAGCCTATAAAGGCATTCGCCTTTAAAAGTGCGCAACCCACACGCGAAGTGTCACAGAGGCGTTTAGGCGAACGAGCTTTCGAGAACGAGAGAGGCCACGTGGCAAATGATACGAGCCAGAGAGAGAGAGAGAGAGACGCACTTAGAACGACGAAGAACCCCGCGGACTGTACCGTAAAAGACTTCGCGGATGGCAATGCGGCTGAACCGAGAGACAACCTGACTTCAGGTCGGCCAAGCGCAACTATCGAAAATCGTTCTCTTTTAGAGCGAGAGCGCTTAATCGTTAGGGAGAGAAAAAAGAATCGTTCACCGAGAACTGTTGCACTCTTAAACGGTGCCCGCGCGGCGTGCTTAGCGAGGCACACTTCGAAAGCAAGCAGGCCCTAAGATTGCACCGCCCTAGAGAAAAGTTAAAGGATCATTGACTTTTCTTGCATAAGCTGCGGAGAACAGGTCCACGAGCCCGCTTGGAACTCCAGAGTATTTAAGAGGTGGAGGGGGCGGGGCAAATTCGGAGCACTCTCGCACAAGCGATTTGGAGCCTAGAGAGCCCCGTAGAGCCTTTTCGTGCCCTTAGGGATGCTTTTGGAGGTCGGACTGCGACCACTAAAAATGCGCCAGAAAATAGGAGAAATTCTGAAGCCACGCGCTAGGCAAACGAGCAGCAAATACGTCGGCATCAATGCCACAAGGGGGGGGGGGGCACGGGGAAGGCTCCACAAAATTTAGCGCGCAATAAGCAGAAAAGCAAAAAGACAAAAAAAAATCTCAGGCATTTTGTAAAGCAGCCCTATACGGACGTGGCGACCAAAGCTCTCGCCTGTAATGTTGCAATGCCGTACACAGGGCGTTACGAAAGGCTGTGGGGGTGTGCAACGCAGCCCTGCATCTTGAAACAAGTCTGGAAGCGGGCTCCTCTTGCGCAACAGTGCGTGGAAGATCGCACAGATGGCGGTACAGTTACACACGCATAGTTTCGTAATCTTGTTACATATACGCTATACATACATAACCAGAGCGCAAAGGGACGTGGCTGTTGGTGCTGCAACACGACGAGGCATGTATTAGCGAGACGGGTAGCATAGCCAGCCGCGCAAACATGCAGCGAAGCGGGAGGGGGGGGGGGGGGGGCAAGCATCTGAGGAGGGCGGGGGGTAGACGCATTCCGAATGCGCCTGCAAAGCATGACCGCGATGAAGACACAGGACGCCCGGAGATTAAACAGCGGCACGTCTTTCTTCCAAGGTCCCACGAGAAATAGGGGTGACGCGACAGGTGCGCGCGAGGGTGCAAAGTGATTCTCGGAATTTATTGGCCAGATGCGACTCCTTTCATGCGTTTTTGGCCCTGTAAAAAGGGCCGGGCAGCGGAGGGACAAATTCCCCTCAACGAAGAAACTCCAGCCAATGGCATCGACTGATTACCACGAAGTCGCAGTTAATCGTTAACCAGTGGTTATCCCTTAACACCTGCTAGCTCACTGTCATGTCATGCTACCAGGTGCAAGAGCAAAAACCGGTTGACGCCATTGGCTGGACAGCCTCCTCTGAGGGGCATTAGCCGTTGCGCTCTTGAGTTGTATCCGACTATAGACAGCAGCGAAAACGGCCTATAATCGCTTCCTTACACCGGCTGCTAAGACTCACCGATAGCGCCTGCTAGGTCGGCAGCGCTTCTGTCCAGCATTTAAGCGGACAGCGAGCTTTGCCAAAGAAATGCTTGCGCTACACTTTCCTTATGAACAGGAGGATATGAGCAATGACTACTGTTGTGAAACAGAATGAAAAAAAAAATGAACTGCAAAGTGTATTGAGTAACTTAAAGATAAAACACCCCGGAGCAGGGCTGATTTTTCTTTAACTACGAAGTTTCTATGGAAGCTGTACAGCTAGCTTTCCGGCTGCGCTTGGGTGGACGCCAAAAATTACACGATTGCACTTAAGTCTGCTTAAGAGCGGAAATGCGAACGCCTTTCCCTTTCCTATTATTATTTTTATTTTTATTCTTATGTTATTTGTCATTTTCTGTTGTTCTTTTTTATACTAAGTAAGCCTTCTCACGCATTTACATACTTTTTCATCGAATCGGTGACACAAAACCTGCTTCAAACACAGCCTTCATTTTCACTCATTCAATTTAGTCAATTAACTAATTGTAATTCATCAACCAAACTCTTCCAATTTCAAGATCTGCTCACGCACTACCTAACACAATCAAACTTTTGCACATTTATATCCACAGAACGACATAATCGTGCCGACAAAACTTGCGGACACTTTTTGCTGACGCCGCATAACCATATAAAAAGCTTTCGCGTTAATAAGCAGTTGTTCTTTTATTACGAATCCACTCCAGCTTGGGGGATCCCCGTCAACATTGGCCCAAACACGGAAAGCTTCATAGGTAGTGCGGGATACAAATATCCGCACAGGATCATCGACGCGCGCGTTTTTCGCCCGGGCAAGCAATCTGCCTCCACTTATTGAATATATCCCGGATTGTTGGTTGCGGGCGACACTGAACAAAACCAACATGCACAGATCTATACCGAAACATTAGGCGCACGAAGAGAAAAAAAAACAGCGCGAATGCAACGTGGCGGAAAACTAGGTGCACTCACTATATACGGACCAGCCCACCACCGTCCAATCATTCCGCCTCCACGCACCAGGGGGCGCGCCCATCGTGCCTTTTGTGGACATTGGATGGGGCGGCCACAAAGAAAGGATCCCGTTCCGCATCGAGTGGCACGCGGAGGCATTTTCTTCGCCCGCTTTGTCGGGACGCGTCGAAGCGGCAACGAGGGGCGTGTTTTATTATATACGGCGACCAACGCGCCGTGCGAAAGCAACGTCGGTCTCTCGCGTATAACGCCGGAAGACCACGCTAAGACGGTTGTCCCCACCGTTTCCTTATCAGTCGTGGTGCAGAAGGTGCAGGAAGGACCGCGCAGCGAAGACCCCCGATAAAACCTGAAAATGCATTTACAAAAACTTCTTTAGACACTCTATAGACTGCCCATAGACTTCTGTCTATAAAGGCTATAAACTGACCGTAGAGCTTCAGTCTTTACAGTCTATATAATGTCTATTGACGAACTCAAGAAAACGGTCTATAAGCAATACAAATCCTATAGACAGCCTACAGACAATCTACAGATTTATGGCCATACATTTTTAGTAGACTTCTGTCTATAGGCAGTATATAGGCTACGAATAGACAAAAAGAAATATCTATAGGCAGGCAACAGAGTCTATAAGAAGTTTGTAGTGAAGGGTCTGACGGAATCCCGTCTGATCGGGATGGTGCATGATTGTGAACAGCTCACTCTGAACAAGGCTCCCGTGTGGAAGCCGAAACGTCATTCCATCACTATTTTCAGTCGATGCGACTTGCTAATATCATCTATAAGAAGGGTATAGACTGTCTATAGGCCATTTTTATATGGGCACAAACCCCAAGATCTAGCGGTGCGTAAGTTGTGCAAGACTGGACCGATCAATCTCGCTGCAATGGTCAGGAACCATTAGCCATACGGGAGACTATACCAACAGCCAGGAACACAAAAGGCGTGCCCGCGGCTGGGCTATTAGTCAGGCCCCGGGGGTTTTCACTACCCGGCGCCGTTAAAACTCCGGAGAAAGTCCCCATCGCCGTAAAACCGGAAAGCTTTATGGGCTATAGCGTCAGCTGGCGTCGAACACAAGACTATAGCGGAGAATCGATGCCCACGAATGATAAACGATGAAACTGGCGCATGGAGGCGCCACGCAAAGCGCAAACAGATGACGTCCGTTACGAGGGCAAATCGCGTTCGCGACACAACTCTCGCATCAAGGAAGATATATGCCATTCGCTGCCATCGAATGCAACGAATTCGGCGCAAGGAACGGCGGCGGGGGACGAAGAAAAAGGACTTCACAAATCCCACATAGTGACTTTTTTCTCTCTCAGTAGTTCGTAAGCCTCTCTTTCTGAGAAAACGGAGGTTGAGCGGTGGGCTTGCACGACAAAAAGCGCTTCGCGTCTTTGTGCACACACAGACGCGCCCAAGCGCGACTTTCTCAAAGGACACCGTGGAAGGTGTGCTCGAATCACGCGAGGGGCCACAAAGGCACCCGACTGCCCATGGCACCTTCTGGGACGGTTCCAGTGAGGTGCGGCCTTCTGCAGTTATGCATTAAGTACACAGTGAGACTAAAGCGGTAACCCTGGTCTAATCATGCACACTATTTTGCGACCTCCAAGACAACACATTTCTCTCACAAAAATGGTCCAAAGACTGTCTACAGGCTTCTTAGAGACTAATTATAAGTGCCAGTCACTAAAATATAACCTTCCATCACTACTACTACAAATACTACTACTTCTACTACTACTACTACTACTAATAATAATAATAGAACAATAACAATAATAATAATTGGTTTTGGGGGAAAGGAAACGCCTTAGCGTTCCGCCTCAATCGAAACGCAGCCTAATCTAATCATGCCTTCCCTTCTTTATCCCGCGCCGTAAGGGAAGGGATAAAGAGAGGAAGAGAGAGAGGTGCCGTAGTGGAGGGCTACCGGAATAACTTCGACCACCTGGGGAACTTTAACGTGCGCTGACATCGCACAGCACACGGGCGCCTTAGCGTTTTGCCTCCATTACTACTAAACAGGTACAGTTATGATACTAGGCCCACGCTAAACCAGTTGAGGAAACAATTTCTTAAGATTTCAGAACAAAAATCGCATGAACAATGCTCTGATTACAAGTCTTAGGCAAAATATCTGTCGAAGTAGTTGTGCTTTTCTCATAACACAGTGCACTTGTCTGCTGTACTTTATTGCCCTTTAATTTACATATGTGCTGTGGTGTTTTAAATATTGTATAACTGGCAAGTGTGCCATTTCAAGTAGTTCCTGCTGTTTTGTATGAGAAATCTGTTATGAGACGCCTCATGGCTTAATGACTTGACTGCCATGTTTGATTGCACGATTTATTTATTGGAGCTACAATGTTTTATATACCGCATATATTGCTTTTTAAGCGCTTGTGTAGCTGTAATGGTCACCTGGGCCTCGTCAAGCTGTCTTAAGCAGATTTTGGCCCAGGTGCTTCAACCAGTAAGTATATGGTGAAAATAAAACAATTTGATCTTTTACTTGATTACCTTCCTACAGATGTTTCCTGTATTCATAGTCTATAGCCTGTCTATAGAAAAAGTCTACTAAAAGTGTACTGCCATAAATCTACAGACTGCCGATAGACTGCCACAGGATTTGCCAATAGAAAGCCTTTAACGCACTCTCACACTCTCTTCAACCTCCATCTGCGGCACGACCAGATGAGATCAGCATAACTTCGATCAGAGCTTAATCTGGGTCTAATATGGTCGTCAGACGTGCCGACGACCCAGCAAAGCAAAACCATTAGCCAATCAGGATAAACACATGTTTTCGCCCGTTTACTCGGTTTAAGCGAGGCTGAATGGGTGGGCTAGTTGGAATAAAATGCCGAAGAATAATTTTCACCAGCCGAAAAAAGACGAGGGACAAGAAGAGAACCCACAGAGGACAAGGCTGGTCCTGTGTAGGTTCTCTTGTCCCTCGTATTTTTTCGGCTGGTGAAAACTATTCTTCGGCTCGGTTTAACTACGTTGAAAACCCCAATTTTTTTTTCGTTCGACAAGATGCCTCCAATGCAAACGAACTATAGTTAAACCAAACTATTAAGCAGGAAGCGATCACTTTATTGGTTTAGCTTGGTTTACGGGGGTTTAACGCCCCAAACGACTAAGGCTATGAGGGACTCCGTAGTGAAGGGCTCCGGAAATTTCGATCAACTGGGGTTCTTTAACGTGCACTGACGTCGCTCAGTACACGGACCTATAGAATTTCGCCTCCATCGAAATGTGACCGCCGCGGCCGGGATCGGACCCGCGTCGTACGGGTAAGTAGCCGACCGCCATGACCACTGAGCCACCGCGGCGGGTTGTGCCTTTAACTAGTGCAGACTAGTGGAAGACTACAGGAAAAACACTAGTGTCCTCTTTTCCTGTACTCTGCATCTACGTATTTTTGCGTTTGGCAAGATGCCTGAAATCCAGATGAATTACAGCTCAACCAAGCTCTCCAGCAGAAACGGACCACTGTGTCATGAAAGATGGTTACTGCAAATTTTATCAAACATTATGCATGTGATCAAAAATGTTCTAAGTGTTCAATATTGTTCAATGAGGTCCCATGCTTATAACACCGGAATGGAGACCACCTAATGCAAAATATGGTTCCAAAATATACTGAGTGGTCACTAGATGGTGCTATATGAATAAACAACCAGCTAATCAGGTTGATTTTCGAACGCCTAAACACGGCTCTACTGCACATGTAATTAAACGTCACTCCATAACCCGATAGTGTAACAGCATACAAGCCCGTTGAAATTTTTAGGCTGCTTCGTCGGTAGGGCCAAATTTTGCAGTGAGTGATCTCAAAGCAAGCTTCCAGCATCTCTGAGCAGCTGCCACTTGGCTCGCAGAAAAACAGGTGCGAAATGCGGTTCGTGAAATGCAGCGGAATCTCGCTAATTCCAAACTCGCTTAATTCGAACCTCCGGTTTATCCGAAACGACGCCGGTTGCTCCCGTAAACATCGTGTCCGTAAAGAATAAGCTTGGCTCCCCTTAATCCAAACTGCGCGCGATTCAAACAGTTTTCACCCCACTCAAAATTTCGAACAATCGATATTCGACTTTAGTTTCGTTTTAGACACTCCGGTATAGCACGTGACAAACGCAGGGCGGTACAGTTAGGTTAACGCAAAGAGCAGATCAGTGGCGGTTCGGTTTACGAGGGTGACCGTAGCGGAGGATTCCGTATTGGTGATGATTTTTTATGGCGCAAGGGCATCTGTGGCCAAAGAGAGCCATGGAACAAGGTTGTACCTTCTACTCAAGGTGGGGTCAGTGACCCATTTCTCAGGCATTTCACCCTAAAGAAGCCGAGCACCAGACCAGGGGAAAGCTTGTACCCATTGTATCACCGGTGAGTACCCGGCGGCACTGGGGATCGAACCGCGCACCTCCCGCATGCGAGGCGGATGCTCAAACGACTAGGCCACCGCTGCGGTAAGGATTCCGTATTAACCTCGATCGAAAAACTGGGATCCCTCAACGTGCGCTGACACTGAGCAGCACACGGGCGCTTTGACACCACAGGTCTCCATCGAAATGCGGCCGCCGCAGTAAGGATTCGATCCCGCGACCTTGAGTTTCCGGAGCCGAACGACCATGAGCCACCAAGACAAGGTATAGCAGAAGGGAGGTGAAATCCGTTCGACGCGATGAGCCCGCCGAGAGAAAAAAAAAACGAGATTATAGAACCAGAAAGACATAATCACGCTTACCTACCCAGGGTGCACGCGCGCAAGCAGTCAGACGCAGACGCGAAGCGCACAAGGCGTATGTGCAGCGGCTACCAACGAGGCGAGTGCCGTGCTCGCAAGCAATACCCGCCACCACCACACACAGACACACGGCTCTCTCACCCTTCGGCAACGAGCGCCGGAAAATGTTTTAACCCTCCACCTCCTCTCTCTCCCGTCCACCTCCTCACCCTGTTCTTGTCTGTTTATCTTGTCTCGCTGGTCGACGTTCGGAGCTTTTGTTTCTACTACCCTCGCCAGCAGCGGCCACCAGACGGGAGGAAGGAAGGAAGGCAATCGTCGAGGGTTCGACACAAGCTGCGGTCACGCTTCTATAAGCGTCGCAGCCCTGGGCTTCGCGTGTGTAGTATGCGGTACAAGCTAGCAGCTCGGTTGCGCAGAGCGGCGGCGTTTGAAACATCGCAGCAGTGCGTATACGTGCTCGTGAGTGTGGGCCCATGTGTTTATTCGAGCTGTATAGTGCTGTTCAAAAAGTACCCCCCCCCCCTTTTTTTTCGCCCTAGAAAAGAAAAAAAACAGACAGCGCGGCACGCCGGACGAAGAGCGGCTAGACCGTCACTGAGAGGCTGCTAGCTGGGTTGGCGTGACTGCATAGTTAAGGAGAGAAAAAAGAACGTTAGAGATCACTGCGGCGACCCGCATTGGGAGAATGCGAAAGCACTGACACCTCCTCAGCACTCGTCGCCTCTCTTCGCATTTACTCTGATTACGCCCCATTCACCTCAATCACACGCTTTGTTTTTCAAATTTGGCCTCATTGCTGCTTTTCCGCCGAAGGAGTGGATGTGGTGCGGTGAGAAAAGTGCATTTCTATGGTGCGACGAAAAAATAAAAAAATGAGCATGCGTATAGTGTTCTCCAGCTACCAATCAGCGCACTTTCACTTAAGATAACTTGTCCTTTCGCTCACAATACTGGCTACATTCCCCTCGTTTCAATGACAGGTCTAAACTTCAATAGGCGTCCTATGTTTCAAGAACCTGCATACAGCGCAGTATGTACAGGGCGGTCCGCTTTTAAGGTGAACACGACAGCACGTGGCCGCAAATCAACGTAAACAGACATAGGCTCAGATGGACCCGGACGTGACGCTTCGCGTCGTCTAAAACTTCGCTTCGATGGGCGGTCGCGACGGACACACTGGCGCACCGAAGAGCACGGCAACAAAATCGCGTGTTCCCTTTAATAAACTTACCGCCCTGCCTTTATTAAAATGGTCTATAGACAGTCTATAAACTTCTTATAGACTCTATTACCTTCCTATAGATTTTTTTGTCTACTCAGTCTATAGACTGTATATACACAAAAGTCTTCTAAATATGTATGGCCATAAATCTATAGATTGTCTATAAACTGTCTATAAGATCTGTATTGCCTATAGAGTGTTCTCCAGGGTTTGTCTATAGAGAGCTTATAGACTTTATAGACAGAAGCCTATGGACAGTCTATCGACTGTCTAAAGAAATTTTGTAAAAGTGTACATCCCAACAAAATCGATCAAGAGAACCTACACTTCTATACCTGCCGCAATCGCTGTGTTTCGGCGCTCGGCTGTTGATCCCAATTAAAGGTAGCGAGATCGAATCCCTATTGCAGTGGGCCCACTTCGACGGCGGTGAAATGCGGCAGACGCTAGCCGCCTACTAGTAGCTCTCCCTGTAACTCGAATCACGTGGCTCCTCATCTTTACTCTTGCTATTGTTAAGCACAGCTCGCAGGAATACAACACGGAGATAATGAGTTATATGAAACAAGTGCACTGTCCTAAAATCACGCGATTAACACTGCGAAGCCACAGTGGCAGCTCCAGTGGCCACTGCAGCGTATATCCCTAACGATGTCCTTCCGAGGACTATTAATAGCGGCGCACACGCTGCATGTAAGTCGGATACAACTTAAGTCTGCAATGAAACTCCGCTCACATTCACGACCACACCACAGAATTCCTCCACGACAAGAAGTAATCCGTTGTTAAAACTTTGCTTAAGGCCTAATCACAAGGAGGAAAATTATATTCAGAATTTTGATACCTGGCTTGTTCAATATAGTCACACAGTAAAAAGTTGATATAGTTTAGTAGTGCGACTCCAGCGGAGTAATACAGGACGCCACGGACCGTGGCCCAGTGTTAGCGACTGCTGTTTTTTTTTTAAGTTGTATCCTACTATGGCCGTTGATATCCGATACCCGCTGTATATATAACCGCTGCCGTCGATACGGCTGATGGGGAAAGCAGTCCTCATCATTAATGAATAATGGCCTATTCATTTTTTTGCGTTCCAGACAAACGAATATGAACAATGAGGGCGGTTCCGCGTTTTGTCCGCCAGTACAAAGTGCAGACATCAGAACAATTTTCATTCCTGCTCGCACAACTACATGCACTGACGTATTTGCAGAAGGCGCCTTTTCCAACATATTCATCAAAGAATAGGGTCAAGTCGTCAGTTACCAAAGATAGCGGAAGGCGGCTGAACGCAAATTGATGCCAAAGCCAACCAACCCTAACGTCAGCGCGGCCGGTTAGGCTTAGCTTACCCATCGCCACGACTACTCGCCGTTGATTTCAACAAAGCCGGCGGTCCACAAATACTAGCGCTGTTCGGCTAAAACGGTCCTACTCAATGCTTCAAAATATTTACTGAAACTATATTAACTTTCTATTGAGTCCTAATAAATGCTGCAAAATCTTCATTGAAACAGTATTGCCTTTCTATTGAGTCCTAATCAATGCTTCAAAATCTTTACTGAAACTATATTAACTTTCTATTGAGTCCTAATAAATGCTGCAAAATCTTTGTTGAAACAGTATTGCCTTTCTATTGAGCCCTAATCAATGCTTAAAAATCTTAATTGAAACTATGCTGCCTTTCTATTGAGTCCTATTGACTTTATGTAGAGAGTACACTTAAAGAAAGCTTCACGAATAAGATCTTGAGCCCATCACGTCAGTATAGCACGCAGCGCACCAAGGCGACTGGAAATCACGTTAGATTTTCCTGCTCCGCCGACACTGCACGTAACTAGCTACGTTGCGACATCACATCCACTCTCTCACCGCGCAGCGCCGACCTAGCAGGCAATGCGATAAAACCGTGCACTGTTCGAACAACGCAACGCGAAAGCACACACACGTGCCACACTGTGAGGCAACTACGGCAGTGCCGCAGACACATCACTCGAGAGCCGCCAGAGGAAGCAAAAAAAAAGAATGACGGATGCATACGCGCCGCGCTATTTAAAGGGTCAGGAAAGAAAACAGCCAAAAAGAATGAAAGGAGCGGCAGCCAGCCGGAAAAAGTTGTTTACGGATAACGGGAAAAAAACGTTTATAGCCCGTGACTCCCCCATTCCTGACCGCTTGAAAGATGGTGTCCGCACGGAGCCGATTGGCCAAGCCCCTGGTGCTTTTTTGTTGCCACTTATACATTTTTTTTTTAATTTTCTGTCGCGCCTTTCTGGCCATCCTCACCGCCCTAAAACCTCCCGCCGCACCCCGGCTGTCTAGGGAAAAATATCCATGGAGCGATAGCACTGCTTGCAGCGTTCGAAAACCAGAGAGCTGTTAAGGACACAACAGAGGGCCTTGTTAGTACCCGGTATATACATACGTCTTGTACGTATACATGCATTTTCCGTTCCTTGCTGTATCGCCTTCTAAGCCGCCAAAAACTACGCGGACGTCCTTGGCATGAGTATACAGACTAGTCGTGCCTAGATAATACGACTCCCGTTAATACGGACGTCTCGAATTATGGACAATTTGCCTGGGGGGACCACACTTTTTTTAATGTATTTACGTCTCGTTAATGTGGCATCTCGTTAATGCGGCATCCGGACTATGGACGAGCTGAAATGCACAGGGACCGTTGAGGCCATGCATTTTTGTTTCGTTAATATAGACGGCGATGAGAACAGGATATCTACTGCCCCAACCAGATGTTTCATTTTCTGCTTGTTGAGTGCAGGGCACCGTAGAAATGTAGTGCAAAATTGGTAATGACGAAGTGATGGTTCTTTCATTTTGTGGCTTCATCCTTTATACAGCGTGAAGTTGCCCAGTCGATGCGCCTAGCCCGTTTTCCGAATTGCATGAATGTCTGTGAAAAAAAAAACTCTCGCCGCAGCTTGTGCAATGTAGAGAGCCACATTCAGCAGCTGTCAGCTGCTGAATGCTAATATGCAGTAGCGGTTTGTGGGATGAGAACAACAGTATAGCAGGAGTTAGGTCATCTATAGTCATGGGGCTCCATGAAGCGTGTCATCGACGACTAGGCGCGTGAAGCTGCAGTACATTTCTTCATCCATAATGGCGACCAGGATAATGGGCTGAACCCCCCCCAATTGTGTATCTCAACTTGACTGGCCACCATTCCTTAACCAAAGCGTGTTTTTATCTTCTGATTAGTTATTTTCCTTCGCGATTCATTCATGCCGAATGAGCAGACTAAAATTTTTATTTCAGCTCTCAAGAAATTCCTTCAATACCAATAGTTCCCATTACTTGGTCTCAAAACAACTTACACGTCTGAGAGCAAGCAATGAATACTCATACCAAACCCCGAACCCATGCATTAATGTGTACGCTAATTCCTAATTTCCTAGGACGATAGCAGAATGGAATGATTTACCAGCATCTCTCTTACAGTCGAGTACATCAACAACGTTCGAAAAAGCTATCCCCATTTCGCACTAAAAAAATTTTTTTTTCAATGTCTTACGCCTAACCACTTGGTGATTACATCTCGCCTAAGATGAAGGCAGGGAATGTAGAAATGTTTTTTTCTTTTTCCTTCTCTGTCTGAAATAACTATTTTTAAAGTAAATCTTTATTAACACTGCTTCTGTAAAAAAATACGCTGCAAAATATATGTGTAGATGACGATGACTTTGTATTTTCGCATTTCTGTATAATGGAAAAGAAACATGTTACTCCTCAAGTGTCACGACCCACCACGGCCCCACGGCCAACAGTATTTGCAAATAAATTATTACGGACGACTCGCTTTACGGACAGTTTTGCTCTGGAACCAAAATTAAGTGCCCATACTAATCAGCATGACTGTATAGGACACGTAGAGACGGCGCCACATACAGAGAACCTGAGAATAATTCATGTCGGTCAACATCCGCCACGCGCCTGCAAAGAGATTTCTTGCACCAGGGCATACAATGGAGCCCGTTGGTAGACATCCATTGTGGAGTACTTGAGCGCTATTCAACACTCAACCGATTTCTTCCTTGAAATACAGGACATGCGCCGAGAAAGCGGTCGCCCTCCACCGTCAAATGTGCGGGTCGGGGGGCCATGCTTATTTCAATTTCAGCTTAATCAGAATGCGTTCTGCTCTAGCTGCATGCGCTTAATTGAGGGCAACCCTTCGAGAACAATGACAGGTCCATTTCAAGTCTACTGGAACAGGCTGCAAAGGCGTAGAACTGCACTCACGTCTGCATATTCTGCATGCGTTCAAGGAGTCGAAGACGCCGAAACAGGGCGCGACGCGAAAGTCTGAAGAACAAATGAGCCGACAGCATCGCGCTGGAGGAGCCTGGTTCCCTCGTCGAAACTTCGTAAGACAGTCCACAGAAAGTTCATAGAGAGTTCATTGACCAGGCGCTTAAGATGTCAATGGACGGCCCACGGATTGTCTGTTGATATGCTTGCGACATCCTGGTCTGTACCATAACACGCGCCACTTAGAAAAATGGTTGGCAACCAACAAATTGTTCGAGCAATATCCCGCCAAAGGAAGCCCCACGTGAAGCGACAACTATCAGCGCATGCGCACCGAAGTTCAATTCCTTAAACGCGCACAATATTTTCACGCAATAATGGCCGAGTCTGGAGCCAAGTGCCGCCCCCACGAACATTTGTGTTTCCTTATTATGTTTCCATGGCAACGACGTTCTCCAGCCTCGCAAATACTTCAAGCACGCCGCCTCAATGTGACAGCATTAAACTTCATATCATGCGATTTCGTGCCCTGCGCTAGTCACGTAAGTCGCTGACAGGTCGAGATGGCGATGAGGTATCAAGGTCAGGTGACGAGGGCGCGGAAATCAGTAACTAAACAACAAAGCGGGAGCGCGCAACCGGAAAATGGCGAGACGAGCAGGTTGGAACCGGTTCTTGGCGGACTCGGCGCGTAATTGTGTGTGCACATGAATGCAAGGTGACAGTGAAAGCATCGAGTATGTGGTGAAATAACTGACACAGAAACATGTATCAGCAGCGTACGTTGCTACCAATGCTGTCACTTTCCACTCTTAAGGTGTATTAAGCGACCCTATAATTTTTTTTTCAACTCTAAAACAAGGCTTCTTTGTTCACATCGTTACGAGCCATCCAGTCGCATTCGTGGCTTTCCTGACGTCACAAGCGGATACCACAACGCGTCAGGAACTCGCAAAAGCCTAGTTATGCTGGACGGCGAACTGTGCGATGAATGCACAACGCACAAGCCTGAAGGTCAGGTTCAGTCTGGAGGTTCACGGTCGTCTACCGTTTATTTTCGCGCGGTTGCTTCAAAGTTTGCTCAAGAACGTGACTCAAGCACCGAGAAAACAAAGGCAAGGTTCGACGCCTTCGCTTTCTATGAAGTCAAATGAACGAAAAGCTGGAGTCACAAACTCGACAAGAAAACAGTATAACCGCCACTACGTTTAAGCAATAAAAATCAAAGCGAACCGTGATAAACACGACTCTCGCACAACAAAAACAGAAGCCTGCCCCCGGCCCGTGAGAAAAGTTGCGTCAACTAAGTGCACAACCGTCATTCCCACAGGCGATCAGTCTCCGCGAATTGCCGTCAATTAACGGGTTCCCACAAGCTGATGCGAACACGAATTGCCGGTGGCGCGGAGAAAAACACACGAAAGCAGTGACACGCGAATATATGTACGAAGCAAACTGACGAGAAGCTGGCAAACATTCGCTTTCCGTACCACCCCCGATACGCGCGGCCACGCCGGGGCCAAAACAGATCCCCTCACTGGGGAAATCGGCCGGGGAAGACCACGGCCATTAACGGAGAGAGCAAGGGCCTATTATATGCGCTCGCTGCGCAAAGCGAACGCCGCTTTTTGCAGCGTTTGCGAGAGCCCAGCTAGGTTCGTCGAACGCCCCGAATCACTGTCATCACCGGCGCTGAAATCACGGTGTTCGCCAATACAACGATACAGAAACAGGCTACGAAACAGAGGGACTTAGAACAAAAAGGACGCGATCACGACTTTTTCAACCCGCGCAGAAAACCCGTGGTAACACAGTCAACATGACCTTTCGTGTATTGCCACAGTTTGTAAACAGACACTCAACAGAAAATCAATAGGTTCTTTTTTAAGCGGGGACTGCCGGATCAGTAGTACATGCGTACGCGGACGATCCAGGGCGACGTACCTGCTTCCGCTGATTATTTCTCTTACGTCACCCGCGCTTCAAATAGGGAGTAATTACTGATCACCGCCCTTCATAGCCTTTCTAATGAGTAGCTATTGATTAGAAAGCTGTGTAGCTTTACGTTGTAGTCGCATGACTGCGCCCGAATGGTCCCTTACAAAACTTTCTTCACTCTATAGACCGTACATAGGCTTCTGTATATAGTCTATAGACTCTCTGCAGAAAAACCCTAGGCAACAGTGTATAGGCAATACAAATCGTATATACAGTATATAGACAATATATAGATTTATGGCCATACACATTTAAAAGACCTCTGTCTACAGACAGTCTATAGACTATGCAATAGATAAAACGAAATATCTATACGAATGTCATAGAGTCTGTATGTAGTCCATAGACTGTCTAGATGCCATTTGTTGAAGGTGTGGACGCTAATGAGTAATAACTCCCCCAATCGAAATTTACTCCAGTTTAAGAGACTCCGATAAACAAAAGAGCGCTTACACAGTAACGTGGGCTTCTTTTCAACGCCTTCAGCCAACGTTGACGAAGCCGTCGGCAGGCCTCGGTACAAGCATCACTTCGCATCTATAGATGAGAGCGTAACACTGCCACGCTCACTCAATTGCCAGCAGCGGAACGATTTGTGCGTGCAGTATCTTCGACCCATTAAAGATTAGACGCGCACCGCGGTGCAGCTGCATGTGGATAAAAGCACAGCTGCGAAGAAAGCCCGAACACGCGGTCCGTGGCCCATTCGAACTACTATATACAGGTCGAATCACAGCTGCGGAAGTCGAGACTGTCAGAAAACAATTACGAGAAGTTTTCAACTTTTTTTACAACGGATCATCTCTAATGCACGCTCTTTTGTTTACGCTTGCCGCCGCGTCGGGATTGTTTCTAGTCGCATAGAATATGCAGTTTTATACAGTCCAGTCTCAGTCCTGACGGAATTCGAAAATATGTTGTGCCCCAGATGCCAGGCGCACGCTAATGCGTGATGTTAGGCAAACCCTTTAAAGGTGCACTAAAGAGGAATGTGAACTCGTCTTTTTTTTACCGCAGAAACTCGATCTACACGTTCCGAGAGTTCTTAGAAACTTCTAATTATTGTCCCGTGCGGCCGATTCCTCTAAATAAAATCGGATTAAACGTCCCGGCTCACGCCTTTATTTTTAACTCAACGCTGAAGGTAGGAGGAGTCAACCAACGCGTTTCATTTTATTTTATTTTCGAGTCTATATAGGTTTTACCCACAACGTCAATCATCTCATACAGGTCGCAATGGGCCACTGACGTTAAAACGAAGTTTGCATATATGAGTGGTTACAGCGTTCTATAATAATAAACATGCCGATTTCACTGAGAACAGCTTTTATATATAAATCAGCAAAGGCAAGAAAAAAAAGAGACTGAAATACTGGTATTGCCGCCACCAGCCTTTTTTACACGAAAGTACAATGTGACGCCAGTAATAATTTACTCGGATCTCTGAGCTTAGGCGAATAACGCTACAGTAGTACGCTACAGTAGTACGTGCTGCCTTGTGGATATGCAGAGAAGACATAAAACATGGAACCAGAACGAAAACCCAACTAGGACAATTCCCGAACTTACAGCTATTTATTACGCGCACGCACGCACACACACACGCAGGCACACACACGCAGGCACACACACACACACACACACACACACACACACACACACACACACACACACACACACACACACACACACACACACACACACACACACACACACACACACACACACACACACACACACACACACACACACACACACACACACACACACACACACACACACACACAAAACTGACTGACTGGCATATGTGTAAATAATGCCAGGCCGATAAAAGTCGACACGCGTGGGCTTGCTCACGGAAACCAATTTGAGGAATGCAAGAAACAAACTGCACACAAGGCTGGGAGAACTTCTGAACAGATGCCAACTAACTAGTTACGTACCCTGATAATTTCCACGCACATTGGCAGAGGCGCGACTGCACCACTGAATTCAAAATCACGCTCATCGTCGGCGGCTGCGTTTTTATGGAGGAAAAACGCTAAGGCGCCCGTGTGCTGTGCAATGTCAGTGCACGTTAAAGATCCCCAGGTGGTCGAAATTATTCCGGAGCCCTCCACTACGGCACCTCTTCTTCCTTTCTTCTTTCAATCCCTCCTTTATCCCTTCCCTTACGGCGCGGTTCAGGTGTCCAACGATATATGAGACAGATACTGCGCCATTTCCTTTCCCCCAAAACCAACTATTATTATTATTATTCATCCTTATTGGACACGCAGAAGAAAATAGAAAGCGAGACCTCAAAAGCGCACAGATTTGTGCGTCACCAAAGCTTCCAATCAGCCCACAGATAGCGAAGTCCAATTCATTGTATGTGCATATTAGGACTGCCTTGTGGCGATGGTGATCACCCTCCTCCTTCTCCTTAATTGACCTTTACTCTGCACAGTACCCCCTCCCCTGAACTGCTCCTTCGTATAGTTTCACCAGATACGTTTGTGTGGATATGTATAAAGGTGTACTTTAGATTGCAATAAACCGTGGAAAGTTCGCGCACTGCCCTAGTTGGGTTTTCCTTCTCGGGTATTTTCTGTTTTCGTCGCAACTACGCTCTAAACATGAATACGCCGATTTTTGAGTAAAAAGGGTGAAAGCATTTTTAGTAAAGGCAGTGCGCTAGAGGGCAGCTTAGTCCATTTATACTCATTTCTGTTTCGACTGTAAAAAGCAGCACGCAGGTGAATATAGCGATCTATGCCTCCCGATTCTTGGACGATCCCCCAGTGTGGTTATGTGCCATGTTTTGTTTGGGCGACAAAGACAACAACGATACTTTATAATAGTCTGAGCATCATCATCATCACTACCACGAGTTAAAATCGAGTGGTAGGAAAAATATCTTCCATTTTCGACTCCCAATTTCGAAGCAGCAATAACGTCATGCGCTGGCATACAAACATCTCAACACAACCACGAAAGGCCGACCCATTGAATAAACACGATTCAGAGGTCTGGCAAGTCAGAATCTCCAGACCTCCGCGAGTCGCGTTTTTGTGGTGACAGTTAACGACTAAGAACGACGAAGTGCTGCGCATGCAACCTTTGCGCGATCAACGAAACATGCACGATCTAGAAACATGCCAATCACGCTTCCGTTTTGTCGATTAAACCGGAAGCTATGGAGCCTCTAATATGCGTCATGTACGTAATTTCCGGTCTTTTTATACAGCGCCGGTTCTAAACAACTATTCAATGGAGCCAAAAACCGCTCGGCATTTAGCGAGACGAACATTTCATCTAAATGCTGCTGATGCAGCTTTCTCTTTGGTGCAGTGGTTTTTCAAAAAACGAAAACGCAGCGGTGGCCGAGTGGTCTGAGCATCCGCTTCGCATGCAGGAGGTGCGGGGTTCGATCCCCAGTGCCGCCGGGTACCCACCGGTGATACAATGGGTACAATATTTCCTCTGGTCTGGTGCTCGGTTTCTTTAGGGTTAAATGCTAGGAAAATGGGCCTTTGACCCCACCTTGAGTAGAAAAAAATACCTTGTGCCATAGCACTCTTTGGACACTGATGCCCTTGCAGGCATAAAAATCTACAATAACGATCAGTTTTTTTCCGCAAAACACTCGTTAAAGACAGGCAGGTCGAACAAAGTGCTCGCTCCACTATAGTACCAACATTCACTGATGTTAACAAAGTACCCCACTGAAAAAGTCAACACACGTGTCTTTCTAATGACCTGAAACTTGTTTTTCCATCACAGGCGGGATCGGGACCCGGCGATCGCGCAAACTTTGTGAAAAACATTCATTGCGAAAAGCGTGGGAGTACTCCAAGCCTTACAACAAACGCCCTTCGTGCGGGACCTTCGGAGCACTGGCAGAAGCTTAGCCGGCCTCACCGGCGGCGACAACACGAACGTCGTACAGAACAAATCACACGCACATGGCGTCTCCTCCTAATCCCGGTGAGAACGGCGTGTGGCCGGCCATAAGGCGTAGAAAGAAAAAAGGCCGTGCTGTCAACGAGCGCGGGGCGTTCCGGGAGCGGCCAGCTAAGCCGCTCTTACGCAGCGCTTTTAAGCACCGTATATTTACGCGTATATGCCCCCCTTGTTTTTTATTTGCACCCACATGCAGTGCTGGTAACTTTCTCCGTGTTAAACGACGTCGGCATAGAGTTTAGTAAAAGGAAACTCTCCCTAAACTCCCTGTTTCGCCTGCTGGTCAAGGGAGTAAACTGTCCGAGTGGGCTGTGGGGTGAAGAACTCTCGAGAAGGATCCCTGTGTGGTCACGTGACCCTCGTTTGTCAGTGGGTATTCTCAGTGGGAGAGGGGGTGCTACACAGATATCGCTGTCGATGCCTTTTCGCAGCGAGAATGGAACTTCAATAGAGATAAGACCTCGGCACCAAGAAAACAAAAACTCACAGGACGGTTACGACCATAGGTATGTAACGCGAGATTCGGCGATAGCTGTTCAGGCGTTTAGTCACGTTACCACAGGCGTAGTGGTCACGTGATGCACCCCCGCACTGGCAGCCGGCTGTTACAAACTAGAGCCACCCGAAGGCTTATGCGACCGAGGGTGACCGGTTACGCCGACGGCGACAAGAAAGCCAGAGGCGGGCGACTAACAGCTCTCGCTGTAATAATAATAATAATTGGTTTTGGGGGGAAAGGAAATGGCGCAGTATCTGTCTCATATATCGTTGGAAACCTGAACCGCGCCATAAGGGAAGGGTAAAGGGGGGAGTGAAAGAAGGAAGAGAGAGGTGCCGTAGTGGAGGGCTCCGGAATAATAAAAAATAAAGCACTGAACGGAAAAAGACACCGATTATGCGTACTCAACCCGCAGATCGAAATTCCACGATTTGAAGCGAGAAAGTACTGCTGACCGAAAGACGGCAGTGTTTATACGCGCGATAACACGGTAGATGGTCGCGTCCGACAGCTACTTTGGCCAGAGGGCTGACACGCCGTCAATACAGAACATCGCTGACCTTGCCGGCCACGCAACACGCTCACAAACACACTACACACGTCGGCTTAGCGGAAAACGGGAGTTTCGCGACGGGTGGCACTCACGTATACTAACGCACAATGCTTCGCGCCGTCGATGGCGCCAAGGTTCGGTGGGAACCGGGCTACACACCGCGCACACAGAAGCTAGTCGCTGAGCGTTTGGCTTCGATCGTGTGCGATCGGCGTAAACTTAGGAAGGAGGATTGTGTGTAGGCGTTAAGATGTACGCCTTGTGCCAGGGGCATCGAGCGGATACAAGACTTCATCAGGAGGGAATATGGTTGGTGTACACAAGATTACACCCTTTCATGCACACCCTTCGTCAAGGGTGTGATTACCAAGCCACCCGGTTTACTACTGAGCTGAGTAGTGGGAGCTCTCCAAACAGCCCTGGGACTTCCCTGCTATTGAGAGGTGAACCCGTCGCGGTCGCTCAGTGCTTAGGGCGCTCGGCTATTGAGCCGGAGTACCCGGGTTCGAACCCTATCACGGTGGCTGTTTCAATGGAGGCGAAACGCAAAGGCGCCCGTGTGCTGTGCGATGTCAGTGCACGTTAAAGATCCCCAGGTGGTCGAAATTATGCCGCAGCCCTCCACTACGGTACTTCTTCATTTCTTCTCTCAGTCCCTCCTTTATCAACCTTCCCTTACGGCGCGGTTCAGGTGTCCAACGATATATGTGCGACAGTTACTGCACCATTTCCATCCCCCCCCCCCAAAAAAAAAAACAATTTTTTCCTGCATACTTTGAGGAAGGCTCTACATGGAAACACCTTAATAGAGAACCGCCCGCAGCACGTTAAACGACGAAGACATGTGCTTCAATAACACTTCTGTTGGGCCTTTAGTTGGTGCATGGAGATAATGCAGATGATCGATGTGCGCAAAACATAAGACGAAACACGCATACGGGAGAAACACAACTCCTTGTGTTTTTTATGTTTTGCGTACATCGATCATTTGTATTATCAACATGTGCTTCAGTCCCCCAAACCTGCCTTATACTATACTGTCTCGTCCAAGTTATGAGAATTTCTCTTCTTCGTTGTCCTGTATGCCTCCACTGTACTAGTACGATCTGTTAAGTGTTTTCGCCCCACTGCGAATCTGTTCCCGAGATACAGACGGGTCATGCCACTTCACCGGCACCCGAACTCGCTTTTCTGGTTGTTGATGAGCCGAGGCCGACACCTTCGCCATTACACCACTGTGTGCCAATGCGAAAACTGCAGTAATACTTCTTCCCATTCGATAGTTTAAACTGAAATCAGAGTTTCGCGGAGTCAAGTTCGTGCTTTATGCGGTCGGGCAAAGCCAGACTGAATGTACACTCACGAAGCGGAAAGTTCCTCTACTTTTCAATGGCGACACGGTGATGTTTTGCCTCGTACTGCACCTGGAATACTAATTTATACGCTTGTACGCCGACATCGGATACCTGTATTCTATGAGGGAATACAGCGCTTTGTGAGAGTCGCCCTCTGGCGCCCAAGCCTCACAGCTTCCAGTCCATTGCGAAGAAGCTGAGACGGAGTTCGAGGTGGCTTGCACGTGACATCATAGGCGCCATGACGGACCACCAGCCGTTGCTCCAGAATACACTTCTTTTTCGAAGAAGGTGGCGGCGAGCGGGTAAAAAAAAAAAGTTGGAGGAATTTTATGCTGCGCTAACGAGTTGACACGATAGCGTATGCCGTTTAGTGCGTCGTCTGATGCTGATGACGCTCTTCTGATGCTCTTCAGATTCTTTGACTCGTCATATGCTTTCCATTGTGAGCAGTTTGACACCTCTGACCGCATTTTTCATTTGTTTCAACTCATTAAGTGATACATTACACACTCTAAATTTTCTTAATTAGCATAATCAAGAATTGGATTTTGATTCTTGGCATTTCGACACCCCTGAGCCCCCTTTTTCCATTTTTTTCATTTCTTTAATTAATCAACCGATTACAATGATTTCATTAACTCGTCATCGCCTATCACACACCAGTCAATCACTAGAACCGCAGATTACCCTATTGAAAAATGTGTACAGGTTTGAATAGGTCGACAAATAGGATTATGACACATTTCGTTTAACATTATAGGCTTGAAGCTTCCAAAGCAATTCAGCCTTTGAGAGACTCCTTAGTGGAGGGCTCCGTATTGCTTCGATTACCCGTGGTTAATTACCGTGCACTCACATCACACAGTGCATGGAAGTCGTGGGTTCGAACCCGCCCGCTACGGTAGAACTTCGATGGAGGAAAAATGGGAAAGGTCCGTGTACTGTGCTCGTTAAGAACCGCAGGTGGTCGAAATTATCCGGATCACTCCACTACTGCGTCCCTCATAGACTGAGCCGCTTTGGGACGTCCATCCTATAAAGCCAAACCAAATGTGCCGTAGTGGAGGGCTCCGGAATAATTTCGACCACCTGGGGATCTTCAACGTGCGATGTCAGTGCACGTTAAAGATCCCCAGGTGGTCGAAATTATTCCGGAGCCCTCCACTACGGCACCTATTCCTTTCTTCCTTCACTCCCTCCTTTATTCCTTCCCTTACTGCGCGGTTCAGGTGTGCAACGGTGTATGAGACAGATACTGCGCCATTTCCTTTCCCCAAAAGACCAATTATTATTATTAAATGTGCCATAATCCTATTTGCTGACCCATTCAAACCTATATACATTTTTCAGTAGGGTATCTTGATAAGATTTTGTTCCCGCTGCCCCCGATTATTTCCGACACGCGGTTCCGACCACTGCTACGCCGACGGCTCTTCGACCCAACAAGCTGTATACGCTATCGCAAAAAAAAAACGCCCGCTTTTTTGCCATGGTCGACGGTACCTGACACGGCGAGCATTATACGACGTTAGTACACGGCAGTGCGAACAAAAGCCGACTATACAAGTACACAAGAAAGGGAAAATTGCTCAACTCTTTGCAGCTGAGTGGCTAGAGATGTCTGCTTGGTAACGCACCTCGAATGCTAATTGCTCCAAGTGCGTCTGCATAGAACGAGCAGCCGTATAAGGCTGTTTATCCCGCTCAAGGAACAAAATAGAAGGCGCCCCGAGGCAGATCTCGAAAGACGATTACGCACAAAGAAGTCCGAGGTTTGCACACACAACAGGTACGTGCCTTCGAAGCACGGTAAGCACGCGGCTGCGGTGTCGGCAACGCTAAAACTGGTCACAGCAGCTAGCATACGAGGAAAAGCAGCAGTGCGTTTCGGCATTCCTCTGAAAAAGATATTGCCAGCGGCGACGGGGGAGGAAGGAATGCTTCTGTGTGCAAAGCGTTCCGCTATTGGGAAGCATAGTCCTGCAGTTCCATCAATTAATTCCTCCATCAATTCGTCGTAACCCGCCCCTGTGTTGTACAGATTTATAAAAGGGCTTTAATGAGATTTATACGTAAATTTATTACTGTATAAAATACAATGAGCGAATCCGGCTAATTTCTGCACCTCTAAAAGTTACGAAGCTGTACGCGCTTAGTCATGAGCATGCGAAATTTAAGCTAAGCTATACTATACACTACAAGCTAAGCTATAGCGCATTCAAGCTGAGCTGTAGCCCATGCACGCTAAGATGCACCACATTCAAGCTACGCTGCACCACATTCAAGTTATGCTGCGCCCCATGAAAACTAAGCTGCACCCCATGCGAGGTAAGCTGCACAGCACTCAAGCTTTGCTGCACCACATTCCAGCAATGCTGCACCCCATGAAAGATAGCTGCACCCCATGCAAGCTAAGCTGCACACTCAAGCTATGCTGCACCACATTCAAGCTCTGCTGTACTACATTCTAGTAATGCTGCAGTACATTCAAACTTTTCTGCACTACAATCAATGTACTGCTACTCCACCAAGCTATTCCGAAAGCAAGCTGCATCCCTACAGCTACCTCCAGCTGCTGCCACCTCTATTCAAGCTGCTGCTACTTCCAGCCACTGCTAGCCCTACAAGCTACTGCTACATCAGCTGCTGACGTAGCAGTACATTGTTGGACTTTCAGGAATTTTCGCTTGATGCTGCAAGGAATGGTCTCTCAACGAGCGTTCCGCGCCACTGGAAGACGTCACTTCGACCGAGAAAAAGAGTATAAAAATGCAGTAAGCGCAGTACGGAGCATCGCACTGCGTTAATCAACTTATAAAAACGCAAACCTTCCTCACAGGAGTTGTCACGCAAAAATCAAATCGAGCCACGTACCCAACTCATCGGTTCCTGCCTCCCGTGGCCCATAATTGGAGGCGAAACGCGCTTGTTGCAGACACGCGTCTCAACTTGCTCAAGCCGGAAAATACATCCCAGCGTTAAAAAAAAAAACTTGCACTGCTCGAGTTTCGGCCGAAATTTCCGCGCACGAAAGCAAAGACGCGAGGGAAAAGCAGCCGCCGCGCCCATATATGCGCTTCCCGCAAAACAGGGCCGTTACACCTCGCTTCCAACGGAATTTCACCGCGCCACGAGGCCTTCGTTCCGTTCGCCACCAACATCGCCAGGGCGCCTCGCACTGTTACACATACGTGCACGCACTGCCTCGGGGGGATTCTCACGGCTCGGAAAGTTGCACAGCGCGTAGTACACACTCAACGTCTAGGGTGCGCGGAGTCGGTTGGAATAAAACATGAACTTTCTTGTTTTTTTTTTTTCTGGTCCCGGGGCAGAATAAATACGTGAGTACAGCTACAGTATATGCGCGGCACAGCTCCCGGCGGCAAATGTGCATAACGTAGCTCCCGTTGCCACTGCCACACGTATACCTGTAAAGCTCCTGCCCCCCCTCCCCCCTTTTCTTGCACCATAGCAGGATGACGAGGAGGAGGAAAGGGGGGGGGGATTCCCCCTCGCATGCATTTCGAAACAACGCCCGGCCGACGGTTACCATTTGCATAGCGCTAGTCGCGACTCCCAGTCCCGCAAAACAACACGCCCGGTCACATACGTACAGCAGCAGTAGACGAACGCGCTCGCACGCATGCGCAAACACGCACAGAGGCACCCCAGCCACAGCACAGGATGTGCGCGGCGGTGAGCACTGCAGAACCGGCGATGCAAGACTCGACAACACCTTCCTCCAAAAAGATGAACATTTCCAGAAAGAAACCGCAATGCATTGAAAGCCGCGGGGTTGCTATGGGCAAAGTACTATTCAAACAAAGTGGAAGAGAGAGGGGGGGGGGCGAGTAGAAAGGAAAGGAGAGAGGGACTTCTTCCCCGCGGTGTCAGAATGCGGCACCCAATTCCATTCCACGCACCGCGCGCATGCGCATAGAAGGGAAAGGGGCGCGTGTGGAAATGAGATAACGGCCGCCAAAAAAACAACCCCACCTTTGAAATATAAAGACCAAAGTAGATGGAAGGCGCGGCATTGGGAAATAAAGAAAAAAAAAGGGGGGGGGGGCGTTATCGCGCCGAACGCCGCGCAGCGCTCATCGCAATGCAACACTGCCGCCCCGTAAACGGATGCCGGCAGAATGGCGGAGTCTCCGGGGCGACAGGGGGAAGGCAAGCGGATGCGCACCGCGAATGCTAAAGTATATATATATATATATATATATATATATATATATATATATATATATATATATATATATATATATATATATATATATATATATATATATATATATATATATATATATATATATATATATAAGCCACTGGGTGTAGCGCTGACTTCGCGAGAAAAAAAAAAGACGAAACGGGTCTCGCAGCTTAAAAGGCACAACAGGCGAGAGAGATCGCAGGGGGAAAGGGAGCGGAAAGCTGCAAAGATGCCAGTCAGGTTCAGATGCACTACGCAGTCCGGGAAGGGTTTTTAAAGAAATGGCTTCTCAGACTTTCCGGCCTTCCTTCCCTGCTGAGAAGTGACGTATAGTGAGAGCTACATTAGTCTCTGTCATCATAAGTGACACTTCATCAATCTACGCCGATTACAGTTTGTCCTCGGCGTCCTCTCAACAGAGCCCACTCGGTGCACGCCACGGTGCCCTCACGATGCACACTATACGCCACAAGGACCAATTCGGTTTACCCCGACGCTGCTACATCGCAGTAGAAAAAAAAATATGGCGGACGATTTAGCGTGGTTAGGCCTGTTTCGAATTAGGTGCGCTAGCGCTTCGGTTTCGGTACAGGCCTCATCTTTCAAGATCAAGCAGGCATCAGGCAAAGACCGCCGAAATCGGAACTAAGCTCCCCATTAACGGCTATGACACGATAGCGTTAATGCCCACATACGCGGAATTTGCGATTCGCTACTCCGCATTCGTAGACCGCTGTGAGTCCTCTTACCGCTCCTGGCGCATTGTTACTGCCCTGCGATGGCGGGTGCTGCCACCGGTGGGGCTTTTTAGAACCAGTGTTGCTCTTTGCGAGCAACGGACAGAGGCTTCGGACAAACATCCGCAAAGGTTACTCGGCAGGTATAGCGGTGCTATATTTAGCACTGTCATCGCTACCAACAATCAGGCCATTACCGCTGCAGAACAAAGTCGTCTCCCAAGAGTGAACTCCATTTACTATTCAAGTACTGCCCTGTTAACGTCCTATTCGTGTCCTGTTTATGACCTCTTCATGTCCTATCCATGCCCTGCTAGTGTTCTATTTGTGCCCTGCTCACGTCCTATTCGTTCCTTGTTCATGTCCTATCCGTGCACAGTTTTTGCCCTGCCATGCCCTGCTCATGTCCTATTCATGGCCTTGTAATGTCCTATTTATGCCCTGTTAATGTTCTATCTGCGCCCTGTTAATGTCCTATATCCATGCCCTGTTAACGTCCTATTCATGCCCTGCTTATGTCATACGTCAGGTATACAACAACAGACACGCACCCGTTCGTAAATTGTTTGGGGGGAGTCCCCCAAGGTGGAGCAGATTTTTGTGATAAGGAATTCATTACTCCCTCGGGTGGTTGCCAATGACGCATCCACAGCGCTCTTTTTTTGAAGTATTAGAGTGGTGACGAATGCTAAACGCAGACTGAAAGCCACTATAGGTGCGTCAGCTTAAGAAGCGTAAACGCAAAGCGGAAACAACCTTGGATTTACCGATACAAGTGGATTAAAGAACTCACAGGGAAATTCCAAGCCACATTTCCGCGGCCCGAAAAGATTGCGTCACTCACCCAACAACGGAGTTGCTGCTTGAGGGCACTTTCAGAAATGCATAATGAACGCTAAAAAAAAAACCACGGCACAGCTGAACGCAGTTCACCAAAACCCTCTCGACGAGAACCGAGGCCATGCAAGTTGAACAGAAAGGCCGACGCAGTCTGTCGTCAACTCTCCGATCGAGGTTTAGCGAAACGCAAATCCAGTGACAACAGAGAGAAACTGTGTGTGCCCAACTTCCAACGACGTCACTGTTGTACACAACACATCCTTAAGGGACACTGCTTTCAATAACGGTACTTAGGGCGCAAACGCGTTCCGTCGGCCCGTCATCAAAACAGGAGCCGTTGCATCTCCCTACAGCGCCTCCGGCAAACATGAGGGGGCGTGCCGATCGCTGAGGCCTCGGCCGCGACCTGGCCGCATTTGGCGGGAGGGGGGGGACTATAGCGACGTCATCGGCGCGAAAGCGACACACGGCGGGAAACACCCAAGGCCACACCGGCACGCAATTAATGTGTGCCCTGCCAGCATATCGAAAGCAAATGGCGGGCCGCGCGAAGCGGCCGATATCCGACAGCGATCGGTTTCGAACGAAAAACAAAAATAAACAAAGGAACTGGGGGTTCCTCAGAAGGTAGCCGGGACCATTAAGGAACCTTGGGGCCTTACATCGCTAATTACTCCCAAGATAAACACAGGAGACGGGGTGCTTAGTGTTTGGAGAACGTATACACGCAAACAAACCCGGTGAGGTCAGAGTATCAATTAGAAAGAAGGGGGTGTAGGGAAGACAAAAGAAGGGTACGAGGCAAAAATCAGCAAGTTTCCTCGGAGACAGGAGACGTCAGCAACGTACGCGAGAGCCTTGCGGTCCAGGGTGCGGGGTACACCGCAGACAAGACCCCGGACGGTTGACGCGTTCGAATTCGCTGAAAACACGTTAAACTAAGCACAGCTTTGGGGTATGCGCCACTACCCTACTGAAAAATGTATATAGGTTTGAATGGGTCAGCAAATAGGATTATGGCACATTTGGTTTGGCTTTATAGGATGGACGTCCCAAAGCGGCTCAGTCTATGAGGGACGCCGTAGTGGAGGGCTCCGGATAATTTCGACCACCTGGGCTTCTTAACGAGCACTAACAACGCACAGTACACGGACCTTTCACACTTTTCCTCCATCGAAGAGCTACCGTAGCGGGCGGGTTCGAACCCACGACTTGCAAGCACTGTGTGATGTAAGTGCACGGTAATTAACCACGGGTAATCGAAGCAATACGGAGCCCTCCACTAAGGAGTCTCTCAAAGGCTGAATTGCTTTGGAAGCTTCAGCCTATAATGTTAAACGAAATGTGCCATAATCCTATTTGTCGACCTATTCAAACCTGTACACATTTTTCAATAGGGTAAGCACTGCCCCCATTCGACGCCCACCACCAACATTAATAGCTTCTGAGCTAGTGCAGGCGTTGAACTAAGTTGCTTAAAATCCCGCACAGCATCCAAAGAAACTACGAATGACCCAATTTCCGCGAAGCCTAAGGACAGCAACTGTAACCTAAGAGGCACTTCAAGATGGCGGCCACAGGTCGAACCAAAGCCGCACGGAGGCGCTGGCATCGGTGCCCCGTGACGTCCACACTTTAACGCTAGAGGAAAACCTGGCGCTGCTGTCTGCGGGGGCCGCAAATATTGCGACCTATCCACCTGTGGAGTTAAAATGCTGATTGAAACTATTACATCGAAATCAGCTCAGCCGTGCTCCCATGCACACGCCCTGCGCACTTAAACCATGGCGGCAGCCGTTAAGGTGACGCCTCTTGAAAGTCGACCGCTTTCAAATATGCGTACCAAATTCGTGGCGCCCTGATCTGGCAACATCGACTTTCCCAGATCCCGCTAGGCATTAAAGAGCCGGACAAGGCCACATTTGTGCTTTCGAATGCAAGAGAATTGCACTGCGCTAACCCTGCGTTTTCACTATCCGGTGAGCGACTAATACTGCACGAACAAACGTTGAAGTTTTTAGAGACACTGCCATCTATGTGCAGACAAAAGCCGAATGCACCTTGTATCCTTACAGCATTCCAACTCGCCACTTTATTCGCTAACCTTAAACCTGTGCTTTCAGGCATTAATTACATGTTTAACATGGCGTTACATTTTTAACATGGCGTTTGGCGCATTATGGACTTCATCTGCAAGTGAATCACTAAATTGAAAGTACTGCAATTGTTTTAGCACTCATTGCTAAGAGATATGAAGAGGCGGTACCCATAAATATACTGACATTGGTAAAACATTGTCTGCTCCCAATGACATTGCCTATAGATGAAGGTCCAGAGGTGTACGATATAATTTCAGCTACTTGTGTGCAAAATGAATTGTATCGGCGCTTTGCACCGTACCGAGGGTTGGACTGGCAAGGAAGATGTGGTATCCATTGCTAAGAAAAAAGCTGCAGAAACGCTAGAGGCTAGCCCCATTTAGATCGAAACAGATCACATCTTTTCCTGACCTCCTGAAGGATTAATTGTACCACCGCACTATAATATTATACAGAGCGTTCAAAACTTGTCTCTGACGACATATATATATATATATATATATATATATATATATATATATATATATATATATATATATACGAGTAGTGCAATTGAGGAAGCCGTATTTGCACGTAGGTATAATGCGGCCAGGTGGTCAAGACATAACCGAAATAAGTGGCGCAGCACCAATGTCCCAATCCGTGAACGACAGCAGTTAATCCAAGAACAAACTGCGGGGCTCTCGACGACATTGGACACAAACGGCAATTTAATGATACTGGCATGCGGGAGGTGCAGGGTTCGATCCCCAGCGCCGCCGGGTACCCACCGGTGATACAAATGGGTACAAGCTTTCCCTTAGCCTGGTGCTCGGATTATCTGGGGTGAAATGCTTGAGAAATGGGTCTGTGACCGCACCTTGAGAAGAAGAAAAATACCTCGTGCCTTGGCGCTCTTTGGCCTCAGATGCTCTCGTGCCATAAAAAAAAACCCAATAATCATCATCGTTGATTTAACGATACCCCGAGAGAAAACACGAGCAGGAAATTAACACGAGGGGGATGCGCGGACCGCCGCAGAGTGTATTCCAAGGAAGCATAAATGTAGTAAGGTGAGGTAGGGGTTCAGGTTGGGCAGATGAGATTAGAAAGTCCGCTCGGACAAAGGTGGTCGCGTCTTGTGAATACACGGCCAGTTGGGAGAGAATCGGCAGACACCTTTGCTCCGCGGAGGACGTAAACAGGCTGATGACGGTGATGAGAACCAGGTGCCCCCGTTAAAAGGTGTCGGTCCACGGCGTCGCAGACATAACGTTCACAGTCCTGTAAACTGATACTCACCGCACAAACTCTCCGGCAAAATGGGAAGCCAGCAACGAGGTCACCCGTCGTGACATCAATAGGAACGCGTCACCACAAGTCGCTTCCCCCGCTTTCAGGCAGACCACAGTGCGCCGTCGAAGAAAAACGGCCAATTCACCGCAAAGCCACCACGAAAGGAAGTTCCACCACAATACGAATGCACTAAAATTACGAGCGCGACGACACGTAGCGCATAGGCTCCACACTGCAGTTGGACTGTTAAATGTCACACGCGCATTGAGGCGACTACTGTCCTGAACGTATGCGTACCAGGAAAGAACCCTTTTCGAATCGACCAACTGTCCCAACTCGCCGAGGCGTCCAGAGCATGAGCGCGTACACATCCCCGCACGCAGAGACTAGAGGCGCAAGGGCTGCGGGCGACTATACGCAAAAGCGGCCGGCGCTAAAAAGGCGACACGACAATACCCCTTTTCAAAAAGGGCAAGCGCGCGCAGCGCACGCGGCGAGCTCAAAGGAGAGCGGCAGCCGCCTTCTCCGCGCCCGCGAACAGAGGCACTGAGACCGGTGGCCGAAAACCGACAACTGTTCACGACGAGGGCGCCTCCGAGAATCGCGAAGGGGTGCGAATAGAGGGGAGTGGGGGGTAGAGAGAGAGAGAGAACTGCTATCCTGTTTGTACACAACGCCGCAACACGCTGCCGCGCGAATGAATGCGCACGTTCAAACACGGCACACGCCAAAGGCAGTGGGGACGACGAGGTGTACGACACGGTTGGAAGGCGCGTCGACGGAAGGTCGATTCGTCGGCGGCAAACGGTGACGTCCCGATAGGAACGAAATAAACGAGGAAAGGAGGAAGACGGACGAAGGAGAAGAGGAGAACGAAAGGGCCCGCGGGGCAAATTTTCGGGCGACGTAACTCGCCGGCCGTGCCTGCTGAGGGAGACGGAGAAGATATAAAGAAAACTGCAGACATGCGCCCGCGACACGATGAGTGCGAGTGCTGCAGAAATTCAGTATTACCGACTGCCCACAAAGGCTTTTGTATTTCTATCGCGGTTTTTTTTTGACGTTGCCTACTAAAAGTAGCTCTCTCCCCTCCCAAGGTCGCTTGGGTAACCCGTGCTCCTAACTTACGCAGACTTCCGAACAGAGTAGCGTTGCCATGAGAACAGAGTAGCGTTGCCATGAGAACAGAGTAGCGTTGCCACGCGAACAGAGTAGCGTTGCCATGAGAACAGAGTAGCGTTGCAACGAGAACAGAGTAGCGTTGCCATGAGAACAGAGTAGCGTTGCCATGTGAACAGAGTAGCGTTACCATGAGAACAGAGTAGCGTTGCCATGAGAACAGGGTAACATTGCAAAGCAAACCGAGAAACGCTGATATGCGAACCGAACAACATGCAAACCGAACGTTGCCATGCGAGCCGAGTAAGCTGCCATGCGTACCGAGTAAGTTGACATGCGAACCGGATAACGTTGTTATGTGAAACGGATAGCATTGCCATGCGTACCGAGTGACGTTGTCATGCGTATACCGAGTACACGCTCGTAAACCCATGGATCACATTTATTGTTACTTAGAAAACCTTGAACCCGAATCATTACGCGGATGAGCACTATATAGCTTTGCAGCAGTCGGACGGACAAAAATGTCCGGACCCGGGAAAGTGAGCATGCACACGTATAACGCACTACTGCAGTAAAACTGGCGCTCTGAACGACGTATACCGCGCAGCCCCTGCATTCGGGCTAAAAATACGGTACCTCACAAGTTGTTGGCAGTGGGAGCCAGAGCTATGCGATCGCAAGACGAGAGCTTCCAGGCACGTGTTTCTGGCACTCGCGTCCGTGAGAAGAGCGCATACACGCTTCTCAAAAGCATCACGTCGTGCTCCTACATACAGGGTGTTTCATCTAAGACTTTACACAATTTTTAAAAATAGGCTTTTTGAGTTAGGAGGGCGCTTTTTTCGGCACAGCACTGTCGGCGGTGAAGTGGATAAGAATACAGGCAAGATGTGCTAACTAGCAGGCTGGTTAACTAATCGTGAACGGTTAACTTTTTAACTATTACTGTTAGGCTCCTTATTGAGAGGCGTGTAGTCCGCCGTAAGTGGTACCCATATCAGTTTTTTAGAATTTCGAAAACGCAGTCACTCTTGGCGTTCACCTTTTTATTTTGGAGTGCCTCAGGGGCGCGTTCTTGCCCCCCCCCCCCCCCCCCCGTTTCTCATTGATATAAATGACTTACTAGCTAACATATATTGTTAAATTTGTCTCTTTGCCCATTACTGTGCTATTTGCCACGAAAACACAATGATCATGATGTCCCTCTTATTCGGCAGGATATCAACAAGTTTTTGGATTGGTGTAAGCCAGAATACTGCCTGCCCTCGTCGATCCGCAACATTCCCATGTTGGTACTGGAAGGGCTAACCGAATCCGCATCCCCGCGTTTAATCTGCCTCTGCCCCCTTCCTACTTAATGAGGCCAGACTACGCGTGGATGCCTTAGAAGAGGCCTCGGCAAGCCCAAATGGGGCACCCGACGCCATATACCTCAATTGGTCCTATACACCGGCCGCAGCGGGGCTGAAAAGTCGGTATTCCTGCACGTCAGTGTACGCATTCTCTCCAGTGGCTAACCTGCACACTTGATATGTTCATAATTGAATATCGCAGGTGCGTATACGTAAGAAGATAACCGCTGGTCCTTAAGGGTAACGGAGTGGATTCCAAGAGAAGGCAAGCGTAGCAGTGGGCGGCAGAAAGCTAGTCGGGCGGACGAAGTCAAGAAGTTTGCGGGGGTACGGCGGACGCAACTGGTAAAGGAAAGGGTTAATTGGAGGGACATGGGAGAGGACTTTGTCTGCAGTAGTAGGCGTAGTCAGGCTGATGATGATGATATGTAACAATGCAACACTTACTTATTTCACTATTTGTGCTCAGTCATGTTATGCACGCGAAATAAGCGCAGCAAAGTTGGAAGTAACTAACCCACACAAAGAGCTAGACGCAGCGCGCTATACATGTGAACAGCTCACGTCCGCCCAGCATGGTAACTACTAACGTGTACCACGTAGGCTGCCCGACTATACCGGCCCAGTGAGGGACCAGTTTTACAGGGGCCCATGTGGGGTGCCCATACACTGGTCCGACGTCGGAGTCACAGGGTAACCACTGGTGAACTGCCCCATAGACCCAATATGGAGCAGATACCTGGAGCCTACCTAGGCTGCCTACATTGGCCCGACGTCAGCCCACTACAGTTATGCTGGGCACACTGGACAGACAGGGGGAAAGGTCGTTTGCAGCAGCCTACATCTGCTGCACAGAGACTTGTCCATAAGATACATGCAGATAACAAAAACCGCCTGCTCCTTGAGCCGCAGGGAACAGAAACAGAGGATAGCGCTACCACCTCCACCATTCTTGCGCCAGGCGCAGATAACGGTCCAGCGAGCAATAGGCGGCGGCCAGGAAGCGCTCGTTGGAAGGGTTCATAAGACTGATGAAACGCCCAAGGGCTGCCGACATTGGGCCGGTGCAGGCCTGACATGGAAAACTGGCGGTGGGCAGCACATGGACTGATGCCTGTATCGGTACTAAGCTGGAGGGGCATAGATACCCGGTGGTCTGCCGCCATTGGGCCGCTGCTGGCCCTGGTTGTAAATCCACAGCCAAACACCTCAAAGTGCTGGATGCCGCACCGCAGGCTGCATTCCGAGCTCTTTCGCGAGACGATGACCACGTACCGAACGGCGCTCGGATCTAATCGGGGCGATGGGCAGGCTCGAAGGAACATAGAGCAGGAGATTGAGGAGACAAGTGACCATCACACAAATAAAATCAGCCCGAATTTTCATCCTCCTTTGCACTCAGGCCATAACAGTGTCCATTCCAAGGCAAAGAACATGGCCAGGCTTATACCATGCCGATCGCATCGCCTCATATAATATACTGGACACTATCTCGCCGACAGCCACAGCCTGGTCCGCCTAAGTAGCATTCTTCTGACCAACAGGTGAAAAAAACACCGAGGCTTCGCTGATTATTACGACAGAAAAGACTTCACACCGCTATCATCGCTGAGATGAGTAGCGGCGAAAGTGCGTTTAAAGATGTGCTATCGGCGAAAGCGCGCGTTCCACCCCGCGTGCTGCGTAGCGACCCTACCCAAGGTCGAGGCCTGCGAAGAAGTACTTGCACTGCCCCGCTGGACGTATCGGGCTCCCATACGGCACTCCGGAGAAAATAAGGTGATCGCTCTGCCAACAGCGCACTCGTAAATCAGCGCTTGGTACTCCGCGCACGTACCAAGACACACAGGGCGAACGACGACAGGACTTGGTCGGACACGTCGACGCCGGACGTTATCGGCGAAGCCGCCTTCGAGGTCCAGGATCAGGCGCACGGGGACGTCGTTCATCACAACCGTATACACGGTATACATCCAGACGCTCATCGACGACATCGCGCCAGGGTCTCGGTAACGATAAACGGTACTTCAAAAGTTTTGATCGCTTCGTTTGGCGCCCCGCGGACATCCACCAGCTGAGGTTCACTCGCGCTATACACCACAGCTAAGCAGAGGATCCCCAACAGCACAAGTCGGCCCAATATTGGAAATATATTGGCAAATCCAAGCATACGGTGAGCGACATGAAACCAGGCATTTCGGTTCTGACCGCCCCGTTTGGCGTCCCGCGGACATCCACCATGCTGAGGTTCACTCGCGCTATACACCACAGCTAAGCAGAGGATCCCCCAGCAGCACAAGTCGGCCCAATATTGGAAATATATTGGCAAATCCAAACGTGTGGTGAGCGACGCGAAACCAGGCATTTCGGCTCTGACCGCCCCGTTTGGCGTCCCGCGGACATCCACCAGCTGAGGTTCACTCGCGCTATACACCACAGCTAAGCAGAGGATCCCCCAGCAGCACAGCTAATCGGCCCAATACTGGTAATATATTGGCAAAGTCCGGTCATTTAGAGAACGAGAGTGAAACCAGGCATTTCCAATATTGGGCCAATAACCTGTGCTGCTGGGGTCCGGTCGGTTAAGTTGTCCGATCGCTCTTGAAGGAGCTACGTCGACCCTCAGAAGAACGATACCGTGCCATACATGGCTCAAAATATGTGCGTGAAGGTACCACACCATGCGCTTGCAAGCGACCGACCACCCGGACACGTAGCACGCGAGATCAATGCAAGGGCGCCGAGAGCCACAAGATGTAAGCCAAAGGACAAAATGTCACCGCGGTTGCGTGGTCAAAACGCCGTTCGTTTTGACGCCCGTGAAGACGGCGCCGTTCCGCGAACCACCACCGCACGCTGGTGTGGGTTCCTTCCCGAATACAACGGCACGCAAGTGACGGTATACCCACACCGCTTCTTCTAGAGCACACGTCGACAGCGTTGCGCTACACAGGTAACACAACACGCGCACCAAAACATCCATCTCCCTCCCGTCCACCTCACGACGACAGCGCACGGTATAGCTAGAGGAGTTCACGCGTGAGTCCTAGCCGGCACGACGGCAACGACAGAGCAAAAAAAAAAAGGAAAAGGGACGGCGGCGCGCCTCCACTTACCCCGGACACGTCTACGGCGACCT
Source organism: Amblyomma americanum (assembly GCA_030143305.2). Lineage (NCBI taxonomy): Eukaryota > Metazoa > Arthropoda > Arachnida > Ixodida > Ixodidae > Amblyomma > Amblyomma americanum. The sequence goes on along the minus strand of JARKHS020013365.1, from coordinate 680,918 downwards.
GGAAGCGTGCTCTGCTCTTTCGCCGAGCCATGGTGTATCGGTAGAGACGATCGCCGGGCGCCTCCCGCACCGGTTTCCTTCGCTACTGCCGGCGGGCAGCACCGACAGCTCGATCGACAGGGCGCGCCTTTCTTTATGCCTCAACAGAGGAGAGGCGGATACGACCACCGCCGCCGGTCGAGATTCGCGCCGGAGGGAGGCGAGGGGGTTGGGTGTGGGGAAGGTCGCCTCTGTACCCACGATCTTCTTCACTCTACACGCCCACTTCGTTTCCAGTGGTCCTGCCACGAACACGAGCTAAGGCAAAGCATGTTCGGCCTGTCTAACTCAGCACTTCTCCTCTCTGGTCATAGCACGTTTGCCGATTCCTCTTCTTTCCGAGAGAAAGAGAAAACCAGCAAAAACTGAAGAAACCCTCTAAAGACGATGAAATCCAAGCGAAGCCGTCATGCACACAAACACACACGGAGATGTGAAGACATAACACGAGAGAAAGTAGTCGACGAGTGCATAACGGAGACAGGAACGGAGCCGAGGCGTTGAAGAATAAGAAGACTACCTTTCCCTCCACCTCACCCGGCTTTTCAAGGGCAGACTGGCGGTTGTTTTTTTTGCTTCCTCCCTTTCCTTAATTTTAAAACGGGCACGCCTCTACCGCGCAAGTGTACGTGAAACCTCGCGCTGCTCCACCACCTGGTCGCCCTCCCTCGACGCATGGCGTAAATATATGACCGCCCTCCTCGGACGCGTGGCGTATATATGGCCGACCTCCCTGGACGCGTGGCGCATATATGAACGGTCCTCTCCGCATCCGCGAGCTCCCATCCAACACTGCAGCAAAACAACCTTCCTAGCAGCGCCCAATACAGTGCACAGTGCATACAAGGAGCGAGCATATCTCTTCGCAACCGTCGAAGCAGCGACTTGGACGGACGCCGCACGGCAGCTCGCAGTCACCGTTATACACAAGTTCAAGGTCGTCCGTTCGCCAGCGACGAGACCAGCGGCACAGCGTGAGCGGTGAATATTTTTCGCAACCTGCAGCGGGGAGGGGAAAGCGCGGGCTGGTGTCGGCAAAACCTTGCGAAGCTCGCCATCGGCAAACACTCGCCACTCTAAGCAACGTTAGATCTGCTGATACCCGCTAAATGCAAAACGAGTCTGCGCTATTCCCAAGGCCCTTGAATCTGCGCAGCCCTGTAGACACGCCGCGGTGGCTCAGTGGGTAGGGCGCTCGGGTACTGATCCGGAGTTCCCGGGTTCGAACCCGACCGCGGCGGCTGCGTTTTTATGGAGGAAAAACGCTAAGGCGCCCGTGTGCTGTGCGATGTCAGTGCACGTTAAAGGTCCCCAGGTGGTCGAAATTATTCCGGAGCCCTCCACTACGGCACCTCTTCTTCCTTTCTTCTTTCACTCCCTCCTTTATCCCTTCCCTTACGGCGCGGTTCAGGTGTCCACGATATACGAGACAGATACTGCGCCATTTCCTTCTCCCCAAAAAACAAATAAAATTAAATTAAGCCCTGTAGCGTACGCAGGTGTGTGGCGAGTAGGCATATATGTCCAAACCGCCAGCACGAGCGGTAGTGTAAGTACAGCTTCTTGTCAAAAATACGCATTCAAGCCGATTCGCTTCTGGCCCGTTCAGTATAGCATATGGCTCGTTTAGCGCCGCCATTTACGCCCTCCGATTCCCTTCCACCACTAGTGATATTCCAAGCGCATGTAAGCGCGAATCCCCTTAATTAGACCCAAGTTCCCTATTTCTGTCCCTTTCTGCCGGCAATTTGGGTAATCCAGCACTTTCGGAGAAAAAAAAAGAAACTCGAAAATTTTGGTCCCGAAAATTTTACGGAAAACCTGATAAGTTTCGCTTTACGAAAAATTTTACCCCTAAAATTCCATTTACAATAACAGGAAAATTCTCCGAATGGCTGCTGTGCAGCGCTATTATGAGCGCTCCCCAGTATAAGGGGTCATATTTAAAAAGAATCGGCAGCGGCTTAGCTCGGCTATGCCAGGATATAGGTAGCGAAAGCTAAGGCATAGCTTGGTTAGCCTTGGTTAATCTTGATCGCAAGTCCAGGTTAGTCTGGTTGTCTGGCTAGATGTTGTCACGTGGTTCGTGGCGCGGTTGGTCACGTGACCAGTCGCGTGGTTGGTCACGTGGTGCGGTGCGGGCACGGTGGGAATGCGAGCACGACGAAACTGCGCGCTCGTGGGCAGTGTAGGTCCCGCTACAAAAAATTTACTTTAAAAAAAACTGCCAGAGACAAGCTGGTACGGTTTGCTGAGCTGGATTGCAAGGCAAGGCAAATGTACTGTACCACCTCACATGGATCAATAATTAGACGATTAAGTAACTTAAAATAACAATAAAATAGGAGGTCCCGATACAGCCTTCGTGCTTCCGGGAGCTTCTGTATATTCACTGACGTACAGTTCATATCACCGAATAAAAATCTTCAAAATAAACACTTTTTTTACTTTTATTAGGGGGCAAGGCAATACTGCGAAATGGTTGGCCATCAACAACGACGGTATTCTTTAAATTTTCGTGACCCGCAATGTGGTTCGAAATATCGAAAGTCAAAAACACAAATTTGAAAGCTTGCTGAGTTGGCTTTCCAGCATTACACAATTACGAAATGGCGTCCAAAATCATGTTAACTCTTCTACATCCTCATATACACAAATTGCGCCTGTATTTGATGGTTAAAAACTACGAGGGACGCTATTTTATAAATAGTCAATGCGGGAAAGCCAACTCAACGAGCTGTCAAATGCCTATTTTTGACGGACGATATTGCGAACCACATTGCCGATTAAGGTTTATAGTTTTACGGTGTTTTAACGTCCCAAATCGACTGAGGCTATGAGGGACGCCGTAGTGAAGGGCTCCGGATAATTTCGACCGCCTGGGGTTCTTCAACGTGCACTCACATCGCACAGTAGACGGGCCTCAGCATTTCTCCTCCATCGAAATGCGACCGCAGCGGACGGGATCGAACCAGCATCTTTCGGGTCAAGCATGCCGAGCGACATAACCACTGAGCCACCGCGGCAGCACATTGCCGATTAAGAAAATTTAAAAGCACGGCTCACCTTCGATGTTGACAGCCATCAATTTCGCAATATAACCCTGCCTCCTAAACTCAAAGATTAAGAATATTTCTTAATTTTAGTAACTGATAGTTTATTATTGACCCATAATGTCCGCCTTGCTGCACAATCCAGCTCAACAGACCGCACCAACGTATCTGTTTCAAAGCGAAAGCTTTACTGGCCAAGTCAAGCCAAGGGCATCGGCGCCACAATTTGACCTTCAAGTATTGTATTGTATTGGGTTTTATGGCGCATAAGCAACTTAGGCTATCACGCGCCAAACACATGGTATAATTTATTTCAAAAATTGGATGTCCTCAGCGAAAGTCCATGTCCGGACAAGGACTCCGAGGAGCCCATCAAATCGAATGCAGACCTCGGCCTTCTTCTAAGGACTGACCTTCAAGTGGAGGAGCGGTGGAGGTGTGGCAGCCGCGTGACATACTACGTCACTAGCCGCAGCTGCAACCGCGCGCCGCCGCCGTGCCGACCGCTGCTTAGGCAGCTGACATCGCACATCACACGGACGCTAAGGCGCCCGTGTGCTGTGCGATGTCAGTGCACGTTAAAGATCCCCAGGCGGTCGAAATTATTCCGGAGCCCTCCACTACGGCACCTCTTCCTTCCTTCTTTCACTCCCTCCTTTATCCCTTCCCTTACGGTGCGGTTCAGGTGTCCAACGATATATGAGACAGATACTGGGCCATTTCCTTTCCCCAAAAACCAATTATTATTATCAGCTGTGGCCGTGTGACTAACCACGTGACTCGCCGTTTGCTGGAAAAAGGAGCCGGCGCCGCTCTCGGCATTCGCATGCAGTTCTCGCTATGGGCGGAGCGATCGGCCGGAGCCGTCCACGCCGTCGGGACGGCTTCGCTAAACCACGCTTGGCTGAGCTAAACAGCAACCATTTTTGAAGCGATAGCTTCACTACGCCATGCAAAACCAAGGTCACCGGGCCGAGCCGGAGCAGTTAATGCGCATACGCCGCGCGTGACGTCAGAGTTGCGTCGCGCATGCGCAGTAGCTACAGGTGCGGTGCGCATGCGCAGTTGGGCAACAGATGCGCGCCACTGCTCGGCCACTTTATAAACAGAGGGTGCGAAGCGCCCGTTCTTCAGATGACCGATGGGTGAAGAAGCGGAAAGTCCGCGTGTATACTGCCACTGACATCAACGGCGCCTGCGGGAAGCCACGTCGACGGATCCCGAAGTTGTGCGCGTGGTATAAGGCGAGTCGACAACGAGCCCAAGAAGCCAGGAATGCCAAGCGCGCGGCCGAGACGCCGAAAACAACGAGAGGAACGGCTCGCCAAACGGCGCTGTCAAGAAGCGGAGAAAAGACAGCGACAAGCCCCTAGCGAAGCCACGTCTTCGGGTCAGCTGTCGCGTACGCGCACTATGTTTAAACGGAGCTAAACCATCGGCAATTTTTTCTAATAAAAATTTGTAAACGTTAAAAAAGAATCACCCTGTATACGCCGCTTAGAAGCAATGCCGGTGCGCCGCATATATCTACGACAAGGGCCGCAGCTGCTCTTATTTCTCTATCCTTTTTTCGGCCGCCTCGTCCCTTCCCTGAATTCGCGATTAATCATCATCACAATGCATCGTGGTGGTGGCCACGCCGAGAACAACACACGGATGAAACCAACGCATACACGTGGCACTGAAACGAACTCCTTAGTGGGCTGACTTGCTCCCGCAAAGAATTAAGCAACTAGGCGCAACACGCGTGCTCGGCGGTCGTCCAAGAACGCCACCACTCTCGGCCGCGCTCAATTTTAAGAAAGCTGATGAAGGACTTTCGAGGTAAGACGCCGCAATCGCCTACTACAATCTGGAATAACGCGTGCAAGCAGTTGCGCGCGATTGCAATCATTCCAGTTATATCTGGTGGCATCTCGCGCCACGAACAAAGTGATGAAGACACGTGCCAGAGGCTCAGCACGTGTCTTTAATCTTTAAAACCGGCCACAGACTCCTTGTGGCAGCTTTGGTAGCACAAGAAATTGCGATATGTAGCAGCAATTTCGGGTTTTCTAGCAGAAAAAAGTGGCACTTTGTAGCATTAAAATATTGCGTTTCGTAGAGTAATTTCAACTCTTCTAACCATGCCGGCAAGTTTATATAATAACAGTGATCACACAGCAAAACTAAAAATCAAGAGCTCTAAACACAAATGCTATTAAAGCACTGCTTTAAAAAAATGAAATAAGCAAAAGGAAAAGCCGGTGTCGGCATTGCCGTCGGCGTGACCGAAAAGTTAGAACTAGATTGCAAGAGGCTCCCCATAGAGTGCGCCAGCCAAACCAGCAGCGCATCGGAACGGGGCTTTATATATATGTCGCGTGCTCTTCACATAATGATTGGGACTGTGAAAGGGGAAACAGCGTCCGTGTCTGGCAGGAGGAACCGCTGTCGTGTCACACCCTACAGAGGCGGAGCCTAAGTGTCCCCCAATTTTTTTTGGGACTCTAGCTTAGACGTAATGCCACCGGCGGACTGATATCAGAGGCCACTATCAAAGTGCCTCAAAGAGGTGCACTGCTAACCAAACGCAACGAAACAGCTCGCAATATGGACGATAAGCGGTAGCTCGAGACAACGAGAGCATTTTCAATATTGGGCTGATCGGCTATATTGCTGGGGATCCGCATTCGGCCCTGCATTTGAGCGACCATCAACTGATTTCGACAGCGATGTCTTCTCAGCATATTAACAACGCTTGATTAATCTGAGCCTTTAGCTTTGGCAGCTATAGTTAAATCCTGCATGAAAATATTAGTGACACTTAAATTGTTTGCAAGGTTCGCGGTCATATCCGAAGGTGCTTGGAGTATGCTTTCACAAGAGCATCAGACAGCTGCAGTTTCATAAACTTCCAGGAAATTTCTCAAATGGTGCTCCGCTTTTTTGCTTACGCGCGGCGTGAATTTATTGCTTCTGCTGACGCAGTTCCATCGACGCACTGAGGCAAGCGCACGCGACCGAAGATGTGAAAACGAAACTATGCCAAGAGACAAAGCGCGCAGGCAGCGCTCAACGAGATGTATAGTCGTGGGCAAAAGTAAGAGACCCCCCCAATCGCGTTCCGAAGCTTGTAGCTCTGCATCGTGGCGCCACCTGACGAAGCCTTCCTGCTGTCGAGACCAGCCCTGTGCATGGAGGAAAAAAATCTAGGCGAACGAGCGTCCAGCGATAAACATGAAGCGCAGACATAAAAAGTAAAAAGGAGAGAGTCGCTCCCCCATGTGGTCACACCACGTGACAGTGTGCAGTGATGTCTATTCCCGCTGCGCGTGCGCATGCAATGACTAACGAGGGAAACCAACTGTAGACCAATCTCCTTGCTGTATACGCCCGCGCCATAGGCCGCACAGACGCGCGCACTAAAACATACCGACACCGAGACCTTGAGGACTGACTCTGGGAAAGAAAAACCGAGGCGAGGAAACGGCTTCGTGAGCGCTTGGCTTGTGAAGGCTGACCGCCTGACGTCACGCTCTCTCCCGAGTTATTTTTCTCCTCCAAGGCCCAGTGTACCGACCTCGACAGCAGGAGGCCTTTGTCAGGTGGCTCCCATGTAGAGAAGCAAGCTTCCCAACACAAGCGGGGGAAGGGGGATCTCTTTTGCCCACGACTGTACATGCAACTATGCGGGCTGGCTCCGAGGCTGTTGCCTTCTGTCTACCGCTTTTTCTTGTGCTGAAAACGTGGAACAATGGCTGCGTCGGGATGCTCTCCACTCGACAAATATTTAACAAGATACAAACTTTTTTTAAAAATTCGGCAAAGACACTTAAGACTGCTTACAAGCGGGAATGCGAAAGCATTACAAACGCTGCCGTGGTTCTTTGACGATTGCGTATTTGAGCGGATGACCACGTTTCACTTCAGGTGGTGCCCATGTTGAAGCTGTACATGTTGATGGTCCACTGTTCATTGCACGAGCAGACACACAACCGGCCGCAATGAAATCCAGCGACGATGTACTACAACCACTCCCACGTATGACACCACCCAGAACACTGTAAGACGAATGGTTGCATCACAATCCTGATGCAAAAGTCCAGAAGGGAAAATTTGAAGGTGCATATGTCGGTGTGAATCCATGTCGCAAGCTGGTCTCAAGCTTGACTTGGACATGTAACTTATATGCAACGAGAAATCGTGCGACACCGCCCAGAACGCCGCACGACAAATGGTTGCGTAACAATTTTGGTGTGCCATTGCGGGAAAACTGCCGCCTCCGTGCGGGAAAACTGCCACCCCACGGAGGTCAGCCAGGTGCGGGCATATATGGATGAATGACAGGTACAGAATTGTCTGAAGTGGCAGTGCTCAGCTTGCTTGTGTGCGTGTCATACGGACGCCTGATGACGGCACCCCATTTTTTTGCAATCGCTGGGATTTTCTGCAGCATCTGCAAGTGCGCATACACACACACACACTGCTAGCTTTTTCGTAATGGAACTAGTAATGCTTTCTCATTAATAAACAGCAGTTAATAACAATGAGCCATGGTTCACGGTAACTTGTATTTTCTGCTGAACAATCACAACAATAAATGAAATCAGCTTTATGATGTTTGTATTAAAAAAAGCCACAGGCATGGTATGGAAATTCTTGAGCTTATAGGTTAATCTGCTGCTTACCTTTTGTCAGGAAGGATTCAGTGTGGCGGTCACTGCAGACTTAAGTTGTATTCACTTACAAATTCTTTTATATCAGTGAATGTCTTTAATAAATTTTGAAGCAAGAAAACGTTCAGTGTAAAGCTCGTATGGAATTTAGCAAAGCATTTCTTCGAGGTTCGCCTTGAGAAAAGCCACTCTGAAGCCCGAATCCACGCTTCTGGTCCAACACTAAGCCAAATGCAAGGCGTCAAGTTCCCAGCATTCCTGCGGTGGATGAATTGCCGCATTGCTACTTCCCCCTAGGTAAGTGCATGAAGAACTATGACAGTGGCCGCAACTGTAAGCCAACCAACAGCACAGCTGCAAGTTGCATGTTTCTATAAGCCGTTTATCATCACCTGCTCCTCACCATGGCTGACATGAAATCACGTCCCTGGCTTGGCTGCGGCGATAGCCTAGTGCTCTCGAGCACTGGCCAGTACAGCCAATTCGTTCGCGTCGCTGCGGGTTCGACTCACAGTTGCGGCAATATTTATTTGATATTTATTTTTATTTATATATTTCTCTTGGCACAAACCCACAGATATCGCAAGAAACTTTGCATAAACTGACAAACAAAGCAAAATCCTGCCCGGGTTTTGCCCATCGCAACAGTGCTTTCACATTAGTAGCCGCTACTCGGAGTGGACCAAAGTGTCAGTACGAATTAACCAGCTATTCAAATTGAGTAACTTTGAATCAACGGGACTAGGTTGTGCGTTAAAACTTTTCAATGACTGCTACATCATGTAATGTGCATGTGACATTAGGTTTAGCTATTCTCTCCACGACATGCTTAAACCAAAATTTGAGACTGCGTCGGTAATCCCAATGTCAAGTGAATGCGACTGCGTGCGGGCATCTCTCATGCCATCTCTTGGCACTATGATGTACTTCACGCGCTTGTAGTTCTGGCGACCACCGTATGCTGGCACCACTATAACACATCAAGCAGAGTCACTGGATAAGTTTCCTAGGTACTGAGCTCCTTTTCTCCGCACTCGCTACGACTGGAAGAAATTTTGGGGACGCTTAAGTAAACCTTAAGTGTATAATGCAATAGTGCTGCAAACTATGCAGTATAAGGTGGTCATGGTTTATGGGGCCCCAAAGCGACACGGGCTATGAGGGATGCCATAAGGTGGTCACATAAAGCCCCCGAACTATCGCACTGAGCGAACGTTCCTCAGTGGCCGAGGGTTAGCGCGCCCGGCTCATGACCCAAAGGGCCGTGGTTCGAGTCACGGCTCAACCACGTTTCTTTTCAGTGCAAGTGCTTTTCTTTCTTCACAGGCACTACGCAATGACGGTGGAATGATGTCACGACCATGTACACTAACGAGGAATTGTGCACTGACATCATCAACGTTGCGCTTTGTGATCGTGGTGAGGTGTTTGACTTACCCAAGCCAGGTCATTTGGCTGTGATGTCACGACTCTGATGACCAATTGGGAAATTTTTGTTTCCCCTGGGGTCTTTGCCAAACGACCGCTTTAATGCTATCATGATAAATAGCGATACGAGTCCTACCTGACAAGTCGCATAGAAAGCGAGGCAAAGCAGCAAGAAATGAGTATGTTTAACCACCAATTTTCAGCGTTATTAGCAACTAAATTTTGTTTCTGCCATGACACCTCAGGGTACACAATTCTCATCAAAATGTTCCTATGTCAACAATCGCAGGATTCATGAACAAGGCAGTGCAGTAAAACCTCATTATTTCTACCCGTTATTTTTATAATTCGGATCATTCAAACTGTCGGCATAGTCCCGGCCAACACCCATGTGGCATGTCTATTGCATCATGCGCTTGTAAGTTCGGATGCAGCTAGGCTCACACCAGTTAATTCGGACTGGCTCAGTGAAGGGTCATGTCGAGGTGTGACCGGAACAGCAAACGATCGCCCAAATAGCCCTGCCCAAGCCTCAACTGCATGGCACAATATTACCATGAACCTGTGGTACGAACGACTGGAGGGCACAGTCACTGAAAAATGGTCCGGCAGCATCGCTTTGGGTTCTCTTTTCTGAGCTTCGCGTCGTACCACGGTGGTGCCAGCTACGCTCCATATGAGAAGATGATTCGCATGTCACTGGATTTTTTTTTTTTGAACCATCACTCCGTTTCAGCACCAACATGTGTTTCCCTGATTTCTATCGCAGTGGTTTTTACATTCTTCCTGTGTGCTGAAACTGCGCACCACATCCGTGCTGTTTGCAGTTTGTGCGGGGCAACCTCTTCTCATGCAACAGTGACACTTGTGAGGAGGCTCCCCTGCTAGAGTGTCGTGAAGGAAAGAGGCCGGCCTTTACATTTTTAGAACACCTCTGCACTAGCATCCCAAACAGTGTGTATGCAGTAAAATATCTGACAGAATTGCAAAAAATCGTCGGTGGCACAGTTTCCATCTTAAAAGCAGACAGCTACCGCAGATTTTGAACCAAATAAATTGACTAAGAATCAGATGGTTCATGGCAGCCTTTTGAGGATAATTTTTTAATTCGGACCTTCGGGTAGTTCGGACATTTTTGCCGGTCTCTTGAAGTCCGAATTAATAAGTATCACTTAATTGCAGGGCTATTCAGTACTGTGTGCTTCAGTGGCAACAAGCAGCTGAAAACACCTCTGTAACCCAAGCATACCATACAAACACCCGTAAGGGCCGCACCCTGCTTTCCAGAAGGTTTTTTTTATTTTATGGGGGTTCAACGTACCAAAGCAACTCAGGCTATGAGGGACGGCGTAGTGAAGGGCTCCGGAAATTTCGACCACCTGAATTCTTTTACGTGCACTGACATCGCACAGCACACGGGCCTCTAGAATTTCGCCTCCATCGAAATTCGACCGCCGCAGCCAGGATCGACTTTCCAGAAGCAAATTTTAAAAATATCCCTGTAAGGGCCGCACCCAATCTTTCCATGACCTACATGAGAATAGCCTTCGAAATGCACGTGCCGTGGCTTCCGCGATCTGCTCCGGCTGCGAGTAACGGTGCATTTGATCGCGGAGGCGATGCATGCGCACCGGAGCTTCCAGGTACTGCCCACGGATGGTGTCCGAGGCCGCAGATCATCATCATCAACTTTTTCCTCTGCCACAAGCTCCCGCTATCCATATGGGCATCAGTGTCACCAGCTCCAGCTTTTAGTGGCTGTCAAAGGCCCGGGAGATGTGGTAGCGTGTTAGTTCACCATAGTTAGGCTTCCGTGTGCTGCCACAGAGCGTTGCAATTTTAGCACGATGGGCAAGCACCTTAATAGCTACATGCCTGGGAGTTTGCTGTCAAACATGACAAGCGTGCGGCGGGAGGGAACTTCGACATGGCTGAGAAGTGCATCCGACGATGATGCAACCAAAAGGATGCATTGAGGAACACAAGCTACAAAAAGCGCGCTTTCCGAGGCAAGCCGTGCAAGTTTCCCGAACTGGAAGAAGAGCTGTTCTGCTAAGTGATGGAAGCGCGGTACAACGGCTACGCGTTGACAGTGGACATGCTACGCGACTTCTTGTGGGATGAGCGCGCACCAGAGCACAGCACTAGCTCGGAGTCGGAGTACTCTGCGAGTGACGATTGAACGTAGAATAAATGCCGCTCGTTCCCTGATTGGTGTGTTTTTACTTTTTTTTTTGCCCATCGCGTGTGTGGGCCGCACCCGAAAATTGGCCCTCAAATCTGGAAAAAAAAGTGCAGCCCTTACACGTGTTTATACGGTATGTAATCAGCGACTCCATTTCTAAATCTCCAATCAGAGCTTGTCGCTATTCCATTGCACAGCTTAGAAAAGAATTCCCTCCCTAAAGGCGACACCTTAGAATGCTGGCAAGGGCAGTTTGCTTCCAGAAGTGCACAAATGTTTCAATGCGAAAATGTTTCAGTGGCTGATTTAAGACGACTGAGTAGCATATCAGGTGAAGCAATTAACGAAGCACTGTTGGACTGCACCTGGAAGTAAAGTAAGCGATAAAAACTGATACGTACCCTCGGCCGCGGGGTTCCCGTTGAGCCATCCGGTTGGTCCAAGTCCATGGCCACACTGCGTCCGACCTCTGCATGAAAAACAGAAAGAGAAAAAAAAAAGAAAAGTTGAGCACTAACATTATATCAAGAAAACTGGGCGAATATTCAGCTGTACTGTTAAGTATAGGCTTACAAGAAGCCAAATATGTCAAAGGACCGAAAAAGAGTATTACATACAATTGGCAGAATTTTACTCAAAGAAAGTGTAATCATTTTTCACAAACAGATACTACAGCGGATTAGGGATGTTAAAACTCGGAGCAAACAAAACAACTGAATATATGCTTTTTTTTTTCACGATACGGCTTTGTAACATTGGTCCATGTGGCTAACATCGTGAGAATATGGTACATGAACACACAGCACTCCTTGTTAACATCAAAGCAAGGAAAAAAAAATAATCATGTGGCTAGAGTAACTACCGCAAACAATTTGGAGCATGTAGCTATAGAGCTTAAAGTTATGTCTAATTAAGGGGGGAGCCTGGTCTTGAAAACAATGCTTTATTAATTTAGTCATAATTATGAAATCTTCAGGAAACATGTATTTTTGTGCATTCTAAATATCTATGATTCTAAATATGTCATTTAATTTTATGTAAAACAATTTCTTGAGCACTTATGCAACTTTTATGCAAGCATTTTGCAAAGAGCCTTGAAAAAAATTTGCTGCGGGGAACTTGCTGATATGTATGCCATTGGGTTCTCTTGATACCAAGGAATGCAATAAGGGTAAAATTATCATCCTGGCTATCATAGAACTTGAGTTATAGGGTATTGAAGCTGCCACTTCAGAAACAGGAATACACACTTTTCTTCGCATTTCTGAAGTGACAACTTCAAAACCCTGTAACTTAAGTTCTATGATAGGCAGGAAGACAATTTTACCCTTACTGCATTCCTTGGTATCAAGAGAACTCAATGGCATACATATCAGCAAGTTTCCCGCAGCAAATTTTTTTCAAAGCTCTTCACAAAATACATGCATAAAAATTACATACGTGCTCAAGGAATTTTTTCCATGAAATTAAATGACCTTTTGTAGAATCAACACACAAAAATGCATGTTCCCTGAAGATTTCTTAACTGTGGCATCATTAATAAAAAAATTTTTTTTTCAAGACCAGGCTCCCCCCTGAAGAGAATTTCGCATTTAATGAGATATCTGGCGATGCCTTGATGTCACGGCTGTACCAGTTTTTTTATGTGTACCTTCAAATGCAACACAAGCTAGGAAAAGCAGTCTGTACAATTTGTCTATCTACTTTGGCTGCTTACTAAATGAAACGGAACACAATTTTAAACATTGATTACAATGCTGACGATATCCCTAGCAAAGAGCGATGAAACTGATTATATATATATATATATATATATATATCTTATCAGGTCCTACCCACATCATGTGGTAGTTTTTTCTTCTGTTTTCTAACCAGTTATCTTTAAGTGATAACAAAATCACTAACAATCTCGATTCATCAGCCCCACAAATTACAAAAAAAAAAATCCCCAATGCTCTTTGGTCCAGGAGCTGTTTTCTGAGCAAGACAACAGTCTCTGTGCAAGCACACAGGACCAACAAGCATGGCAGTGAATATGGCAAAAAAGAATGAACCTTGAGAGAGGTGCTTCAAAATGAATGCCCATAAATACATGACCATTAGTTGAAAATATCAGTTAGAGACTTACTGCACAGTTTGGCACTTGTCAAAACGATAAATTCAGGGCAGCAGCTTATTTAAAATCACAGGGATAAGTAAATTGTACAAAATCAAAGAAAAATGTACATCCATACTTCCCTTGCCGAGAACCAATTTCAGAAAAAGGAGCGAGAATTAAATTACGAGACACATTCCAAAGCTACATCTAAGCTGCAAGACATGCCATGCTGAGGGGTCTCCAGTCAATTTCGGCCGCCAGGTGCTCTCAGATGTACATTTAGGTCCCAGTACACAGCTGCTACTGGAATTCACCTTTACTGAAATGTAGCCATGGTAACTAGCAATCAAATGCCTAAACTTGTGGTCAGTACCAGAAAGCAAGGAGCTACCGCAACTAATAAAGCCAAAACACCTTATCCCAGAAAAAAGCTTTTATGCTACCATATTGAGGAGGATGGTGGTACCACACTCAATGAACTTAGCACCCTCCTTTAATAAAACGCTTGCGGAACTTAAGAGTACTTGCGAGGCATGTACAATGCTAACATCAATTTCATGTCAGAGACGAACCAAGCCATATAAGCAGAATTAGCACAGGGAAGACTAGAAAAATGATCTCTGCACAAATAGATACGCCATGCTATCATTACCAATGTACTGCGCACATCCTATACATAATGATCGACGAACAGAACTGAAATGAATTTACAGAAGCAAGAAATCAATTTTTCCCCACCACCTGATCACCTAGTCATAAAGAGCCTACATGCTGAATTACCCTGAACTTTCGTCCACTGCAGTTTACTAAGAAAGACAAATTAGTGGATGAATTTTCACTGAGTGGTTTTCTCTTCAAACTTCTACACAGCTGCTGCTTTACCTTGGTGGCTTATATCAACTTCACGTCACATCATCCAAAACACACGCAAGCCACTTCGCAGCTCTTGGGACGCGGAAAACCCCACAAACAACACCAAAAAGTTTTCCATACCCTACAGAAGAAAGACAAAATAACAAATTCCATTTTCGCACCAAGTCCACAACTGAAGACTCACCAAGGAGGCATTTCCTGAAGGCTGCCTTTCGAGTCTGCCCGTTGGGATCCCTCCGCTGGGCGTCGAAGTCCTCGAAGGTCAGCGTTGGCACCTACGAGAGTAGACAACCAGGTATGAAACCCAGTACACATGTCCTACTGGAATTCATGCCCAAGTAGGATTATATATCTGCCGACAACTATCAGATCACATGCAAGTAGACTGCGATTCTTGTGGCCATCACAACCATCACTTGACAGAAATGACCCTCACAACGAACTGCCAGCGTGTTGTACTAGTATGAAAAAAGACCATGGATGCACCCGCTGTGCAAGAGAAATTCTCTGACAAAGCTCCATGCAATGTGCACAAACGTCAAGGTGTGCTAGGCACTCGGAAATTTCCTTTTGTCCCGATCAGTTTGTGGCAAAAATACACTGAGCCATCATAAAGTGAAAATATGTATTAAAAGAATTTATTCCATACCTTTTTGTCACTGATTTAATAATTTGTCGCTCGGAAAATACGAACATGTTTTTCTCGCTCCCCAGAGGTCCAAAAAAAACGAGATTTTACTGCAGCCATCAAGTGTTTGACACTGAGAAGAATCAGTTATTCCATTGTATTTCACGAACACAGTAACGCATGCTTACCTTTGGTTTGGCACTGCTGGTGTCAGCTGCAGACCTCCTGTCAGCAAAACGAAACGAAAAATGAATGAGAGCTTGTTTCAGCTACACATCTGAGCAATGCGTGGATTCCCATTCAAATGGGAATGCACATGTAGAGAGCACCTAGGTTATCTTGACATGATAATCACTACTGCACCACTGTCACAAAATTCAGCGCATATTAGAAAGAATGGGCGCAGCGCGTAAGCAATCACGCCTACGCACTGTAAAAATAAAATAAAAAACAGCGGGGAAGGATCCCCGGAGAGCGCGTCATTTTGCAAGTGCTGATGCTCTTTTCACCCAGCTTGCCGGCGTGGCGCCAAAGTAAACATATCCACGCGCGGCTTCGATTTTTCTAGAATGTCTGAGTAGTTTCTACACATCGTCAACGGAGAGGGCATGACCTTGACCGCGCTAAAGTGATACCCTCTCCCCTTCACTCTCGCGCCAGCGTCTTCACATGCGAGAAGGAACCAGAAATTTCTCGAAGGTTGTCTCCGCGCTCGACCAATGGGGTTGCGCACCCGAGGAGTTTGTGCAGTTGAAGCTGCATGCATGTGCGCGCCTGCCTTGGCACGAAGAACAAACAGGCATGGACTGCGCCTATAAATGAGGGGCTTCAACCGCTGTCTGTCAGCCCGAGCCGCCGTTAAGCTTCCAAGAAGCGTGCCCGCACGACTCCTGGGAGAACACCACTCGCCCAGCCACGGACCAGCGAGGCAATGTGCGCCAGTCTGCAGATCAGCCCCGTTGTGCTCCTCAGGTCGTCGGACTGTCACAGTGCCCGGTGAACAAATTGTGTTTTGTTTATTTGTCTCTCTCTGTGACAGCGCACTTAAGTCGCAAAGATTTTGTTGAATTGTAATCTCTCTCGATTGTTACTTTGCACGAGTTGTATTGTATTTGTAAATCACTCTGTTTGTGCTCGTACGAGTGATTGTGAAATCCTCTGTATCGTCTGTTTGCTGTATAAACTTTGTTTTGTTTTGTGAACCTTTGGCTCCGACCCATTCTCTGGCTTGCGACCGGCGAAAGCTGGGCACCAAACGACCAACCCCCTTGTCACTTGGTAGCTGGTCTCCGGCTGAGCTTGCCACGCTGAGTCGAGGGCATCTCCTTTGTGACCGAGACCGCTACCCCCACATGCTCTAAGGGTGTCTGGGAGCGCACGCTAAAGTGCGCGAAGTGGTGGCAACCACCTACGGCCAAAAACTTGGCCTAACATATTTGAGGACAATTACATAGAAATCACAATCCATGAATAAAGAACCACCAACAAAGTGTCCAGCTTTATGAACGTTCACAAAACTGGACGCTGATGAAAGAAGGTGTGACTGTGAACAAGTTGCCAGAAAAAGTAAATGGGTTTGATGATGCAGCAACAAATCATATGTGCTGTTTCAGCAACCTCTGATATGTACCATAGACACACGCAAAAAAAACACTACTCTTTTCATATACAGCGAATTCAGTGAAACAATTTACTTCAAAGGGAACCAACTGAATTTCTATCTATGGGTCTTCAATGTTCACTGAACAGCTGAACAGACCACAGCCCATTTCATATATCCTTTTGTCAGGACTAATGGTGAAGCGACTGGACTCCATCGCTATATAGTGTTTAGTCTAGCGATGCCTGTTCACCCTTTGCTACTGTTTAATGCTCATCCTCTACATATGTGCCATTACGTTCTCTGCAAAAGGACTTCAGTGCAAGTGCCCTTTTGTACCCTGCTAAGCTGCTAAGTCTGGGTACCCAATTCAACAAACTAATGAGCCTTAAAAAAAAAAGACAATACAATAAATGAACTGGACTTTTGTGCATCTATGACAAACATTAGGGTGCACGTACATTTACACATGCAAAACATGGAGTAGAGAAAAACAGCACACAGTACAGATACAGGCACTTCTATGCCCACTGTTCGTTTTCTTGAACAAGATGCATCAAGATTCACACCGGGCAAAACAGTTTTAGAGTTTCTCTTCTTCCTTTTCCCCCTGTGCTATTCTGATGCTTTATGGTGACAGACTTGCTGAAAAGCCGCCGCGGTGGCTGAGTGATTATGGCGCTCGACTGCTGGCCCGAAAGACGCGGGTTCGATCCCGGCCACGGCGGTCGAATTTCGATGGAGGCGAAATTCTAGAAGCCCATGTACTGTGCGATGTCAGTACACGTTAAAGCACCCCAGGTGGTCGAAATTTCCGGAGTCCTTCACTACGGCGTCCCTCATAGCCTAAGTCGCTTTGGGACGTTAAATCCCCATAAACCAAACCAGACTTGCTGAAACTGTTCAAATTATCGTGGCCATAAAGTTACCCTCAGGATGTTGGACTCAAAAGGGTATGAAAACCAACCTAGCCTAGATGTATCATAAGATTATGATGGAAATGAAAAGATCGTTCCCCATATTACAAATATTAAGCACTGTACTATAAAAGAAACGAGGTCCTATTATGTTAATTTGGCCCTGATAATTGCATAAAACAAGCTGGAGCAACATCTCGCGGTGAAGCTGTGCCATTATCTGTATATCCCCCCCCTCCCTCCCACATGACCACATTTCAGTAAAATACTACTTATATGCACTTATACTACTTACATGCATTGTGTTTTTTTCTTTTGGAGATATTCGTCATATTTTATGAAAGTCTACACTCTCTCCAGTGTGCCCTTCAATAAAATGCAATGCTCCCTTTGGATCATCGATGAAGTGTTTTGAGATTTCATTAACAGATAGAGCCATAGTGTTCTGCATTTCTTGGTTGAAGCGGTAACCAGTCAACTAAAACTGTTGTCGACAATGCATCCACCACGGTGCCTTAAGAGTTTTTGATGCAGAAACTGAAATGGATGATACACTACACTAGTCTACTGTACGGCAGCCGGCACTGTATTAGTTCTTGGTTGATCATTTTTGCTGATGTGCAATCGCCATCCCACTTGCTCATCATGGTTTCCATTAAGAATTTGCACAAAAAGAGGTGGACCCACCCATCAAAAAATTATTGGCAACAGCTTTCTACAACTTTTCTGGCAAAAGCATCACAGAACAGAGCATCTTGGGCACCAAGCTTTCTTTCCATTGTGCCCCCCAAAAATTTGGTCCTTAAAATTCAATTGTCAGTCCCTATAAGAACAGGTTCTTTTTGCCAACCAAATGCATTTTGCCTTGCTTTCAAGCATGATTACACAACAAGTAATTTCCAATATACACTCTTCGCAACAGACAACACGCGATTCCTCCGCTCAAAAGTGTTTTTGTCATCTCTATACAATGCATCGCGGGGCTGTAATGAACTTGACAATACTAAAAAAATACTATACCTTGCCGTTCAAAGCTTACCATTTAGAAATGGCACAATGCTTGTCACACTATATCTGCACATTCCAGAGAGTACTGAGTTAAAAAAAAGACTGATGATGGCAAATACTAATGCCAATTTGTTTCTCTTTTCTAGCCAAAGCACAATGTTCACTACTGCATACCCGAATGTAGCACGACCACAACTGTAACATGGAGGTCGCTTTTCCTGGCACGAAACAATAAGAATGATTCAATTACTCAATAATATTGGTTCAATTATTACGCAAGAGATGACTTTTCACTTGTGTTACCAGTAGAAAAGCCCCCGTCATATCCATGTACACAAAATAATTTGCAGGGCTAGATTTTACATGTATCGATTTTACATGCATCGCTGTACATTTTACCTAGAAAAAATTCAAATAAAATTGAACTTGAAATGGAAGCCGCAGTCAACACACCTCTCCCCTGACGCTCCTCGACCTTCATCAGGGGTCTTGTTCCCTCCTTGGATGGCACACACAAAGCTGTTGCTACGATGGCGCGGAAAAGGCGGAGACAGATCACCAGGCAGAGATGAAGTCGTCCGCGCGGTGGCCTCGACGGGAATCTCTGGCACAACACTGGCGTCGTCGCGCACCATGTCAACACTAACAGTGTCGAGCTCGTCGTCTGTCTGACAGTCGCGCGATCTCATCGTTGTTGTTGTCGTCGGTTCCGTCTGGGTTGACCTCCCGATGGAAGTGTCGCGTGCCGGCAGCGCGGGACACGACAGCGTGCTAGAGAGGCGGCCAGCATGCCGCCCACGACAACGGCCGACACACCTGGATGTAAAAGTCGGGCCAACTTTTAATGTTTGTCACTGACCCACTGTGGTAAGGTGGCGGAGGGTCTAATAGTATGATCGCTCCGATGGAAGGACCCCAGCAAACATAGTCACATTGGGCGGCATACAAAGATCTCCCAAGGCATTGTGTCGAAGTGTGCCAGTAGAAGGGGCAACAAACATGAAAAAAATTTGTCGGTTGCTCTCACAACGAATCCTGATTTTCAATAGACACTATCCCTATCTTCAACAGACACTACCCCGGTCTTCAGCAGCCACTACCCCGGTCTTCAACAGACACTTTCCTTATCTTCAACATACCTTATCCCGAGCTTCAACAACCACTATCCCTATTTTTAGCAAACAGTATCCCGATCCACAGCACACACTATCCTGGTCTACAACACACAATCCCAATCTACCGCAGACCTATCACAATCTAAAACACACACTATTTGAGTCTCTATACAATAACATGCTTGTAAAAGGCCAGCTCACCCGCACGCTTGGCAGCCAGATGACCTCCTTGGCTTGCGGTGTGCCTCTAAGGTGTCGTAGTGACGGTCATCAGGGTGGACCCCTGCGAGATAAATTAACGTGATGGCTCTCACTGAATGCTTTGACTAAGCTGCAGCCTAGCAGTTTTTTTTGGCCTTGGGGGAATCCCAACAACTTTCAAAGGCTGCTGAGTAGCCCCACGTCTTCGTTTACGTTCCTTCCTGCTTGACATGTAGGCAAAAGAGAACATAGAAATGCCTGACCCCTGACAAAAAGAAATGCTCAGAGCCAATAATGACTACAGGTACTACATATTAAATCGGAATGCTATCACGCTATAGAACTGCTATGGTCAGTTCCAAAACATCCCGAAATAAAGTGGGCAAAGGTATGGTGGAGATTCAGGTATACATGAATTTAAGGGCCCGCGGGAAAGCTGGAACTCCAAGGTGCCCAGGGATTCCACCACAAAAACCAATTTAAGGACCACTGCTCCACACTGAATGTTCAAGCGATGGTAGCTCGATCCAAACAAATGCTAGTTTCAATGAAGCAAATTTATGCCTTAGCTCACTAACTATGAACTAGGCTTAGAGCACAGGTTCTTTTGGATTCAGGGCACACCAATGGCTAAAATTATGTGCTGAAGAGCCAGCATGTCGAGTTCCACCCCTTCTTAACTAAGGTACACCAAAAAAAATCACGCACGCCACTAAAAAATGGCCAAATCTGATTAAAATTGAGTGGCAGTATATAGGAACAGTCTGCTATAAAGCAACGACAGTCTAGTTAATCCCAAAATAAAGTGGCTAAAAGAAAGGTATGAATGGATTCAGGCTCATGGGGATACCACAAAATAGTCCAAAGAACCCAAGGCTTCCACAGAACTCAGTTTGAGAACACCCGACTTAGAGGGCTGGAAAAAGATGCATTAGAAGGGCAGCGCTCATCCTGTTGCAGAGAGTTCTCACCCCTGAAACAAGTGTATCAGAAATCTCCATCGGGCCTGCTCAGACATTGAAGGGTATCATGGGTTATTTTCTGCCTCTACAAAACATGAGCCCTCCAACTGCAGAAATGTTGTTGCCCTATAACCGCAAGTCGTCAACTTAATATGCCACTACTGCTAAAATTAGGTAAAGTCTAAAGTGCCAATTGAAACTGTTGAATTAACCTTTTCCATGTTGTGTGCTCCCGACTCCAATGGGAGTTTCATTGTATCATTGAAGAAAACGTGCTGGGAGGAAGGGAGACAAATTTTCAAAAACTTCAAGCAACACTGTTACTGGCTGCGGAAGAAATTCAAAGTAAGAATCCGGAACGCAAACGTGACAGAGAAGCCAGAAAGCTCACTGAAGTTTTTGTGCAGTTTCTTTAGTATCCTTTTCCAGTTGAAAGACTAGCAAGCATCTGGCACCCAGCTTTCTCAACTAGGACAGAACGGGAGCATGTGTAATTTTTCAAGGCGCCGTGTACATCCCCGTCAGACTTTGTGAACTTAAGCAATTACCGCTTCTAACGAGTCGAACCACTAGCATGCCTCGAACTTGCTGCATATATATATATATATATATATATATATATATATATATATATATCAACCAATCCTGCGCGAACAAAAAAGAGCCACATCGCTGTTGATGTGCAACTCAACTTGCCTTCTTCTGAGTATCCGCGGTGTCGAACGAGGGCCTTGCGGTCAATGGTCGCACACTCTGACACCGGCTGGACAAGTGTCCTCGACCCACGGCTCTGCTGCATAAACAAGTGCGAAAAGGCAGGCTGTTTGCACAAAAAGCTGCGTTACACAACAAAAAGAAAGCTATACTACAACACTGTTGCAACACGCCGTAACAATGAATATATTATGACATGCTACAATGCATACCTGTTCAGGCATGTCGTTTTGCACATGGTCAACGCCTTTTCAATATCTTTTCGACTTCTTGTGGACCAATGTCTTGGAATCAATAAGGAGCCTAAAGAAACTGCTGCCTTTTAACTGGCAGATGCACAAGCAGACGCATTAGCATACACATTAGCAGATGCTAAAGTGGCCCCAAAAGTGCTCGGTGTAGAGTTGTCCGGCCTGTCATCTTTTTACTGAGCTAGTAAAGAGCTGTTAGCTATGCTTTTTAACAACAGGTGTTCATGTCACCTGGTTGTGATAACAGATCGAGGAGGTGAAAGGGCCCCCAGCCAGCCACTACTTGAGGTGCCTGCCATAGCGTCAAAGCTATAAAAATGTCCAGCAAAAACAAAAATGGCAGCACTTACATTAAAGCATGTTTACATGAAATCAAAATTATTATTATCAAAATTCCTGAAAACACTCGAAACCTCATGGAAAAAAAAAAGACACGATGGCCATCCTCTCCAGACTGCGTGGTAAAAACCTTCACTGACCAGAGAAAACTGAAGAGATATATAGAACACAAAAGCCACTACAACCAGATAGAAGCCTAGAACAAAGTGGCAAATGCCCCTCAATGGAAGCACTCCTCATGACAACATGATCAACCACCTTCTACAAACCATGGCCGCTAGCAGAGGCCAGGAGGTTGACTACAGACAGTAGCCCGATGCCATAATACTCAAAGGGTGGTGGGGAGACCTAGGGGCACCTGCCGCACTTCGTTCTGGAGATGTATTCAACTGTGGGCAATGCCGTTCACTTCTGTGCTAGCAAAGCATTGGAATTTAATTCCCCAGGAGCAGATGTTCCCAAATTGGATTCCTTGGAGTGCTCTTTGGGCTCCACACGCACTCAAACATATGCGTAACCTCTCGCCTTTCCCGTTATCTTGGACATCTTCTGCACATGTGTTATGTTACACGTCACATTCCAATACATCTTGCGTTATGCTATATTTGCTTACTTGTCACATCATATGGTACATTTCTGCAGACATATGACATTTCTCAGCATTCCTTGAAAGCCAGTCGGGTCCCCTCGAGGTAAAAAAAACTGAGAACCGGTGCCTAAGGGAGAAGTCGTACTGGGCCTCGCTGCTTTCTCAATTGACAGAGGACGGAAGATCAAAAGAAGACACATTATGAAGGGTTAATAAAAACTGGAGGGAACACTTAAGCTCCGCCTTAAGGGTATGATGCAATAGCGTTAATTGGCTCATGCCCCTATATATTTGGAATTGGCCATTATCTAATTTCCATTCACAGATGCCTGGGAGTCCTGATACCCCTCTCTTGGAGCCATGGTGCAGCAGTTTGGTGATGCATCACTGCTCTGCTACCACCAGTGGGCCTTGTGAGATGCAGGTTGCTCTTCCGGAGCAACCTCTCGCGACAAATTATTAATTTAACAGCCCCCTGCATTGGTGGGCAGGTAGTGATCATATCACAAGGTCATAGGTCGCAGGCGGGCCACCTGCGTCTCTGTGGATTTTTTTCCACCGCCACCACTGATGCTCAAGAGCAAGACTACTCAACTTGGGCACACGGACTCATGCAAACACTCCGCTCACACGAAAAGCAGATCCAGTTTACGGAGCGTGCATCGGACGTGGATAACCACATGATGCACCTCTGGGAAGCTCACCGCAGCCTCACTAAACAATGGCAGCGGCAGAAACACAATCGTAAGCTGCGCGCTCGCATTTCTGACCTCACCCTGCAAGCTGCCGAGTATGCTGCCCAGCTCGCTGACAATAACTGCGTAGATGGATGCAACAGCGCAGCAAGACAGATGTTGAGCCACAACACTTGGCGGCTCTTTAGGAGTCTCACAGACCCTACACAAACACGCTCAGAAACTCATAAACACCTCACTCGCGCGATACACAATTATCAAGGAAACACAGAGCAGCTAGCGAACGTCTTACGCTCACAATACCTCAGTCAGGATCAAGATCCGCGCGGGCAGGATTATTTGTATGCAGGCAGCAATAATCCGGAACTGGATCAGCTTTTCGAGCTTCACGACCTTCACGCGGCTCTTGCCAAAATGCACAGGGGGACGGCGCCCGGGAGGGATCAGGTCAAAGTCAAACTGTTGGCAAAACTCCCCGATCGGGCATACAAAACCCTACTTGAATATATCAATGCCATTTGGACTGGCGACACTTCGTTGCCGCCCGATTGGAAGACATCATTGGTAGCCTTTATCCCGAAGGCGGGGAAACCGGTAAACACAGACAACCTCCAGCCCATCTCCCTCACTTCATGCGTAGGGAAACTGATGGAAACGATAGTCCGTGACCGCCTCTCGGAATATCTCAAGAGCAAGAACACCTTCGCCGACGCCATGTTCGGCTTCCGACCTCATAAGTCCGCAAAAGATATACTTTTACAGCTTCATCGCGAGGCTCTCGAACCCATATAACACCCACAGAATGACAAGATAGTCATAGCACTCGATCTGAAGGGTGCGTATGACAATGTTAAACACGGCGTCATATTAAAACATCTTAGCGAGACCAACTGCGGTTCTCGTACATTCAACTACAACAAACATTTCTTAATAGACCGCTTGGCCTACATACACATACAAGAGACCGAGTACGGCCCGTTTGAGATGGGAATGCAGGGCACACTACAAGGCACTGCTTCGTCCCCGCTTCTCTTTAATATTGCCATGATGCACCTCCCCGCACAACTGGCGGGTGTCAGCGGTGTTCAGCATGCACTGTACGCCGATGACATCACCATCTGGGCCACTATGGGAAACATAGGAGAGATGGAGGAATGCCCGCAAGCAGCGGCGAGCACAGTAGACCACTATGCTACGTACTGCGGCCTCCAGTGCTGCCTGTCCAAATATGAATTTGTGCATATTCGACATTCTCCTAAATGCAAAATCTCGGTTCAGCTCTCTCTCGCCAGCGGCCCCATCCGTGAATTGCAGGAGCTGCGAATACTCGGTCTCTTTACTAATCAGCATCGCAAGGCAGACACGACCCTTGCCAAACTCTGCAAAGTTGGCGACCAGGTGGGTCGAATGGTTCGCCGCTTTTCCAACCAGCGAGAAGGGTTGCGAAGTAAGGATGCAGTGCGGCTTGCCCATGCCTTCCTAACTAGTCAAGTACTGTACTCGACTCATTGGGAATGGTGAACCCCTATCGGGAACTTCGCGAGGTGCATCTCGTTAACCAATACATGCGTCTCGCCCAGACCGTGTCCAGTCGCCACCTCTTAGACTGGTTATATATCAAACATGACCACCATACGATGGAACGGGTTCGAGTGGCCGAACTGTGGAGACGCGCCCTCTACGTTCAACCCCTTCCGACTAAGATGAACAAGGAGGACCATAATGGCCGGCGCCAGGCGCGGGCGGATGCCCTGCACCGCCACTATGGCTCAAAGAAACACGTCTGTACGTCAACATTGCAGGCCCCTACCACTCCAGGGGGGAATGGTACACGGCTGCAGTCATACACGAGGGAAAACAGGTGGACGGCCTCTCGTTCAGAGCGCCCAGCTCAACTCATGCGGAGGAGGTAGTGATCGCCCTCGCAGCCTCCCATCCCGACTCTAAATTCATCCTTACAGACTCTCACGGAGCCTGTCGTAACTGAGTTTGGCTGGATCACTCCACTTGCTCACCAAATTCTTCACCACAGTACTGGCGACTGCGATCCAACTCACCGCTCAATCATATGGGTCCCCGGCCACCAAGGCATGCCAGGTAACGAAGCCACTCCCATGAGGCAGCCCGCGCACTCACTTACCGAGCACCAAGCGTTTCTTGGGCGGACCTTGACCCAGACCACAGCCCTCTTCTTTCTTTTAAAGACATTACTGAGCACTATCGTGCCCAACACCAGCGCTACCCAGTTCCTATGAAGAGACTAGGTAAAGCTGGCGAACGAACTCTCCTTAGGTTCTTTACAAACACCCTGCTGTGCCCGGCGGTTCTCAAGCACTTTGACTCTTCTTTTGATGGCCGCTGCTCGTTCTGTTGGGAGGTGGCCGACACCTTTCACATGGTTTGGGCTTGCAGGCAAAACCCTTCTCTCCCCCCATCACCCCTTCCCCTACCCGAGAGGACTGGGAGGCGGCTCTGCTCCGCTGCCAGGAACTATCTACCCAACAGGCCCTGGTTCGGCGGGGACCAACAGGGTCCCGGAATGAGGGACTACACCTTCTATTGTAAGGGGCGAGACCCACTAGAGGCCTCTCCCCGAGAGCCTCTCTGTACATATAGATGAATAAATGCTTTTCGCCACCACCACTGATACTGGGTTTTTCACAGAATGGGACCCTCAACAGCATTGAAAAAATGAACAAAGAGACTCACCAGATAGGTGAGCACAGCTTGGCTTTTGGTGATCTGCGCCCTGAGTGTCTGCAGCTCCAGCTGGATCTGCTCCCGGACCACGTCCTCGGGGAAGGAGTACGCCTGCGGAGTTGGAAGTGCCAACCTTCTATATAGTACCAGTCTGAGTCAATGCGCTTGGCATGGTTTGAATGCTATGCTTGCTACGAATGTGCAGTGCATTTGCAAGTTGGTTTCCAAAAGGAAAAGTTTTCCAGAAAAAAATTATCAGAAACAGAAATAAAAAAGAAATGTTCTATCCAGCCAGTCAAATGACGGAGCAAGGACTTAAAAAAAATACAACTGGGAATTAAATTTCCACTTTTACTTTTTCACATTATATCCCACCATTCTGATTACTCAAAACGTTACGATAAATGTGTCTCCACAATTCTGATGTGTGTGCTTTCTCTGAAAGCTTGTCTCTTCCTGCTATAGGAATTTGATAGCCTCTCTTAGCCCAATGGGCACTGGAACTCCCATGGATCTCATGCGGACATCCTAAACGTCCGCACGACAGCCATCGGAGTTTTAATGTTCATTGGGAACTTAGTTTCTTGTTTGGGTCTTGGTACCTTGAATCTTCCTACTTTCTATAAACACTTATTACATCAAGAACATCATCATTACAACAAACATGCTGCATTCAAAATATGGCTGAAGTGCCTCAGTTACTGCTGTGTCATGCAAGTGAGTACTACCTCGATGGAAAGAAACGTGAAAAACCCGGCGCCAACACGCCCCGCTGTTGGTATTTATTTTCATCGCGTTTTTACCTAGGTGGTACGAAAAAGACGTTAGAGTCATCCTAGAACGTATCATGAACGAGTCTAGGTATTTTTTTGCTATCACAGAGGTAAAAGCGCAGTGAAAAGAAATTGAAACAGCAGAGCGTGTTGGCACCGGGTTGTTCACGTTTCTTTCCATCGAGGTAGTACACCAACCAGCAGCTTGCAGCACATTACCTGTGACACCACCATGAACACTAGTAAAAACCCCACACGACAAATAAACTTCACTTTTCCGCTTGTGTTATCGAGCCGTTCGCTTAAAATACAGCCATTACCATTGTTTAAAACCTCAATGAATTACCATATATGATAGTGTCATTAAAGCCAAAGTGGTTAATGTCATAACACCCTTCTACTTCAGTAGTTCAAAACAGCGGGCCCTGTTAGGTAGCACGTCTGAACCTGTATTAATGCCTAAAAAGTGCATGTTGTGGTGAGAATCACTGCGTAAAGATGAGCATCATTATTTTGTTCCCAACAATGACTTTTGAATGATGCTTGGTCTTGTTAGGTGTGTCCAGGCTTACCTGTACCAGAGAAGTTCGAACCTTGCTTGTGCAAATTCCTCTACTTAAAACTGGACAGTTATAAGCAATCTTGATTGTGCACTCTGCAATGAGCGCTAGGACCATGTTTGCATAGACTGTTTGCATAGACACCCATTTTATGTCACCGCAGAGGACACTAAGGAAGCTTCAAGTTGTGAGGTGACTACTGCCTCAATATAACTAATATCCTCTACTGGTCTTCAGGTAAGTGCCACTTTTGGGCGGCCATTTCTGTCGCCAGCACTGAAACCATTTCTGCTGTTTCTCAGGGAGACAGATCTCATCGACATGGAGTGAATTCCCTTGAGTGTGCCTGTGTTTGTGTCACATGCAAGTGCCTTGTATGTGCGTCATGTCATACATCACGACTGTCAAATGGGATAGCTTGCCAGAATTGCTGCCAGCTGGACCACTGCTGCATACAATAAAAAAATTCCTCCCATCTCTTCTTCCTTTTTTTTTTTCCCAGGCTAACAGCATTTGTCACAGTATTTCAAAGCAATGCACAGCTCCTCTCGAAAATACACACTCCATAGGCATAGGGTGGGTGGAGCTGGCAAAGGAGAGGTTCGGTTTGGTTTACGGGGCTTAAATGTCCTAAAGCAACTCAGGCTATGAGGGACACTGTAGTGAAGGGCTGCGAAAATTTCGACCACTTGGGGTTCCTCAACATGCACTGACATCGCACAGTACACGGGCCTCTAGAATTTCGCCTCCATCGAAATTCAACCGCCGCGGCTGGGATCGAACCCACGTCTTTCGGGTCAGCAGCCGATCACCATAACCAGTGAGCCACCGAGGCAGATCCAAAGGAGAGGGTTAATTGGAGAGACATGGGAGAGGCCTTTACCCTGCAGTGGGTGTAGTCAGGTTGATGATGATTATGATGATGATGACCAGATATGTTTGCGTGCATTCTCTCTACGGCGTTACTTCCAGCAGCCAAGTTCAGAGCCAATAAGAACCATAGAGATAGAGTTGCACTCTGTGTCATTTTTTCGTCTTCCATCTATGTTTTCTTGCGCTAGCGCAGCGGCTCGTAACAAAAAAAAAACATGCTCCATTTCTTTGGTTTATGGTTTATGACGGTTTAACGTCCCAAAGCGACTCAGGCAATCAGGGACGCCGTCGTGAAGGGCTCCGGAAATTTCACCTTTACAGCTTAGGTAAGAGACAAACTCCATCCCCTTTTTTGCATTTTTACATTTTTATTTACCGTATTTACTCCTGTAATTTGCACACCCCTAATTTATTACCCGGATTTATATATATTAAAAAAAGACTTTTACTCGCATATTTTACTCTCCCTGTTGTGGCAGACCACCAGCATGCATGTGGGTGTGCGCAAGGAAGGCTTGGGAAGATCGGCACAGCCGCTTCGCCGTGTGCGGCTGCGAAAGGTGTGAGTGGCGATGGGATGAATTGCGTGCTTTCATCCAGCTGCTGGCAGTTGCTTTCCCAGATGAACAGTTGCGAAAGCGAGCATCCGGTAACCTACGGCATGCACCAGAATCTGAAACTACAGAACCGGTATTTGTCCGGTTTGCTGCTAGTCAACCAGGCCGCACGCGAGGGCACTGTTTTATCGCTTTTTATCTCCATTTGCCTCTGACTGTTGGCTTCGCAACTGTATCTTAGTGTGTTTATTGCTTTGAGCTGCGCACGCATCGTCATCCCGCAGGAAGCTACATAACTGGAGGCGGGGCGAGAGGGGGTATGTTCCTCACACTTGGAGTGAACTTTTTTTTATTGCCAGCGAGGTGTGCGAGTTAGGGGAGGGGTTGACATACAGGGGGCAATATACATTATATATTGCACATTATGACCATTGCAGTTTCTTTAGGGCATTTCCGCAAAATCTTTGTGTAATTTGCGCAACTCCTTTTTCTTTTTTTTTTTTGAAGCATCAATTTGAAAAAACAAGTGTGCAAATTACACGAGTGAATATGGTATTTTTGTGACACTACGCCGTGCGACGTCTCTGCGATCACTCATCCTGTACTAGTGGTTTTCATTCCGCGCAACCAACAATGTGGGTAAAGGTGCATTCTTGTTGGCGGCAAGTAAGCCCCTTCGTTTTCAGAAAGACGATAATAGGTGCAAGCTCCAAGTCATAAACTCAACAGGCTCATGCTGCCATTAACATTTCAACGTGTTTTTTAACAATGCAGAATTATGTCTCCAAATGGCAGAGTCTCTCTTACCGACTCTGGGCTGACATCTTCAAGAGCAGACACCAGTTGCCTATCCTGCAAAAGAGAAAGCAGAGAACGAGACTATGAAATCACGTACGAAATCAGATGTGATGCACATAATTGACACAGAAGCAAGTGGTCTTCAATGCGAGAGCTTCTGAAATCAAATGAGACCAGGTTTAACAAGTCTGACAACGAAACGCTGAGGATCAGGGTGTTGAGGGAATTATAAATTACTAGATACTAGCTAAAAGTCACAGGGAAGTCAGTGTTAAGGCAAACTGCAAGTAGGTGTAATTTAGAAAAGCTCCATTTCACTAGTAACAAAGATATTCGCATAATGTTGTACAGTGCTTCATAATATCATGTGAGAAACATTAAGCCTAGCAGATGCAGTGCTTTGGACCAAAATTTCATGCAAAAGCAGAATGAGACAGCCATTAATGAGAGCTTACAAGTGCATTCACTCCCGAAGGACATCTTTGCATTGCGTGCAAAAGAAGCCCAACATCTTTGAAAGATTGCTGAAAGGCTATTGGCTTCTTTATGCTATAATTGAAGGATCACGTTAAAAAAAGACGCGCCTTTCAAATCCCAAAAAATGGCCAAAAAATTGATATTGTTAAAACGGTTGTACCCCATTTTATGCCCTATTTTTTATGCTGTTCTGAACTTAAATTTGCGAAATCGACCGGTAAGTACTGTAAAAATTGTTTGCAAGGAAATGCTCGAACAAAGGCGTTTTTCTCCATTACGCTTCTCTCTCTAGATCTCACTTACTTAACGCAGCAGATTTCTTTACAACTATCTCACCTATTTTGACCCCATTTGTTTTGTGGCACTCCTAAAACCATTGTGCAGGTGAAGACATTTGTTTTCTTCAAATTTGTGAATTTCAAACTTCTTGTATGAAATATTTTTCTAACTAGATATGTCAATGAACACTGCATCGCAAAAATTCAGAACCAAAATTTTCGCTTAGCAAAAAATTATAAGAATGTCTTGACCTGTAGGACGCCAATACAAATGCAACGACTGCACCAGCCATCTGCCATTTTCTCAACTCAGCAGCCTTTTCACAATGATTCAGAGAAAAAAAATATGTTAGAAAAAATTTTATGCAGATATGATTGAAATTTTGTGAGGAGTCATAAAATTATTTCCAATATGCTCAAAAATTTTTATGTGAATACGTCAAGAAATAAACTAAATTTTGCTCAACACCGCACATCCCTTTAACTCAAATTCACTATTTCAAACTTCCTGTTTATTCAAACTGATGCTCCGGTCCAGTCAACAATAAGAATAAGTTTGGGTACAGTCAACTCACCTGCTGGGCCACGGCCAGTATAGAAGATGCTCCTTCAAAAGATAAGGAAAACAACAGCATGTGATGAGGACTACTGGACACACATGAACAACAAATCTCGATCATGCATCAAAGAGCGAAACACTAACCATGAGCCCAAGCAGAAAAAAAAAAGCAAGGCATTTACTGCACTACCAAGAACAACCGTATGATTAATATATTTCTCAGTTGTCAGCTAGCACGAATTGGGCTACACCACACCCAACACGCTACAATACTCCCACGGGAACATATGCAGCTGCGTTCCCCTCTAGCTCGCTCATCTGGTGTGGGAAGCCTCTACACAAGAGGCCATCGGTCAAACATTCCTGCCAGAGACCTGTTTTCGAACCCCAAATTCACCAGGCTGAAAATGAATGAGTCTTGAGTTTCTCTGCGAAGTTACCTTCAGTTCTGTTAAACTGACACTTTCCCTTTCAAAGTGCAAGACATCCCCACCTCCAAGATTTTTGTGCATAAAAAGTGGATGCAAGCCTAAGAAAAAGAAAACTCACCAGCGTGCGATTCCAGAACCCTGACAGCTTCATCATTCAACCTGCACAAAAGAGTTGCTCATCAAACATCGTAGCCAGCAGAAGCAAATGTAGGAAAGTGAGAACTTGGAACTACCTGTAATATACCCAATCTTCATGCCTAATCGGAACAGCCAACTAACCAGAAGCAAAGCACTGATCAAGTAGCAAACACGAAAGTGCACGTGGTCAGCCAGCGCAACAAGTGCCAGTTCTAGACCTCTAGGAGTGCATGTCTACTTGCCAATACAGACCAACAGTCACAAGCCATGCAAATAACCTACGGACAAAGAAAAAAAAAAGATGGACTAAATGCAAACAAAGGCAGCTAGCAAAACTCTTCCTTTCTTCTTTCACTCCCTCCCTTATCCCTCCCCTTACGGGCCCGGTTCAGGTGTCCAACGATATATGAGACAGATACTGCGCCATTTCCTTTCCCCAATAACCATTATTATTATTATTATTATTATTATTATTATTATTATAATTATTAGCAAAACATAGGTTTACACCTAGCACTTACATGCTAACCGGGTATAATCATCCACTACATGGCGTCAAGAGAAAAGAAAAATGTGGCCCTGTTTTCAACTACATTTGAAAAGAGCTGGCCCTGGTATAAAAAAAAATGTCTTGGAGATGCAGCCGGTCTTACACACACTTCCCACGTATGACCCATTCATAACAGCAACACAAAACCTGTCAAAGCCATGAGCGACGGTTATGTACATGCTCAATTCGTCAGGCAATTGCATAGCAAGAACCATCGATCAAAGAGCTGTCAGCTTTTTCCTTCCATGAAAAGCGTTGCATGAGCAATAGGGTAGATGACTCCTTTTCCACTTCAAATTGATTGCCTACATAATGGCACCCATGAAATAGACTATGTGTAGACTTCTTGCTCTGCCTAATACCACCCATTTAGCCTGAGCTAAGAGGTGATCACTGTGCTTCATCATGTCTACGTATTGGTACACATCCATTGTCTTTACATAACACAAGTTTTGACGACATTTCGCGTAGACTCTCATTCAAACCAAGAGTCCAACAGCAACAGACACATCCTGATTCCATGCCCTTAAATAAGCTTTCCGTACTGACTGCGTGCAGTGCTTTAACATACTGTAGCTTGCACAGCGAAAAGCTCCTTGCAATACCCGCACCAATTTCATGACCTCCATTTGCTCTTGCACATATTAAGAGCATTTGGCTGCTCCCAAAGTCATAACTATGTGTGCATTGAGTGGCAAAGCCATGCTGGGTACACCATGCTAAGGAATGCAGCCAGCGATACAGATGCCGTCATTCAGACTGTCACCCAGTTTGCACTGAGGCGTAAGTGGCAACTGCCAGAGACTTTCAGCAACACCGCCAAACAAGCACCTCATCAGTGAGTGTTTAAACAAGACACTAGTGTAACTATCCTTGAGCAGGCATACACGTCTGTACTTCATTCTGTGCTTCATTTTGCAGGCAACGGAACCCTTACCGATGGAAACTGAAAGCAGATGTTCATTACTTGCAGTAATGACAACGCCAATGACAACGTCATGCTTCAGCATGGAAGCAGCTATTCAAAACAAAACTGGTTCATATGGCAAGACCTCAGTCTTGTGTTCTTTCATCTAATCCTGCCATTCTGTCCCCAAGCCTGCACATTTTCCTGTGCCTTGCACTTTCCAGTGTTCAATCTGACGACTACAAGATACACTAGTGCTCTCTTGTGGCACTACCCACAACAAGGCCTGGTATGACAGCTGGTGTCGCCACCGCGCGTTCTTAAAAAAAAATGTCATAGAGGAGCGCTGCCTTTTAGCACTGTGTTGTGAAGAATGTCTTAACCTTGAGGCCACACGAGAGAACATAACCTTCAGTATATGGCTTTTTTTGTATTTTAATCTAGGGCTCAAATATATTGATCTGACGCAGCAGGCATCAAGCCAGAAGGCTGGAAAACTGAAAATTTCATTGTTCTTGCAGTTCAAGTTTTTTTACTACCCTTGGCTGCTAAACTGCACCATTGTGGCAAGTCTGTAGTCATTGTGGCTGAGCGAGCATGTACACACCGTACCGAAGAACTCACGACAACTTCATTGCTGGCAAATTTCACAGATGCTACATGTCAGGCAACTACAATGAGAAAGATGTAAAAAAAGCTCATATTCCACAAAAAAGAGTGGTGCGGTGCTACATAAATGACACAGACCATGAGAAACATTGCTGAATAGCTGGGTTGCAACTACTGATGTCAGCGACTACAGCACTTCGTACACACATCGGGCGCAGGCAACATGCGACTACTACGGGGCAAAAAAAAAAATGTTTTGCGCAGGAAAGTGCCAGGTTAATAAGAAGGCAGTGTGCCTCTGCACATGCGGTGAAGAATTTTTCAACATGCTTCAAAATGCAACTGATGACTGCCTTCGTGTCTACCGAGGTGACGGGGAAGTGTGGGGCAGGGTCAATTTTCAAACCTCTGAGGCTGCCGTGAGCCACACTGCGAAACGCAGCTGCCCATTGGCTAGCTCGCCGCTTGGTGGTGTAGTCTAGCTTTGGCCAATCGCTTTGCTCGGGCCACGGGGGCGTAGTCTTTTCCAAGGCTGCCAAGGCACATTGTTGCTCACTGACAGTGCAGCAAGAAAAGAAAAAAAAGAAAAAAGGCGATAGCTTTGGTTAGGCCTGAAATTAGATAAGCTCGGCTTACCACAACTTCTTTTGGGAGTTGGGGGCAAAGGTGTTTTGAATGCATTATTGTTCAACGCAACATAGATGATGAACTCACCCCAGTCATTTTAATTTTTGAAAAAAATTGCATTTGTTAAGCAAACAATTACGATATATGACATACACAGCACATCCCAAACATTATGGTAGCACAGAGGAAATATTTATAGCTTCAGGCAAAACCCTGGAAGATGTCCCTTTGGCCTGGTTCATGTTTCGCTACTACTAGTGCCATAAAGTGCACTTAAAAAATATTTAAAGAACTGCTTGTAACAGATCTCTTTTATCCCATCTTACAGCCTCCTCCAGGACACAACTCCAGTGCTGAACGGCACTACTGAAGAGCACTGCTGAACGAGCAGAAAATGCCATTTTGCCACAGCATCATTTTTTTTAATGGACACTGATGTTACAGTTCTTCATAAAACCTGATTGTTGGGCCTTTTGAGACTCTGCTGGCACTTGTTCAGCAATAAAAGACCGCTTTCATTGTTGAAAAATTTGCAGCTAACGTTAACGTTCATTTCCTCCACCACCTTGAATTGAACTTATGACGTAGGGGATGACAGGCAGTGTCATGAGTTCGCTTCATTTAATTTTGTGCATAAGGTTTTTGTGCTTAAAGCCCTTGAGCATGAGAAGCACACCAGTGGTAGCAATACAAAAAACCCTGCTTTCTCTTCTATACAGCCTTAAATCTCTCCAGATGTCACTGCAATGTATATGTGCAAATAGGTGATGGTGGCAAAACATCTTTCATCCTTTCCTAGTTTACAAGAGCTCTGTTTTCTGTGAAGGTAGGCTTTTTGTTAAAGAAAGTGGTAATCCACCATTCTTAGAACAACTCCACTTGGTCTTCCATATCCCTTTAAAATATAAGGACGAGT
This sequence comes from Amblyomma americanum, assembly GCA_030143305.2. NCBI lineage: Eukaryota > Metazoa > Arthropoda > Arachnida > Ixodida > Ixodidae > Amblyomma > Amblyomma americanum. The sequence continues at coordinate 645,812 of JARKHS020013365.1, read as the reverse complement.
TCCATTACCTCCGCAGGGGATTGCAACAACAAAAACAAAACGTGAAAATTAGGCAACCACACTGCACATTCATAAATGTGCACAGGGACGCGACCACCATTCCTCTGTGCCAGTTCAACTGCAATCAGAAGCCAAATCTGTGGGATGGACTGTACAAAATTTTACAGGCAGCCTCTCAGCTCTAACGACAACTTGCTTACGACATTATTCAACACGGAGTCGTAAAATTTTTCTATTCGACTTTTCACAATATTTTCAGAGAGGCAGCCCAGCTATCTCAGTCAAAAGGCTTTCACAAACACCTGATTTTGCATGCATGTGAACAGCTGCCTTTGTTATGCCCCGTTCTTCTTTCTCCGAATGTCCCTTCCTACTTCCCATCTTCCCTTCCTCCTGTTGTTTGTTTCGCCAAAGTTCAGCAGTTTCGCCACTACTGCTCAGAAGAGCAGCACCCTCACTTCGAACATTTCCAGACTAGAAATACTGTGCAGGCTGCAGCTGCAAGCTTTTGCCTACGTTATCATCACTACCACTCAGCCAAGTAGGTGTTATGGTATGTGGGGCTTAACATCCCAAAGCAGCCCCTGGGTTGTGGGTCATGCCATATGGAAACCTCCAGATTAATTTCCATCACGTGGGGTCCTTTAATGTTTTCCGGCATCACAAAACTCATAGGCACCCCTGCAATTCGTCCCAACCAAACAACCAAAATGCAGCCACCACAGTCCTGTATTGATCCTGTGACACTACGCTCAACGACACAATGCCTAAATCACTGCCCCACTGAGACCAGATTAAGCTGAGTTAAACTGCCCACAAGATAAAGTCCTCTCCTAGTGATCTTCAATTCCCTCTGCCTAGCAACAGCTGTAATATCACAGGATATTTCCAAATGGCATCGCTCAGCCAGATTCTATGCTGCCTTGTACCTTCGGTCTAGCGAGTCCACAAGAATTAGAGGAATGGCTAAGCGCAAAACCAATGCAACTGATGTGGATGACGGCAAAGCAGAACCAGTGTACCCCAAATAGGGAAAACAAAACTTGGTTCTTCAACACCACATTTCTATACACACTACAAAGAAAAAAAAACACAGACTTTTAGGGCCCTCTTGCGACAAAGTTCCCCCTTCGGCCACGTTCATCTGATCAAGTGACCTCACAGGCCAAGACCGTGCCCACTCCCTGGTCTTCCTACGTAATGTTCTTACCAGGTGATTGCCAGTTTTCCGTCATGACGTACTATGACGCTTCAAACTTTTCATGTCTTAACTGGCCTCCAAATACGACCAGTTTCTCTTATTTCCCCCCTCACACTTGAACCCGATGTTTAACAGTTGCTGATGAACTGGAACCAGTGTGCCTCCACTTTGCCTTTAACTGGGACAAGTTGATTTCAGACTAGAACCAGTTAAGCCTAGTTCAATTCCCACTGAAGATTTTCCTCACTGCAACTTAAGTTGCTTACTCCTGAGAAAGTCCCCATTACAGCCATCACTGTAAAAAGTGACAGGCCCACAAGTGCCATGAAGTTTGGAACTCGCACCACAAGGCAATGAACATTTTATAGACGTCCTGTGGACATCCGGAATGTCCGCAGGGTGTCCATGGGAGCTCTAGTGCCCATCAGGAAGTACCATGAAGTTTGCAACTCACATTGGACAATAGCTGATGAATACCAAATAAGAGAAAAGAAAGCAATGCATAACCAAACATCATGAGCAGTGCAGAATGTATGCCCTATGAAGACAGACTTGAAACAGGTCCCAAAAAGATCCTCCAAAGAGAAGCCACAACCCCAGTGAAACACAGAATCAGAACAGGAAGTCTTAAATTGGCACCTCGACGAAAACCAAGGCAGCACTGTATGAAGAGGAACTTTCAAATCTCGCGCCCATTTTCGAGGCGAGTCTCGCTTCCGTAATGCAAAAATCAATACAAAATACGGGATATTTCCCGACGCCAACGTGTAGCGCGGCCCTCCGGCCAGTTATCTGCACAGAGCGCGCGGGACTTCTCAGAAAGTATACCCTCACCCCCCCCCCCTCACACACACACACACACACACGCTCACGGATGCACACAGCGGCCTGACAGGAAAGGTCAGCGCCGGCGCCTCCCACAGGGCCACCGACGTCTAACAGACGTCCCCAAGCCGCCGGAAATCCAACAAACCAATCGGGACGTCTGCGGGACGTACAGGTGGACGTCCCTCTCCGTAACGATTCTGAAATGCCGTCAGAACACGCGACCGCAACGGCACTTCACGCCACAAGCCGAAGCCGAAGCACGAGACGACGGTCGCGACGGGATCAAACACGATTAGAGGAGCACGGATCAGAGCGATAACGGACAACTACACGCTCAACACGGTCCGAAAAGACGCCGAGGTCGTTCGGCTATAGTACGACGCACCGGGGAATCACACGCCGAAGCCGACGTCGTCCGCAGATCGTCCCGAGGGAAGCACATCGGCCCACACACTCCGGCGGACGCCGGGAAGAAGAGCGCGCGGACGCAGGGCGACCCGGGTGGCACGCGCCGCTAAACTATACGCCAACGGGAGCAGCAGCGGCTGGGAGGAGGACTACGTCGGCCGATGACGGAAAACGCGGCGCAGCCGCAAAGAGACCGGGGAGAGGCGGGAGAGCACGACGTCAGGAGGACCCTCGTCCCAGGGACGAGTACGCGAGGGAGAAAAGGGAACGCTAGAGGGAGAGGGGGAGACGAAGAAACGGGGAGGAGGAGCGCAGTCGCGGAGAGGCGCGAGAGTGGAACGGGGGGGTCCTGGGGGGAAGGACCGACGAAGAGCGGGGTGCGCAGCAGACGCCGAATGCGAGAGTAGAAAGGGAATCGGGAGAGCGAATGGGGAAGAAGGGCCGAAATTGAGAGAGCGGGAAATCTGACCGCCGAAAGCGAAAGGGGGGCAATCGTAGGGAAAGCACATAGGGAAGGTGCAAAATACATGCGAGAAAAATAGCCGCTCGAACGCAGGGAAGAAGAGGGGATGGTAGGGAAAGGATACACAGGAGCGGCAGAAAAGGGAAGTAAGGAGCATCGGCATGGCGCGAGCGCAAACGGATGGAGGAAGCAGCGACGCGATGCGGGAACAAATCCAGGAGAAGCGGGCTTCCCCCATCCCTCGCTCCCCTTTCTCCCGTTTTTTTCTCTCCGCGTCTCTCCTCTTCCCGAACGAGAGGAGGGCGAGCGGAGAGAGCGGGAAGCTCGCGTGCGAAGGCAATCGATATCGTCCAGCTGCACGCCTCCGTCCGCGAGTCTTATTCACTCTCGCATATATAGCCATGCTCCCTCAAGCGAAACCTAAGGCCGCGGGGACAAGGAATGGGATCGGGACGAGGAGGAGGGAATGCAAATGGGGGCGTTCCTCCCCCCTCGGGGATGAAACGGAGCGAGTGAATCTCGGCCGGTCGGCTGCGCCCCGTTTATGTAAATCAGCCAATAAAGACAGCGGGAGGGGGGGGGGGTGGATTCGCTTTGCGAATGGGGTCCACTCGCTTCTATACATGTTGCGCCGAAGTGCAAAAGCCGACACAAGTGTTCGATCGGTCGTCGAAATGGGGTATCGGCGGCAGGATTTTTAAGCTACAACACTCCGCGCGGAATTTTTTTTCCTTTGAATATAGTTTGACCTGCAATGCACGGCACATCCCCTTCCCGATCAGCCGACGTCAGATTAAATTCACGCAACACTGGTAATTAGAAGTTTCTCTCAGTGACGTTGGCATGAGCGTTTATTCGTGGGCAATGGACTAATTTATTTACTGCTGCACTTTCAGCATCGAGCTTGATAAGTTATAGCGAAGCGAAACAATTAAGAAAAAATGCTTGGATTACACTTGGGTGCATGTTCCCTGTCATATTGCTTTGCCCTGTGAGCTAGATTGCAGCTGGCACAATTTAATAATTCGAACAGCCCAGAAAACAAGAACCCAACATACATCGCACACTCCTCCAAACATGCTGAAAGACAGCCCGAAGCTCAGTTTAAACTGCCTGAGAAAAGCGCCGCGAGGCACAAATTGAAGAGAGAGGAAAAATGCGGAAAGCACGACGATCGCGTTTCAGACCGTATTTCACGCCAAGCCGATTTCACAAAATTCCCGATACAACGAACAATTCTACAAAGAACGCAAATATCCGCAGTCAAACGCGATTTTTCGTAAAGTCTCCGCTCAACGAAAATATTTGCGACTTCCTTGAATTTTCTGTACGACGGACAAGGAACTGTACCGCGCAGCTGTTTGTAAAAAAATACCGAGTTATCGAGTTAATTTATCTACGGCTCCCTTGCACCGCGCTCCCCCGCTGCACAGTCAGAACTTCCTATTAAACAGACACAACTAAAACATCGATCACAAATTCCAGCCACAATTTCCTCGACCACTGCAATCAGCTGCTGGCAAGGCGCGACGACCCCATTGCTCCGGCAGGCCGATATGTCGACGGTGGATGCGACGCCCGCGCGAGCCAGTCTGCAAGCGCGACAGTGCAACTTGCCAGCAGCTGATTTCGTTCGCTCAAGCCAAGATTGAGAGCAGCACAATCGTGGCGCGTGAATACGCTAGTCACGTGAATTTTTTGTATTTCGCGGGCTTTCTTAGGAGCTCGGAAAAAAGATACACGTGAGCCTTTCTTTATCGCAAATAAGTGGAATGGCGGTTTCTGAAGGTGCTCTCCAACTTTGCTATTCACATCTGCTGTCTAAAGTCAATACTTACGCATTTAGAAAAATTACCTTAATTGCTAATTAATTGCACAACAAAAATTTGCCTATGATGCGCAAGCCGGTTTGTGGGTGTATGTAAGTGGTTTCCCTGGCCTACCTCAAATATTTTATCTTTTAACCCTTGGCTAAAATTAACCTGGACACACTGTATATGCACCTCACGCATCTACAACGCTCGCTCCCCGCAAAAAATTTTACAGACAGTCTTTAGACCAGCTATTGACAGTCTTCAGGTTATCTATTGACAGTGTTTAAACAATCTATTGACAGTCTACAGCGAGATGTCGCTTTTGCCTCTTCGTCCCGGGAGAGGCCGCAGTTTTTCCCCTAAGTACGAGGCCGCCGGTAAGACGACCGTCCAAGACTGCACCTATGGTACAAATCCCCTTCAGCCGGCAGATGAATGCCGGAGTTTCGGGTTACGACATACTACGACGCCAACGCCGTTCACGCCGGCCGTCTTTATAAAACAAAGGTTGAAAGACACACACGCTCGTTTCGCAAACACTGCCCCTCCATTTGCCCAAGGCGTTCCCATAGCTACGCCCCAGACCCGGCACTCAGCGGGCGGCTATATATAGCGGGAAAAGTCAGCACCATCTGCTCGCGGGGCGCCCGGCGCGGATCGGTTAATTCCCGGAGCGGCCTAGTGTGCCTAACGGCCCGCGAGAGAAACATAACCCGCAGAGAAAGGGGGGGGGGGGGGGGGGGGGATAACAGGAGAAGCCCATAAGAGAAGCGCCCGTAAGTCTGGGCGGAGAAAAAGTTTATTAGCCTATTGGCGCACACATCCAGAGTACCTCGGAGGCACATATAAGGCGTGCAGCGGTTACTACGCTCCTTTTCCACACTGGCTTTGTCACGCGAAACGCGCTTGACGTAATTAGTTTGCCTTCGGAATTGCCTTTGTAACAGCCCCACCCTACTTGCCTCCGTAAAAAAAATAATAATAAGTACACTACAGTAAAGGAAACTATATACAAACGAAATAGCTTCCTTGTGTTTTTAATTCTGCCCGGATAGAGTAAGCCTTCATGAAGGCTGACATTAAAGTGCCACAGAAAGGGGTGTTTGAGCTTGGTTTTAAAATGATTGCACTATGTACAGGCCACCGAGCGTCGATGCCGCGTACGAGAACTCAAAAGCGAGCGGGAAATTTACAATACATTCTAAAAAATTCCCGTTTTCGCACCGCAGTCCCGGCCTTTCGCGCGATAACCTGGCATATAATCATCTCCAAACAAAACCTTTAATTTGAAACCCAACGTTTCGAAGCCGGCTCAGCTCCTTCATCATCAGGGGTGACTGGGGGCAGTAGCTAGCAAGTATGGAGAGGAGGAGGGGGGTCAAAGGAACGAAAGCTGTCATGCGAAAGGCGTGGGGGAGGGGAAGGAAGGAAGGGGGGTTAAGGCTATGAGTCACGTTGTCGCACTGTGGGGAGGCGGTCAATGGCGAGTATTTTTCTTCGAGTTGCAGAGCGAAGTCCTTGTGCATATACTGGGGGCTTCTCCCTTAGCGCATGACCAGGTGCGTTTATGAAGCGGCAGCCTAATATTTAGCGCATGCGCAACTTATAATTGCAAGTTACGAGGCCACTGCTTCGTTTCTGGACGTTGCCAAAAAGCGCACAACGTCGGTTTAGCGAATGATTAAGTTATTACGTTTGATTTAGGATCTCCATTAAAGGGACACTGAAGAGAAATTGAAGTTGGCTTGTATCCATAGAATAGCAGCTCCTGATCACAAAAACGCCACTCTTCCTGAAAACAAAGCCCTTGTAATGTAGAAAATAGCAAGAACCAAAATACAGGTATCGCCGCCACAGGCCAATCTCGCAAGTACAAGCGCGATTACTTCCTATGACAAGAGGCGCCACCTTGGAGGAATTTTCCTTACTTCATGGAAGTCACGAATCTCTGAGGCTTGCAAAGGAAGGTTGCGCACAGCACCGCTAGCCGGCAGAGATCACGGAGTCTGCGTTTACGTCACGATTCACGTCACTCTGTTTTGTGACGTCATAAGAGTTGCCGTGGCGTCATAAGAGTTTCCTGAGTTTGAATCAGAGGGGTGGGAAAAACTTTTTCAACTTTGAATCCAAATTTCTTTGAAATAAATGCACCTTTCGCGGCCGGACAAGCGGCAACAATGCCATGAAATGGCGAACTGTCAGATTTTGCTAACAAAAAAAAATTGATAGAGTTCTCCTCAATGTCCGTTTAAGCAGGCACCCGCTGCGCAGTGTGGCAGTGAATTCTCTAGAGTGATGCAAGAAAAGTGCTTTTTAATTAAGAAATTTTATGAAATGAGTTATTTGATTTTTTTAGAAGGATGCGACTTTGGGCTGGTTTTTCAGATACTCGCGCAAGCACAGCGTGCAAAAACGCTTTCAAATACAAAAACTCCATGACAAATAGGCGGGTTTATTATGCCCAGAAACCGGACAAAGGCAACAACGTGAGCTCTTTCCGTGCACTTTTGAAAAAAGAGTATATTTTGTTGATTAGCGGCTTAGCTAAGCCCTACATAATTATACACATGATTACTACTGGGTCATGCCAGCGAGCATTTGTTACAAGATTTACAGGACCTTTTAAAAGAAATTTCCTTGAGTGGTTAGTTGCAGCCACTTCTAGTTGCCCAGTACTAATGATAGAATTATATAGATCTGTAGTGGTTGGTCTGGATGGTGTCGTCGTCAGACTTATGCGACAGACCGGTTCCTCTGTGGCGGAATATGCACAGCCCACTAGCCCCCGCCGAAGTCATCGTCACGTCGTTGTACCACTCAAAATCAGCGAAAGGACAGAACAAAACTCGACAACAGCAGCACCATCGCTATACAGCGAGCGAATACATTTAGAATGCTTCCGAAAGCGTTTGTAGTAAATTGTGAAGCACCTTAGAACTCCGTTTGGTCCGAATGCCATTCGAAGTGTCGAATACCATTTGACTCAAATGCCACTTAAAAGTCCGCGTAGCATGGGTATTATGATATAATTGCAGTAGTAGTAGTAGCAGTACGTAGTCGTAGTAGTAATAGAGTAATAGCACAGCACTACTACTCTAATACTGCTCAAATGCAATAATGTGCTACAGGAACATGTGCTTTGATCTCAAGGATCAATGTAAAACATCTACTTTGGCCACACATACATGCCAGTTATAGTTAAACTGGGATGAGAAAGGCCTATACAGGCCTCAAATCCCTTATAGAGAGCTCAAGTCAGTTTTTATGGGTTCGAAAAATTATAAAGTGTCTCTCTCTGTTGTGGCAATAGTGAACATAGCCTTGTTGTTTCAGCAGATGGCATAAGGTTGACCAGCGTTTGTGAGTATATGTTTAACACTGGGTGAGTGATGGCAAAGCTAGGCCAATATTGACAGCTTTCTAGAATGGCATAGCCAATTCTGGCAAACAGTGGGGGAACTCTGGCTAACATGGCCAGTGACAGCCATGATTCCAGGATTGCACAGCCTGTGATGGCGAAGAGTGGGAAAGTTCTGGCTAGCGTGGCCCATATAGCCACAATTTGATGACAGCACAGCCGCTACTGGAAATACGACTGGGAACCCGAGACATTATTGGATGTGTCTGTGAGTGGATCAGCCAATATGAGATGCTCATTGGGAACTCTGGGCCTACTTAAGGCCATGCTTTGCCAATGGATTTCTAATATTGGCCCGTTGTAATGTACTACCTGGGTTATACAACAGGCAGCTAACAGCAGTCAATAACTGCAGTTATTGCAGCTATTTTTTTTTTTTCTAGCCCATGACCGTAGTGATACTCTGAATCGCATCTGACGAAGGACCATAGTGTTTGAACCTGACGCTGGTTCGAGAGTATGAGTCTTGAGTTGAACTCTTCACTAGGGAGTGAAATACGAGCCACCTTTGCAGGTTGAGTTGTTCGAAACTGGGTTTGCTCCCAAAGGGGCGCAGCGGGGTTTGCGGAGCCTCCTCCAAGCACACACCCCTGAAGAAGCCGGGCCGGGGTAGGCTTGTACCCATTTTTACCGGTGGGTGTCCGGCGGTGGGTTTCGAACCAACCACCTCCCACAGTCGACGCAGACGCCCAGACCACTAGGCCACGACTGCGGTTAACTGCAGTGGGTGGGGTAACTGCAGTCACCCCATGGTGAGCTAGCCTCCTTAAACTATCTGCGATTATGTGCGGGTTTTGATAGGAAATTTTGAAACTAGAACAACTTCACTCTGGTCCAAAGGGTCAGTTTCTTTTTTTTTAATGGGCAGGCAGAAAACAGCTACAATGCATGTTCATTTGAGCTAATCAGAATTACATGTCGCAACTTTAGGTTTTGGTTTGGTTTATGGGGGTTTAACGTCCCAAAGCAACTCGGGCCATGAAGGATGCCGTAGTGAAAGGCTCTGGAAATTTCAACCACCTGGGGTTCTTTAACGTGCACTGACACTGCACAGCACATGGGCCTCTAGAATTTTGCCTGCATCGAAATTCGACCGCCGCAGCCGGGATCGAACCCATGTCTTCCGGGTCCCCAGCCGAGCGCCATAACCTCTGAGCCACCACCACATCCTTAGAGCCTAGAATTGTTCCGACACCTGGCAACTAGCTAAAAACATAAAATTGTGTTATGCAGTCAACTCTCAATAATTCCAACTTTAACGAGACCACCAGTATGTTCAAATCATCTGGAGCTTGAATTCAAGGTAGAATTTTTTTTTTTTTAGCCACACTTGACATTGTCCACATGGAAGCTCCATCAGTTCAAATACTGTGAAAGTTCAAACTAAGCTATTTTAAAGCAACGTGAAAGAGAAAACCTAATTCTAAAGTTCAGCATAATTTGTTGGGGTATTATTCACTGCATCCAAAAAAAGGCATAAAGTACTGCACTTATTTCACAAGGGACACATAGCAGGTGGAGAGGAAATAAGAAATCAACTTCAGTGACAAAAACAAATGTAGTAAGACAAAGTCAAGGAGAGCTAAGTTATGTGTGAATCCAATAGAGATGCAAGTTGTCGCCTTTAGAGGCCAGCATTTGTATTTCCATTATTTTAACAACCAGCTCAAAAGAAAACTTACTGCAGCATTGCCAGATCATTTCTCCCATTCATTTTTTGACTATTATATTCAATGACAAAAGTGGAATCCAGAAAAACTTGTTTTTTTTTAAATGAAAACAGTGTGGATACCACTTTTGAAATGCATACTGCAATGCTGGGCTTGGACGAACCATTCTGCAAATTCATTTTTCAGGCAAAGTGGAGTATTTTGTGGGAGAGAACAAAAAACAAACCCTTTCTCGAGTATGGTTCATCGGTAACATCTTTTAATATTGCGATGAAGAACACAAAACTGGCAGTGGTGCAGGACAGAGCGCTCGTGCTACGCCAGCGGCCATTAAATCATCTCATTGCCATTAGTCATCTCATCTCATTTTTCAGCTGGCCGCCTCGTAACATTTGGTGTGAGGTGCTGGGTAATCATCGGCATCCTGGTCCTGGAGCTTCGGCGTCCTGTGTCAGCCATGGTCGTCAGCCGCGAGTTCTTGGCCTGCGTCGCCCGGCTTGACCCAGCTTTCAGACCCGAACCGACCGCGCCATTGCTCCCTCGCCCAGACCACCCGACACGACGAACTGCCACCGACACAAGGACCCGACCTGCCGACCCCACCGACCTGAGACGTTGCCCACATGTAAGGAGACAGCCTCCCTGCCCCTGCCGTTTGGTGCGTCCAAGGGCCTCGACCGTCGGCTCCTGCAGACCTGGGGCCCAGAGGCTTCACGGACCAGGCATCATTCGCCCATCTCCTTCATCATGGCAGCCAGCACCTCACCACTTTCTCCTTCCTGTTCAACCACCCTCTCCAGCCCATCACCAGTTTCCCGCATCCCTTTGTCAACGATTGGGACGCTCCCTCGGTGGCCTCGGGTAGGAGCAGTGTGACGAACAAGCCAAAGCTGGCAGTGGTGTGGGACGGAGCACGCCCATTAGGCCAGTAGCCATTAAATCATCTCTTTGCCATTCAGTCATCTCGTGTCATTCTTTGGCTGGCCGCCACGTAACAATATGAATCAAATTTCCACTCAGCCCGTAGTTGGCAACAGTGAACAAAGCCCACGACCATGACAGAAAAAGGCGGCCACTACTGCAAAAAGCAAATAGCACTATGCCTAGAGAATGCAGCCACCATGGGAATGTTATTAAGTGAGCAAAAATATTAAATTTTAGCACCAAGGAATCTCTGCTGCAGTTCCTTCCTAAATCTATACTTTATCCCTGTTTACTAGAAAGGCAAAGGTACAGACTCGGTCAAAAGTCTTAAGGCCAAAGGCTTTTCGCCTCAGCCACATAACAGAGCCATTACGGTATTACTAAAAACCGAACGACCTTGAAATGCTAGCAGAAGATTTCTTCTTGCGGTAGAAAAGCTTCCTTCTTGACTTGTGTCTTGAATGATTCCCTACACGAAGCATTCTAGGAACATGAATTTTGCTGCAGGTGAATGCTAAGGCCTAAAGACTTTTGACCAAGACTGTACATGCTTCAACAGCTGTCAGAAAGAATAGAGGACAACTGGAACTGTGCTTGTCCCCTTGAAAAATGCATGGAGCTATGAATCCACAGAGCTTTACTGCATTCTGACTGTTTCGCCTGAGCGTGTCCTAGGAAATGCTCCCCCCTGCCCCTGGGTAATAAATAAGGCACTATAGGACCATAACGATATTTCCCCGCCAGAAACGGGCTCCTCATTCAAATACAGAACAGTGTTATACAAGCATTCCACTCAGCCGAACATCTCAACCGGCAGCTTCAAGAGTTTCGCTGAAACGAAAATTTCTACAGCAACTGACCACCTGAGCTTGCCATGCCCACCGTCATGTTCAATTAGCAACGTGGCGACATGCGGCATCAATATACGTCACTACTAAAATCGTACATGACATCTTAGAAATAATTCCAATCTCCCTGGGCTGGCCTCCCACTGCATGTCAGATATGTTGCCGATTCCCGTCCTGCCTACACCCAAAGGCACCAGGAACCCGAGTAGCGGCCCCTTGCAAACTGCAGCCCGCACTTTGGGTGCTCAACCATCCAAAGAAGCTCTGCTGCATGTTTGGGAGGAAAGCACGGATGAAACCAGAAGCATGAAACTCACATCTGGAGGTCGCAACGAATCGCTTTGAGCGCAATCAGCGAAACCCCGAGGAAACACCACAGCTCCGTCTGTCGCCTCTCCAGTGCTGATTGCTCGTCCTTGGTTTTTGAAACCTTAGAAAAAAAAAGGGGGGTGGGAGGGGAGGCAAAAAGGGGGACAAGAGAAACAAAGGCAACCCAGGCTTACACACGCCACAGCACAACAGCCTCCACTGCGCTCGCTAGCAGCGTGCAAGCCCTGCACAACACGAAATGGAGAAAACTAAGCCTTTGCTTGTGCCTCATCAGATTACGAAATCTGGACCCAGGTCATGCAGTTTTTCGCCTCCTTTGCTGCAAGGATAACATATGCCTCCAAAAATTGCCTGTGGACCTCGCCAAATTTTTTATTCAGATACTCGCAGGGCTCCGGGCCAAACGTAATACACTACACTAGAATGACAATGATGATGACGGATTTTAATGGATTGAAAGCAGCTTTGGCTGAAGAGCGCCATAACACAAGGTATTTTGTTTACCCAAGGTGGGGTCAAAGACCCATTTCCCAAGTATTTCACCCAGGTTAAGCCGAGCACCAGACCTAAGGAAGCTTGTACACACTGTATCACCGGTGGGCACCCAGCAGCACTAGGGATAGAACGCCACACCTCCCGCATGCGAGGTGAATGCTCAAACCACTAGGCCACCGCTGCGGTCTTTAATTAGGAACTTTTCACAGCATACCAGTACACCATTACTGTCTGTTCAGTTTTCATAACGTAAGTACAGCCCATTTGCAAACAATACAATTTTGCTTTCTTTTATGGTACTGTGCACACATTCACCAAAACTATTAATCTTGATTTGTATTTTTTACAACGAAATTCTCTTTCCTGCCATAGCTTGTGTGATTCATATTTTTTACGATGAAGTTCTTTTTTCTGCCATAGCTTGTGAGTATTGCAATATAGCGGGATATCAATGAATATCAGAAAGCTGTACAGCTTTAACTCAAGCGTGAAGCTCTGTTAGGATAGATGTTAGTGTCTCCCGAGTGCTAATCAAATGTTAACTGCAACACTGCCTAAGCCTGCCTTCCTTACCTTTGCTTCCAGTTCTTTGATGACCTCTTCTTTCTTCTTCAACTCCTGCTCCAGCTTTGCCTGCAAAGCTTCGGCTAGAAAAATCGAAAAGAATAAAAAGGTGTTCTAATCGCACAAGCGCTGCACAAAGAATGACGGGTAGAAATTAAGCGCAAGAAAATCTTGCATAATTTGCACTTCGGCACTCAACTGCTCAAAAAATTATGTTTTACGCCATCGTACTTGGAAGTAGTCTCCACTCTCTTGCTGGGAGCCAAACTCCCAGCTAACCCACGAGCAGCTGCCAAAATATCAACGTCGCCAACTCTCAAATTAACCCAACTTCAGAAGTGCAAATAGCATTAAATGAAAACACAAAATAGCTTTTACCTAAGATAACAATCCAAAACAGCGCTCAGCCTGACATTGCCCTCAGCGTAACACACCAAGCAACCAAAAAGCATAGATGACAACCCAATATAGTCCTGCAGTGTTTGGCAGTGCCAAAAATTAATATACATCGATAAAAGAAGCAAAATTAACACACACCTCCAGCACTGGCCAGGTTCTCTTGGACAAGTGCTGTGATCCTCGGTGGGAGGCTGCACATGAGCAAAGCAAGGTCGCGTGACTCTTCTTAATTGTTCATGCGAAGTTGCACATTTTTTGACCTGCAATTGTTTGTGGTAGCCAAGAAAGATACAGCCAGAGGTTGTGGGCTGAGTTAAAAAAGCCAGGTAAACACACAAGTTGATTCTTACAAGATACCAAGCCTCGATGTGCACTGTGAGTTCCCCTCTACTTGCAGGTCAATAAAATGCAAAGTATGCCAGCATAGGTAGTACAAACTTAAGAAATATAAATGAACGACCATGCCGATCTGCAACACAAAGCACACTATTCTACTCCGAAGTAGGTTGATGCGCAACACAATAGATTTAATAATTAATCCTTTGAACTTCTTCCATAGTGAAATCATCACCATCATGAAACAGCACACTGCAAGACAAAGGCTTTTCCCAAAGACATTTATTATCCCTGTGTACCATATGCTTGGGCCACATTACACCGGCCAATTTCCAAAGTTTGCTACTTCTTTCGGTTCTTGGTAGTTCAACCAAGAAGTGACAATTAACATGGTATATAGCATTTTTCAGTGTATACCACATTTTTTTTTCTGAATTTTTCGTCGGTCCGTCTCATACAACAAAGACGTGGGTTCGATCCCGGCCGCGGTGGTCGAATTTCGATGGAGGCGAAATTCTAGAGGCCCGTGTACTGTGCGATGTCAGTGCACGCTAAAGAGCCCCAGGAGGTCGAAATTTCCGGAGACCTTCACTACGGCGTCTCTCATAGCCTGAGTCGCATTGGGACGTTAAACAATAAACCATAAACAAATCATACAACAATACAATTTATATATGGGGAAAAATGATGCGTCACTGCATGCCATCTTTTGCCATGCCAAGGAACTATATTTAAGAAGAAAGTTGATGTGTAAAAAAAAAAGCAATCAATCTGTTGAGCGTTTTAGTGTGGCAAGATCCATCTTTCCCCTACAGTGATCCGCTTAAGCAGCTGCCCAGCTGTACCTACACAGTGGCAGGTCTGCGCTCCTGGGGCCCAAACGCATACGCGCAGATAGATCTCCGCCAAAGTGAATCACAGTAACAGAACGTAGATCACGCTATGCTACAACAACTGTCTTTTTTTTTTTTTAGTGTTACCCTATGAGTAGATTCGCATAATCTCTCCACAACGTAAGTAGATCAGGCAGCGGCATGAAGTGCATGCCGCAGCCACAGCATCACATCAGTTTGGCTTTGCACACGTAGTACGTTGCTTTTGCTCAATGTGGCACCACCGGCGAGGCGAGGAAGCTACAATATGAAATGCAAGTTGCAAGCCGTTAAATACACACTTGAGAACAGGAACTGGGCAGCAGAGGGACAGTTCGATGTGAGTGAGAAAAATCACATGGGACTGGCACAAACAATGAAGCCAGCAAAAGAGGCAGGCCGCGTACCGAATGAACACACACATCTTATACACCAGTGCTACATGTGCGATTTTTTTTCAGAAAAACAGCCGTTTACACGGAAGTGCGATTTAGTCACAGGTGTGACTTATAGACTGGAAAATAGAGTACCCAAGAAATGCAAAAACCAAAAAAATATTTGTATGCGTAACTTGTAAATATCCCGCATGAGGAATTTTGATGTGCTGATGGTATATGTAGACTGCAGGGAATGCTGTAATGGAGGGCTTCAGTTCATACTTTCGATTACTTGCAGCATTCCTAACACGCACAGCACATGAACGTCGTTTCTCCATTTCGGCTCCATCGAGATGCGGCCAGCGGAGCAGTTGGGGTTCAATGCCACAGGCTCAGTAACTAATCGTCAAAGCCATCAAGCCACCATGATGGATATAAAAAAAAATTAACGGAGCACAGAATAGTGCTTTCCACAATGCATCCAAACTACTACAGGCCTTGCCTATTGTAAACTGGACTACTGAGTAGTTATGTGGCCATGAATCGAGATTAGGCCACAGAGAGGCAAACCAAGTATAATCAAGCAAGAAACGGTACAAGCAAGCGAAACCACAGAAATGGCATGGCCCGCAACACCCAATACAACTTCCTTTTAAGGAACTGAGCACGATGCACCTGAAATAACACCCCTTCGCCCTGTTCAAGCGGCTTGAGAAAAAAGATACTACTAGCGGAAGCTACTTCATGCGAGCAACTCTCGTGGTTGCTCACGAGACAAAAAAAAAAACAGATTAAATGTGACCACACTCACCTACTGTGGTTCGACTGGCTCAGCAGGACAGAGTTCAACAGCCCTTCCTGCACAATACAAGAACAAAAGAAAGATAAAACGAGCCAGGTCAGAAAACTACCACTCAAACCTGAAGGAATCATCCTCCCTTTAGCAAAGGACCTGGCAGTGAGGTTCGCCGCTGTAATCAAAATTCCTTCAACCCAAAAATCCCTATTTCAGGCACTTTTTGCCAGTAGCAGCTTGAAAACTCTGCCAATTTGAAAAAAGTGACAGTTTCGGTGCTTAAAACTTCCTGAAACTAAAAAAAAATCCCGATTTGCCAAATTTTACCCCTCAACTTTCCCCTTAACAGGCGAAATTCCCCTGATGAAACATCACTGAAACCTAGTGAGCAGGAAATGATGACCAGCTCCTGGCCACCATAGCCTGGTGACAAGGAGCCGATGACCACAGACCGCTGACCACTCAACATGGTCTCAAGCGTTTCATTCCTGTCGAAGAGCTCAGCATCCTCTGAGTAGCATTCACTTTTGGTCAGAATATTCTGCAGTTTTTATACTCCTTCACAGCAATGAATCTGAAGCTGAATGTTTGCTGCCACGCATTTGTGGCTGCACATTTGCAATTTTCAGGCACATGCATACATGTGCGTGAAACTACATCCCATCAAATTGACCCCTAAACATTGCAACATTGTTTACACGCAGTAAGAAATGAAATATATTAACAGTGAAGGCCTTCATTAATGTCAAAATGCATTGATAACAATAAAAAAATGAAAAGGTATGGCTTTTAAAGCAATGACTTTAGGAAAACAAGAAAAAGCAGAAAAACCATCTTACAGTTTTGGCTGAGGTCAAGTTACTGTTTGGCATCTGTGCCCTAAAAAATTTGCAAATTGAAAATATCTGCCCTGAAACAGCCACTGACAACAAACTGAATTGAAGTCTTGCCAATAAATGATCGAGCACAGTGTTTAAAGACAAAAGGGCTGAAAATGGAGATTTTTCTAAGCAACAACTAAAACTGCGATGATGTTAAGCACATCATTTTGTTTACGAACCTCAGAGACAAGGCCGTACTGATAGCAACTTCCTATGCTGATCCCAGAGTCCGTAACACATTGCAAGTCGTCATCAATATTACGAGCCTGAATAGAGTGGCCAAAAAATTTTACAACTCCAACTCAAAATTTCTCAGTAATAATTAGCACATCTATTGCTGCTGAACAAATGCCAGAACAGCAAGCATCAAGCTGAACTGTCAAATTTCACTAAGCGCAAAAATTTGATGGAACCGTCCTTCGCATCGCTTCTTGGTTAATTTTTCTTGCAGCATTTCAGACCGCATGCTTCCTCTCACGTCTCTCGAAATGTTGGTTGGTTTGGTTTATGGGGGTTTAACGTTCCAAAGCGACTCGGGCTATGAGGGATGCTGTAGTGAAGGACTCCAGGAATTTCCACAACCTGGGGTTCTTTAACGTGCACTGACATCGCACAGTACACGGGCCTCTAGAATTTCGCCTCCATCGAAATTCGACCGCCGCGGCTGGGATCGAACTCGCGTCTTTCGGGCCAGCAGCCGAGCGCCATAACCACTCAGCCACCGCGACGGCTCTCTCGAAATGTTCCTGACAAGCGTGAGCAAATAGTCGGGCAGCAATGAAATACAGTCGCGTCACCAAGTCAGATTCTCACAATCTTCTCGCAAAACACACAGGTTCCCTGCTCACATCCGAGTAGCGCTGCTGAATCGCAGAGCAGTCCCAGGTAGGCAGTCTCGGGATTCCGCAAAACGGCAGGCGTGACCTCCTCACTGGACTCTGCGGCGGCCGCTGTGGAAGAGTTTAAAAGAAGCAGCAAAGAAAACAATGTAGACAAGACTGCCGCACTACTTTACATCAACAAGAATGAACTAGCACTTATTTTGATCCAACCAACATTTTCATTACCTTTACAGAATCTCTACATGTATGCATCTCCATTTCTTTTTTCGTGTCTCGCTGTTCATTTATTTTTTTCTGCCTGTCTGTTTGAAAGTTGGCCTGTACATCTTTTTGATAGTTCCCTTTGGCTGGTTGTTTGGTGTGTTTTGCTGTCCCCTTGTTTGTTTGCCAGACTTGTCCCAGTTTGCTAGTTCCCTTGCAGGTCACTTTTTTGTCACACAGCACAGGGTCAACAACGCAAGCTCACCGGTGTGCTGGTGCACTGCAGGTCTAGGGCGCTCAGCGACAACTCATCGCAGATGGTCCGCGAGCAGCTGTCTGCGGAGAAGAAAATGACGCTCGCTGGAGAGATGGAGCGGCTGTTGAAGACGCCCTCGTCACTGTCCAGATTGCCCTCGGCAGAGGTCATGGTCCCGGACTCGGCTTCAACGGCATCGCCGTTGACGTCGCTGCCGTGCAACGACGTGCTTCGCTCAAACAGCAGCTCCTTGAGCCTGCGGAGCAAAGGGTGGAAAAGAAAGCAGAGGAGCGAGTGTGAGTAAACATGCTCTCTCACTGTATGGAGCCCAAGGTTACAGAATCAAATCAAACTTTGACGAAGGCCGCAAATGCAAAAACATCCGAGTGCCACTTGGCACCTTTTGGCTATAGCAGCAGCATGCTGCCAGAATCTAGGAGAATAAAGAATGTGGTTTTGAGAATATGTTTCGAGCCAGAACAGATGCACAAAAAAATGCACAAAAAAATGAACGAATGCATGAAGATAAAAGGCCAACGTAAATACCGTATATACTCACGTAATGAACCCACTCGCCTAATGAACCCGCCCCCCAACATTTGTCAGCCAGAATTTACTCCTTTTTTTTCAGCCTTTAGCTTTTTGTCCGCAGCACAGACCTTGGAAGCGTGCCAAGATGCTGCCCGCCCGATAACACCATCATTCGTTCGTTTATCTTTTGCGGAGAGCTCCTGCCAGAGGGGTGGAAAGGATGGGGGGGAGGGGGGCGTGGTATGCGCGGCGAACTTGGCAGAGTGCTAAGACATTGTGTGCTCTAAGCTAAGGCTTAAACATTCGCAATACACACTCGTCACCGTCCTGTGCGTTTTTTTAACCTCGCGTAAAGAAATGCGCGCCTGACCTTCAGGGTTGGTGTTCAGCACGTTCGCGTTATCTCGACACCAATGGCCGGCGCCGCCAACTACCACAAAATTGCCAGATCGCGTCAAAGTGAACGATGCTAAACACCAGCGGCACCAACGCGCCTGACCGCGTACATTTATTGATGACGGAAGGACGGACGGAGGTACAATATGAAATCTCGACCCTTCCAAAAAAAAATCTGTTGAAACTTTTTTCCCGCGCAATGAATTCTCCCCCCAAACTGATGTCAACTTTTCTGGAAAAAAAAGTGGGTTCATTACGCGAGTATATACGGTACTTAATGGCTACAGGTTGACAATTTAAAGTCTTGTTGCATCAAACAGCTCCAACAGACCGATCTCACCACACTCCCTGCGCATGCTCAAAGCATCTGCGGCTGCCACAAGGCTGGTAAGTTCCACCGCACTCACCTATCTGTTTATGCTTGTACCAAAATTTTGGTGAACACCGAGAGCAGCCAGGCTGTGGTTTCCACTCATAAATTCTGGTGGAGAGCGTTCTCCTCAATAAACACAGCGCCATGTATTCTGGTATATTCCTCAAACTAAATTAATTGTGGCGGCGTTTCACTTTGTTGCCACAAATCAAGAGAGAAGATGGCCTGCATGCACATCTCCCACGGCCAAAATTCCATTTGTTTCGGAATTCATTCATATACAGTAGAACCTGTCTGTAGTAAAGTCACTCAAACCAGCAAAAACTTAATGCACCAGTGTCTTTTCTATATCAGTTGTTAGTGATGGCATGACTGAGGATGCTGGCTGGTATTTAACTGGCTACTTACTGAACACACTGTGCTGGTTTATAGAAAACACTCAGAAATGCCTTCATTCCTGCTATTATCATCCCTTTTTGAGATAGTCATTTATTTCCAGTCATCACTTTTCATGTTATGTCGTCGATTTCACTTACGTCTTGTAGAAGTACCACATATGCACGAATACAACATGGCTACAAGTATAATGTGAGTTTGATGCTTTGTGTGAACCGGCGTCGCCTTCCGCTGCCTCAGTGTCATTTAAGAGGCAGTAGTTAACGAACGCGCGTGACACAGTCAAGTGTAGCAAAACCACCCACACAGTGTCAGCGCACCTCTGCTTTCTGCCACTGCTGCCTCGTGCTTCGTGCCGCCCCGTGCTGTGAACGTTGGCCCTTTCCTTTGCAGACCACGTACGAGCGCACGCGAACGAAGACAGAGAAGGCTTACCATCTACTGACACAAATGCATGATATATACACCTTCTTACATGGTGTCACCCAACTGAAAAATGCCGACATCAGCTGGCCGCACTAAGAAATGCCGATTCTTTGAAAGTCAGTGAAATGGATGGGGCGCTGACACATGATGCGTCCGCTTTTGCAATAAAATTTGCTTCAATTATTCAATTATCTCCTCCCTTACATCATGGCTCCTATACAGAGCTAGTATCCTGCACGCTTCGGACAAAGGTTTACAAGGCTTTTCATTGTTCATTTCACAGTTGTGACAACGCACAGGAAGGTTCCCATCCCTGTAATTGCCGACCTTCCTCCTTTGCTCCATTAATCGACTGGATCAGCAAGGCAAGGGAACTTCATACACCACCCCAGATGAACATGCAACAAAAGAATGACAATGTTTGATTGTTTGATCCACTGTTTGATCCATTTCACTGATTTTCAAACAATCAATGTTTCTGAGTGCGGCCACCTGATGTCGGCATTTTAGTCGGATGACATCATGAAGGAACGTACATATATCATGCATTTGTGTCAATAAACGATTGGTTGGAAGTGAGCGCCTGTGTTTGTCAACGTCCTTCTCTATCTCTGAGCGTGTGTTCTCGTACGTGGTGTACAGTGCAACACCAACTCGTCCATCAGTCTATGCTTTTGCCTTTTTCTCCCTACCTTACTCCTTACTGCACTTTTAACGTCTTTCCTCTCTCGGCGACCCGCACCACCTTCTTTCTACGTTCATCACCAGCTTTACCTTTTTATTCCACCGTGCACGCCCGCGCTTTTCCTCACAGCCCCGAGGCCTTTGAATAGTTGGCTTCTCCTCGCAGCTCATAAACATAGTGGTTAAGCCATCTCAAAGAGCACCGTTTTATCGTCAGTGTCCGCCGCGATGCATCATTCCGTGGGAAGTACTTCGTCATGACAGTTGCTTTATTAAAAATGTCTTTGCTATAAAGGAAAAAACGCAGTCGTCTATGGAAAGCAAAACGAAACCAAGGTGAAATAAAGAAAGAAAAGGAAGCAAACATGCTCACCGGCAGTTTTCCGCTCGCTCTTGCCGCAGTTCATCCTCCTTGTCTTTCCACGTTTGCTTCAGGGACTGGAAAGGAATGCAACATGAAAAGAGTGAAATACGCGACTAAGCATTGCAGCTAAACAAGCTTCCCAGAAAATACTGCATCTGCATGAAACTGTGCAGAGTTCCTGCTCCAAGCCTGAGTGCCATAAGGTATATGGTGTAATGCTCAGGCTTGCGTGTGCTCTCTCAAAACTGATGTGCTTAATGTGCAGCTTCCTAGACTAGCCAGGCCTTGTATCTTGAAATTAAATCTTAAGACAAATGTTCAAGAAAGTATATCCACTACAGTTACATGAAAAAGAATGTTTGCATGTACCACAGTAGAATGGCGGTGATACGAATCTCATGGGGTCGCGAAAAAATTCTTATAAGCCGAAATTTTGTATCATCCATACGAACAAAATTCGTATGCAGATCCATGAAGAATGCATTGACACAGATCTGTTTACGGCTGACAGGATTTAGTCACTGCTGTGCGGCCACAGCTCGCTACTCGCGATGCGTACCGCGCGATTAGCGATCACGGCTTTGGCGATGTGCGGGCCGTGCACCACCGCTTACTACGCGTGGTGCGTACCGCGCGATTAGAGATCGCGATTCTGGCGATGTGCGTGCCGCGCATCACTGCTCACTGCGCGTGGTGCGTACCGCGCGATTAATGATCACGATTTCGGCGATATGCGTGCCGCGCACCGCCGCTCACTGCGTGCGGTGTGTACCGCGCGATCAGCGATAGCGACGTCGGCGATTTGCGGTCACGGCTCCCGCGTTCATATCAACCGTAGAGGCGAGGAAGAGTTTGGAATATCCGAAATTCCGCACATCGTACACGTCTGGCCGGGGAATTTCGTGAATTCGTATCATCGCGAAATTCGTATCAACCGGGTTCATATCACTGAGATTCCACTGTATACAAGAATTCCTCGCAAAAAATATCTTGGCTCAGAGATTTCGCAGTAAGGCTGCTTTCAAAGCTTGCAGAAAGAAAAAAATGTACAAACAATAACGTAATCAACGTCATACCTCGACAGTGCTGGTCAGCTCCTCAATGGCTGCACTGCTCTCATCAAGTCTGCTGGCTTCCTGCACAACACCAGGGAGACAATGGTTTACATGCATGACATGCAGTACTCAGGAGTGAGCTCACTGCTCAGTGACAAAAAAAAAAAAAAGGACAGGTATAAGTACATAGCACCTCTGACAGCAATGTCTAGTCCAAAAGTCCCGGATTTATTTGTGTAATATGTGCACCGTTTCCCTAAAATTATGGCTTCAAGAAGAGGGTGCGAAAATTATGCGAAGATTTTGCAAACACGTCCTAAAAAACTCTACGAAGGTAATAATACGCAATGTATACAGTGTACTGCCGCGTACAAGTTGACTTTGCAACTCGCGCTCCTCGCTGGCTAAAAAGAAAAAGCTGACTCCAAAAGCAAGTCATGCATAGTGCAGCGCACAGTGCAATTAATGCTCTATTTGCAATTATCCTCTCTCTGAAAGGCTATAATGATCATTGTTTCCAAGCAACATATCTGGACACACCTAGCATGCTCACACGCCTATTTCAGGGACGCTTCTGTTAAGATGAACTTCTGACAAGACAGATTTTCTGGTCCCCCCAAGTTCGTCTCAAAGGGAGTCTATAACTCCTCGTAATTAATGCACACCCATTTTTGCAAATGTTTTAAGAAAAAAGTCCATTCTTAATGCCTGTATATACAGCACCGACAGCACACCCACAAAAACACTAACAACACACAGCAAAGCAGTTGCACACACGTCAAGGCACTAAAATATCTCTTAAAGATTTTGCAAACTGCCAAAGCAATAGTATGCTACACCTTTTCTCTGTAGCTTCTGAACCATTCAAAACACAGTCAAAGTTTTCTTCCATCTCCTTGCACCCTGACGTCCCCTCCCACATCTGTTCAAAGCAGCATTTCTCCACGGAGATGCTAAGGGCAGCTTAAGCACTGAGTAAAGTAGACAGCTGCGACTTCAAGAAATTGTTTTAT
This sequence comes from Amblyomma americanum, assembly GCA_030143305.2. Lineage (NCBI taxonomy): Eukaryota > Metazoa > Arthropoda > Arachnida > Ixodida > Ixodidae > Amblyomma > Amblyomma americanum. The sequence goes on along the minus strand of JARKHS020013365.1, from coordinate 622,651 downwards.
TTTTGTTCATTTTAGTTATCGCTCAAATAAAGAATGAATTCCATAAGTCTTATCAGCATAAAATACACAAGATCCTGCCGAAAGATTTACAAAACTCCCACTGCCCAATTAGGACACAGCATGCAACATTTAAACGTCTCCAGAGAGCATGCTACACATTGGAGGTCCACGAGAGGGGACGATTCCATGGTACTATGGCATGAAGCTGAAACTTGCAAAAAATGGTCGCTTCCCAGCAAGAATTTCTATAGACAATCTCTAGACTATCTGGTAACAGTCTATGGCCTGTTTTTATAAGGAAATTTTGGCAAAAATAATGAGGTCCCACTAAGAAAACTCACATCCTGGCATGCTAAAAACGAGTGCGTGGCAGTTGCACAAGACATGGTAGTTGCACAAGACATGGTGGAAAAACAGTTAAAGAAGACAGCAATGCAAATACCAGGTGCTTCCCATATTAGCTCGCATCTTGCAAGTCACGAGCCGAAAGAACCTGACTTTGCTATGAAAGCGACACCAGCATCACATTGACATTTGCAACTGACAGTATAGCTGACAATTTTCTCTTAGTACAGTCGAACCCCGCTACAACGAAATTCACGGGGTGCGCGAAACATTTTGTTGAAGTGGAAATTTCGTTGTGACGAAAATAGCCCAAAAACACTGTGACGTTGGACAACATAGTCCCGAAACATCATTTATTTTCAAAGAAGTCAGTAAGCTTCCTCTGCTGCTTTTTTTTTCCACGAGTGCCGGCAGCACGGCTTTCGCACTCGGTGAGCAGTTGGATCATGACGTCGTCATCGTGAGCACCAAGAAATCTGCGGAGCACATCAAATGCTTCCATCACTTTTAGTGCAGATGGTGGTGCTAAATCCTCTGCATCGCTTTCATCATCCGATGATGCGTCGCTGTGGCGAACGCCCTTGATTATGGCTTCATCACTCAGCTCCTCATAAGAAAGGAACTTCCACTTCATAGACAAAGTCGCTATGCTCGTGTTGATTGCAGCACGCAAGCACGAGTGAAAAAAACTAGGGCAAACACGCTGCTGCTGTTGCCAGGCTGCTGCGTTCTTTGGTGACGGATTGGTTGTGGCTCTGGCTTGGAAGAAAACGGGAGCTTGCACCCGCACCTTGCCGCAAGGCAGCCAGCCCGATGGTCATCACCACCAAGCAATGGCGGTCTTCATGTGCATTTGAACGAGTGGATCAATTGGTTCCAGCGAAAGTTTAGTAAAACAAATCAGCAGGGACCCACGGAAGTACACAGGTGGGCAGCGATATGCTTGTTTTATTGTAAGATAGATTTTTAAACCCAGCTTCACATAGCAAAAATTTCGTTGAAACGGAAACGCACCCCAAAAATGGTTCATTGTGATCATAAATTTGTTACATTGCTTTCTACGGCGAGCTGACGGGGAATTGGAAATATTTCGTTGAAGCGACGTTCGTTGCAGCCGGGTTCGAATGTATTAAATATGTCATACTCAAATATGTCATCCTTCTCCATGCGTTAAGCTGCAAACATTACAAATTTGCATCTTTCAGCCCCCTCCACCAAAGCTGCATTTATGCTCCAAGGCATCTGCAAGCTTGCGGGGGAAGCTTGGCTATCTAGACAGTGCGGCAGTGACTGGTCCTACACTGACATGACACGGAACACACGTCCAGCATGCCTCTGACACAATGCGTACCTGCGAGAGCTGTGCCTCGAGATGCCGGTTCCGTGCCTCCAGCTCACGCAGATGTTGCCGGTGCTGGCTTGCCACCAGGACGGCCCTCTTCTCGCCGTCCTGGCATTTGGCGAGCCTCTCGTTTAGGCTGTCCACCTGTATCCGAGTGGTGGACGGCAGGCAGTGAGAAAAAGAGGCTCATCATCATCAGCATCAGTTTGCTGATTCTTAACGACTTATTTATTTATTATACATTATTAATTTATTATTATTATGAATTATCATTTATTTATTTGTTTGTTTATTTATTATCACAAGTTTATCTCATAGCGGAACAGGTCATGGTGTGGTATGTGGCATGAGATGTTTAACATCCCACAGCTGCAAAGGGGCTACGGACCACTCGGGCTTTTTAGCATGAAATGAAATATAACACAGCATATGAATATTTTCGCATTGCACCTCCACCGAAATGCAGCTGCCATGGATTCAATCCAACGTTCTTAGCCACAGCAGCTGAATGCCAAAGCTACCGAGCCGCCGGGGTGAGTTAGAACGACCAGGTCATCACCGTAACCATCAGTTGCAGGACCAAGTTCACTCTCAGATACCTTTGTGCCAGTCACGTCCGCCTTACTTAATTAAGCAGCTTCTAGACATCATCGTACCATGTGACCCTCAGCTGCCCAAAACTACACTACCCTTACCTGTATCTCACCTTACAAGAACCTCGGCTACCTCCTTTCTGCATTGTGTGTTCTTCCTGGGTGCAGCTGACAACAACAGTGTGCGAAATTATGCGCACATTACAACTGATTACTAATAACAGCTCATAAACAACACTAATCCCAAAAGTTTTGGAATAAACACCATTGTTATAAACTCAAATAACATGCTCCTCTGCGCTCGAATAACGCCACTCTACGTGAAAGGGTTTCACAGCAAGACACGTACAACCCTTGTAAAAAGTTCAAAGCCCAAGGCGTTTGCTTCTGGGCCATGCTCTGCAGCTTGCTATGTCTCCAGCGTTCTAATTCTCTTGAAGAAAAGAGGAACTCCAGCCATCTCTCCGCTAAAAGATAGGACTGCCATGGGTGCTATACAAGAGCCCCCTACACAGCTTAGTGACAAAACTTTTGGGGCTTTTTACGTCTATACCCAACAGAACAACATAGCAACAAGTGAGAAAAAAAAAAGTGACTCAGCAAACTTTTCGTTTCATGCAACGTGCTACTTACAGACAGTTCATGAAAACAAAGAAAAAACTGAAAACAAAACAACAAAATAGCGCACACTGAGTTCAGCCACAAAGTCAAACGCCTGAACTTCAAAGAAACCAAGTCCCCTTCATATCATCCCCCGAATAAAGCCAACGTAAAACTCCGAACCCAAATGAACCTCAACTATGCAGTAACAAATCTCTACCCTAATCATAAAACTCTAAGTATAGCAAGTAACTCCAACCCAAATGAACCCTAATTCCAAAATAAATTTTAGGAAAATCATATCTGTGCCCAATTTTTTAACTCTGCCGTCCTCCACCTTTTTGTCTTCCTACAGTGAAAACAGCAGCAGGAGTAGCTGCACCGTTCACACTGCTTCAGCACTGCTGAACCACGACGCGCACTAGAGTCGAACAGTCAAGTAAAACTCGCTCCAGGAAGCTCCACAAAACATTGCCTCAGAGCACAAGTTCCCAAACCGGGTTCCGTTCAACCCTGGAGTTCCTTGGAGTGCCTTTCGGTTTTTCAACCCTCTAAACCTATGCGTGCTTCAAACCCTGCCCACATTTCCTTTCAGCAACTTAATTCTGAAACTAATCACACTGCAACTACTCACAGCAGATTGTTCTTACTTTACAGCCAATCAGCATTAATTGAATCTGGGCATTTTTTGTGGGGCTGTGCATCTGCACGCACTCAGTACAGAAAGGTACCGAGGCCAAGACATGTGACGCTCTTCGGTGCACCTTTTGAGAGCCGTTGGGTTCCCCCATGGCTAAAATAACTGAGGACCTCGGTGGACACCTGAACTGTGCTGCAAGGGAAGGGATCAAGGAGGGAATGAAAGAGGAAAGGAAGAAAGAGGCACCTGAACAAAAAGGTAGTTGAGCACAGCCTAGGCTTGTAATTAACTCATTCTCACAGCAATCCTGCCCTGGAGAAGTTTACTCACCTAATAATAATAAGTGGTTTTTGGGGAAAGGAAATGGCGCAGTATCTGTCTCATATATCCTTGGACACCTGAACCGCACCGCAAGGGAAGGGATAAAGGAGGGAGTGAAAGATGAAAGGAAGAAGAGGTGCCGTAGTGGAGGGCTCATGAATAATTTCGACCACCTGGGGATCTTTAATGTGCACTAACATCATACAGCACACGGGCGCCTTAGCATTTTTCCTCCATAAAAACGCAGCCGCCGCGGTCGGGTTCGAACCCGGGAACTCCGGATCAGTAGTCGAGCGCCCTAACCGCTGAGCCACCGCAGCAGGTTCTTTACCCACCTCGGCGATCCGCTTTTCCAGCTGACCCTCCAGCGCTGCCTTGGCGGCCCTGGCCTGGGTGAGCAGTTGCTCTGCCTGCCGACAGGCGGCGCTAGTGGCAGCCAGGCTGGCTTTGGTCTCCTCCAGTTCCGAGCACGCCCGCTTCAGGGACTCCACTTCGTGGCACAGACTGCCAAGAGGAACGGGAGTGTTCGCACATGTTCATTTAGCATCGACACATTTGTAAAATACCACATTAAAAGGGCGACAAAGAGTAACACAGCTTGCATAACAGCCTTCTCAGCATCAGGATGTGCAAGCAAGGGCACTATATAAAGCCCCACATCAACTTCGTTAGTCACAATTTCCCCACGGGTTCCCGTACTAACTTGCTTTTTTGCGGAAACAACACACAGCTGTGTCACAATGCAAAGCGCGACAGGGACCATGACAATTACTCTGGTAACTATCGCAGCAATTCATATAGCAATTACTGTGGCAACTACTATGAAAAGGACCAGGGCGACTACAACAGCAACTTGTATGACAACTACCACAGATACTACTGCAACAACTACGAAGGCAACTACGGCGGCAATAACACACAGCCAGCGAGCACTTCCCCACCTCCGCACGCGTTCCACCAGGTCCTTGTTGGTGGCCGCAAGCGCCTGGTGTGCTTCATCCAGCTGTGACCACTGGCGCATAGCGTCCTCCTTCTCCTTCATAAGCCGCTGGACGGTGTGCTGGTGCTGGGCGCACTCTGCTTCGTACTGCGCTACGTCTCTGGAATAAGAGGCACAAGGCATTGATGCAAGCACTGAAACCGTCACAAACCATTTTCTAACCAACTGCAGGCTCTAGGGACAATGATAGAAGCAAGTTGCACACTTCAGAAGCGTGTACAGTCGCGAGTAAAAAGGATTAGCACAACACCTGACACTTTTGTTATCGGCGTGTTCGTAACCGCAGCGCCGAGCGTTGCTATCTGCCGCTCCTGTGGCACGTCACTAGTGCTAATCTTTTTTACTCGTGACTATACTTCTGCTTGACCTTATACCGGCCCATGCCTTCATAACAACACAGGTGCAATTAAGCTAAGCATTCAACATAAATTCATCCCACATTGATGCATGTAACACATTCAGCATTTACTACAAAATCTGCGATCAATCAACTACAGAGTTTACTGACAGTAACAAAAGCAAATCTCGGAATCAATTTGCAAGTCTTACATTGCACTTTGTAGTTATCAGATCCCTGGAGCAAGTGCACAACAAAAATTCAAATATTGTATAAGATGTGAACTTCGAACAAAAAAGCTCATTGCCAATAATGTATCGCCTGTAGCACTCTAAAAACTGTACATCGTGCTAGCAATATTGGAGGAGAAAAATGATTTCAACATGAATAATAGCTGCACGTTTCATCAACTGCAGCAGAGGCAGGTGACGAATTCACTGTGGACTAAAACTCCGAAGTTCGACCAAATGCACACTTTACTGATACAGTAATGGAAGCTGGCATGGTGACCGCTTTACAAAAAAGAATTCACTACAAATCAGCTGTGAAAGCAGTCGGATTGGCTTCATTGCAACAAAACATACTTATGCAACAAGTCATACTAAAATTAAATAGCAAGCACTGGCAAAACAGCAAACAAAACAAAATAAGCAAGACAGATCTACTTCACTCACAGGAAGCTGATGTCCCCTCCTGTTCCTTCCTTGCTTCCAGTGCTGAACATGGATACTTCGAGGGATGCGAGAATCCCTAATGACATGTGGTACAAATCTTGTATAAGCACATCAGGGATACTTACACAGTAGTGATTAAACCATCACTTCGCTGTTCTGAAGCACACACTGTAAGATTACAACGCTGGTTTATTTACCACACAACAGTTTCTTAACTGCCGATCAAATGGTATGCATACCGGTCTGAAGCCAAATGTTAAAGATGCCTAAAAATTGTTCCATAAAAACACCACTGAATCGCTTGGTACAGCAAAAACAGCGATCCACAGGCCCTTTGCTCCACGTTCATTCCAAAGCTCAAAGACCATTCATTGCACAAGCGTGCAAGAACCAAATGTAATGCGAGAAACTTGTGCCCTCAACTGGCATTACCCTCTTCTTGCACTCTTTACCCGTTTCATACCCTCTCTCCTTCCCCAAACCCTCCCCACCTTCCCTTCTCCATTCCCTTCCCTTTTCCTTATCATACATTTCTATAGGAAGCACAGTTACCCCGTCACTGAGATTTATGTTAATACAGCCAGTCATGCACAACACAAACCACAGCAGGCATCCAGAAAGTAAACACCACACGCAGCCACTCATGCGATAAACCACACAGCCAAACACACCAGTGGCAAGTCTAGTGACACTACAGTGCAAAGTCAGCATGGAAGTCAGCGTGACAGCCAGTGCGAGAGTGCGACGGTCGGCTGTTACGGTGCAGTGGCTGACCCAATGGTCACCAGTGCAGCTATCGGTGCTGAAGTGCTAAACAGAAGTAGAAAGCCGAGGGGTCAAAAAATGCATGAATGTGATGCGACTCCTAAGGTGAAAAGTGTCAGCAGAAGCTGCGAGTGTTTTGACATTAAGCAGGGCACTTACTTGTGAGCCACAAGCGCGCCGTCGCGCCGGCTGTCACTGAGACGACCTCCGGATAAAAGGCACTAATCAGGACATGCGATGGTTAGTGAGAGCCCCAGAGCAGCTTTCCCCAAAGTGTTTGCTCGACATGAGATGTTACCAAGAAAAGAAAAAAAAAGGCCAATACCAGAACAAATTTCCGGACAATTTTAATGAAGCTAAATGTGCCTGGCCCACAATGTTCCATATAATTATTTAACAATGCCCGAGATGTAAATCCACAGGCATTGAGATTCAAACCGAATTGCCGAAGTAGAACCTCGTGGGAAAAACTACAGCATTGCCAGGGCTCTGGTGGTTAGTATACAGAACATTTGCTCTCTGCGGAAAAACAGCAAACATTCAGGGCTGCAGTTCATTGAGTTCGCATTCTGACTGTAAAGTTGAACAGTCTGCCAGAATCTGAGCTGAATGAACAACACTCATCAGTCTTGAATCATCAGTGGCCAGGCAAGACTGTACTGCCCAAATAAATTCCTTCATTAGCTTTAAAATTAGAGCAGAATGTCGATGATACAAACGCAGTTGATACAAATTCATAAAATACTCCTGCCAGAGTACATCATGGACAATGTGTGCAATTTTGGACGTTCCGAAGAGTCTCCCGCGCCATTACGGACAATACGAACACGCGAGCTGCGACCGCGCCCTCAAGCATTAAGCGCTGCCCGTACATCGCTGGCACCTCAATCACTAGTCGTGCGAGGTATGTATTGCAAGCAGTGACTAGCGGCGCATAGCCTGCATGTCACCGACCGAACTGTGCACACTGCTACCATAACTAAATTCCGTTAGCTGCAAACAGATCCACAGAAATAATTTCACGTGCTTCTGGATATGGATTTCGTTCGTTCTCGAAAGTATGAAATTTCTGATGATACGAATTTTGTAGCGATAGCTACATTATGGTGGCATTTCGAGCCTTCAGCATGGCTGCACCACCACGCTGTCACGTGGTTGGTCACGTGGCGCGGAGCAGCTGCCGGCGGCGCGCCGCCGTGGCTGATCACGTGGTTCGTCACGTGGTTGGTCACGTGACCAGCCACATGGTGCTGAGCAGCTGCTGCTGCCAGCGGCGTGGCACGCCGGCGAAACCGAGCTGCAACAGCTGTGCACATGCGTCGTGTCAAGTGGGACGAAGATGAAGATGGAACGCCTAGCAAAACAGTGTGGCGAAAGACTGACTTTGCAATTTTCAACTGAGCAAGTTCCACTCAGCCAGCTGTAGCTATCGCATCACTCCAGGTTTAACCACAGCTAAACCACCGCCAATTTTTTTTTTTGAGACCTCATGAATGCCAAAGCATGAAAGCACCTAACCCTATGGACAGAACAGAGCTGGCAAAGCTATCAAAGTTAATAAATAAATGCAAGGTAGCTGACATATGCACAAAATAGAGCGAGCTCTAAAGGACGAAGGTATATTAAAAGCGGTGAAGAGGAAACTAAGCATACGTAAAAACCAGAAGTATGTGCTGAGAGACAAAGAGGGCAATGTCATTAGCAATATGGATAAGATAGTTAAAGTAGCCAAAGAGTTCTACACAAATCTGTACAGTAGCCATGCAATGTAATCAGAACATTAATGAGAGAGGCAGTAGCGCACAGCAATGGGACCTCCTGCCAGTAACGAAAGAGGAAGTAAAGAAAGCCTTAGGAGCAATAGAAAGAGGAAAAGCAGCTGGGGAGGATCAGGTAACAGCAGATCTGTTGAAGGATGGGGGAGAGATCGTGCTAGAAAGACTAGTCACCCTGTATACACAATGCCTTATGACCTCGACTGTACCAGAAGCTTGGAAGAATGCAAACAGTATCTTAATTCATGAGAAGGGAGACGCCAAGGACTTGAAAAATTACAGGCCGATCAGCTTACTATCCGTTGCCTACAAAGTATTTACTAAGGTAATCGCAAATAGAGCCAGGGCAACGTTAGACTTTAATCAACCAAATTATCAGGTAGGCTTTCGTAAAGTATATTCCACAATAGATCATATTCACACTATCAATCAGGTGATAGAGGAATGCTCAGAATATAACCAACCCCTATATATGGCATTCATTGATTACGAGAAAGCACTTGACTTAGTGGAAACCTCAGCAGTCATGCAGGCATTGCGTAATCAGGGTGCAGAAGAGCCTTGTGTGAAAATACTGGAAGATATCTATAACAACTGCATAGCTACCATAGTCCTCAATAAAGTCAAAATTACAATAAGGAAGGGCGTGAGGCAAGGAGACACGATCTCGCCAATGGTATTCACCGCCTGTTTACAGGAGGTATTCAGAGGCCTGGATTGGGAACAGTTGGGGATAAGAGTTAATAGAGAATACCTAAATAATCTGCGATTCGCTGATGACATTGCCTTGCTGAGTCACTCAGGAGGCGAACTGCAAATCATGATCAATGAGTTAGACAGCCAGAGCAGAACGAAGGGTCTAAAAATTAACATGCAGTAAACCAAGGTAATGTTCAACAGCCTAGCAAGGGAACAACAGTTCACAATTGGCAGCGAGAGCCTAGAAATTGTGACGGAATACGTCTACTTAGGGCAGGTAGTGACAGCTGATCCGGATCATGAGAGGGAGATAACTAGAAGGATAAGAATGAGGTGGAGCGCATATGGCAAGTTCTCGCAGATCATGAGTGGCAGTTTACCAATATCCCTCAAGAGAAAAATGTACAACAGCTGTATCTACGGTACTCACTACGGGGCAGAAACGTGGAGGCTAACGAAAAGAGTTCAGCTTAAGTTAAGGACAACGCAGCGAGCCATGGAAAGAAAAATGATAGGTGTAACGTTAAGAGATCGGAAGCGGGCAGAGTGGGTGAGGGAACAAACACGGGTTAATGACATCAGAGTCAAAATCAAGAGGAAGAAATGGACTTGGGCAGGACATGTAATGCGAAGGCGAGATAACCGTTGGTCCTTAAGAGTAACGGAGTGGATTCCAATAGAATGCAAGCGTAGCAAGGGGCAGCAGAAAGTTCGGTGGGCGGACGAGTTTAAGAAGTTTACGGGGATAAGGCGGCCGCAGCTGACAAAGGACAGGGTTAACTGGAGAGACATGAAAGAGGCCTTTGTCCTGTAGCGAGAGTAGTCAGGCATGATGATGATGATTTGTATCATCAAGATTTGACTGCGGAACCAAAATACTGCAGTGATATTAAGTTGAACCAGCTCACTGTGTACTTATTTACTTCGCTGTCTATTTTTTTAGTAATTACATGCCCTTTCACTTATTGCTAGAATTATCGACGATATGCTGCTGCCTTTTATTTCTAGAGCTCACAAAAAGTCCACATGACTGCAGCAGAGGTATTAGGATTTCCAATAAATGCATCCATTCAATGTCTTTCAGCTTGCAGAAAAAGACTGACAATACCCGACCTAAAACATAAATTAGAGAAGCGACAAAACATATTCGCTTCATACAAACCACATTGCCGCCATACAAAAATGAGCAACCTCTGCTAATGCACCTTAGTTACGGCTAGTTACATTTAAAAAGAACAGAATAAAGAAAAATATCAGTTGCACAAGTAAGAGCAGGGCGGTGAGCAGAGAAGTATGAAATTCTATTTGCAGGTGCCATATGCAAGGAAACGTCCATGAAAATTACTTTTCAGCACAGAGAGCAAACAACTCGAAAGAAAACACAGGGCTGCCCCTCAGCGACACCTAGTCGGTGCCGGATTGACGCTCCCAATAATGTGTCTTTGTTTTACTAAGGTAGAGGAAGCTGTGCTTAGGAGGTTCCAGGCGTGCACTGTCATCACAGCAGTCACACCCACCTGCACTCTGAACTTGCCGTATGGTCCACAAGGCGTGACATGCTCCAACTTGTCCCCTTTCAGTGATGGAAGTGCATGTTCAATGCCTTATTAATTTCTCATTCAGATGAAGACGGGCACACAAAATGCCACCACTCCGTGGCCCTGTCTGGGAGGCCTGATGTGAGAGATTTGACATGGGCTTCTCTCGTCCTGCAGCCAATGTGCTCTCGCCAACTACCACTAACGCTATTTCTGCTAAACCACTTTATCAAGCTATGGCCACATTGCAGCACATGCACGCTGCGTTGATTAAGTACATGCCTAGAAGGTTTGGCTTAACTTCTTTCTGTGCCTCGGGGCAAATCTTTTGACAAATTTACAAGAAAAAAACAAATGCTCACCAACTACACTGCTAACAGGAGACGAAGTTTAAATTGCTATAAAGTCAAGTCTTAATGAATCATGTTACCTCAGACGGCATTATACCACATTTTTATCAGAGCCCCGACGGCTCAAAAATCTGACATAACATGTACAGCACGACACAGCTGAAAACATGTGTATCTAGCATGACTTTCGCAACCCCGGACACCGAGAGACTTAGAACTTTGACTGAAGTTATTTTCGAGTTCTTCTAGAACATCTCACTTCTCTGAACCTGCAGAACAGCGCCTCTCAAATGCATCGCCCTTAACATGCAAACACCCCCATGGATAACAAACGCCCCGTGCAGCCCTATGTCTTCCCTCCGTTGCACGTCCATCAGTCAGTCGTGTTAGTGGCAAGCAGAAAGAGAAGAGGGCCGCGCCCCTCTCACCTGCCGAGGAGCAGGTAGGCGGGGTCGAGCCCACCAAGGAATGGCCGCCACCCACTCTAGCACAGCTACCATCATCATCGCCACCACCACCACCGCACGGGGGGCGGTGGGGAGGCGTCGAGAGAAGGACACCGTTCCCGTCAGGATCGGAGCCGCCCAACTTACTTGGGTCCAGAAGCAGGGAGAGTCCTGGCTCCCACATCCCCCTGTGCAGTCAAGGATAGGGGGAAAGGGGGGAAAGGGGGTGGGCATGACATGAACATGCTGAGGCCACAGACATTGCTTGCCATTTTAGTTCAAAATTTTTTTCCGTGCCTAAGTGGTCTATGCAGGTCAAAAGAAAGCAAATTAAAGCGCACTCTATTAACCTGAACTTGCTTAAATGAAACTAACACTTTGATTCCGTCAACATCATGGGAACTAAAAAAGCTCTTGTCAATTTGAACTCGACATATACTTCAAATTTTCAGTCCGATTTGAGTTTTAACCATCGAGAGTCAGGTGGAGTTCACTTTGAAACCTGAAACACCCACCATTCACTTTCTACAGCTTAGTACACAATTGCGTAAAAGGCATCATGAGGGCTTCATAGATTTCATTTCGTTTGTTTATTTCCATATTTGTATCAAAAAATGAAAGTAAAAATTTATTCGGCTGCAAAACAAACTCTCGATCACCAAAGGCAATGCAACTCGAAAGGCCATGCAGTCCCTTCTCTTTTCATAGAAGCAGATTACATGAGTCGAAATCCAGAATAAAATGGTAGGAAAAATAAATATGTCCGACCTTGTGAAACTGCATGGTGTCAAGCCCTTTTTTTTTTTAATCACTCAATTTTCCATATAACATAAGCAAACACCAAAGTTACAATAATGATAGTACTAAACTCACTGCATACAAAGCCGCCATCCATAGCACACTTCAGATTTGCATGCTACTGTGTACATAATATGGCACATGAAAGGACTCACACTGCACAATGCTTTATATAAACTGCTTTCTCCCCACAAACAGTAATCAGGTTAAAGAGCATTAAAAGAGAAGCTGTCATTATTAAAAATAAGTCATCTGCCTAGACATTTTCTTCCTCCAATTTTGCCCTTTGCAAGTGCTATACGAAAATTCCTTCCCTGCTTTTTGCAAGGCCTTTGGCCTGCTACGATTGTGTTTATAGTAATTTATTACCTGCCAGAACCTCATGCACCATTAAACATCACAGGTCCTGTAAATCAAAAGCAAATATATACCAAATAGAGCCAACTGCAAATAAATACTGCCTTTTAACAAAATTGATGCCCTTAAAGGTGCACTAAAGAGGAATCTGAACTCATCTTTTTACCACGGGAACTCTATCTACACATTCCAGGCATTCTTAGAAACTTCGAATTATTGTCCTATCGGGCCAGTTGCCCTAATTAAGTCGGATTAAACGTCCCGGCTCCCGCCCTTTTTTGAACTGAACGCGGTAGGTATGCGGAGTCGACCAACGCGTGGAGTGCCTTCAGCCAGTCCAGTGGCGGCTTCGCTTTTGCTTTCATTTTGTTTTTTAGATTTCTGTGAATAAACAGTTTCAGTCACAGACAATATAGCCTCAAATTAGGCCCACGGAAATAAAAATACACATGGATTCTTTGATTTACGTATCACTCCGCCAATGGCAGAGCGGCAAGCCGCCAAGGGACTGGCTGACGCATTGGTTGACTCCTCCTACCTACCGCGTTGAGTTTAAAAGAAAGGCGGGAGCCGGGACGCTTTTACGATTTGTTAGGGCAATCGGCCGCACAGGACAACGTTTTTAAGAATGCCTGGAATGTGTAGATAGAGTTCCCGCGGTTAAAAGACGAGTTCAGATTCCTCTTTAGTGCACCTTTCAAGCTAGCCCAATTGGCCATTTTTAACAACACAATAGCAGAATATTTTGTCAGGTAGTAATACTAGTTGTTGGGGTTTTTTTTTGTGCACATAGGCAAGTCAAAACATAATGCCTGCAAACACAAGGTGGTACCATGTATATAGTTGAGACTATAAGGAACTAGTACTAGGCTAAAACAGCACAATATGAGACATCAAGCAACTGCGTGGCCCAGAACTAGACCATCGTTGATAGCTGTCAAAACGTGGATAAGTGAATGATACACAACTAGTGTTGCCAGTGTTGGTTATATGGAATGATTGGATCATTACGGATTAATAATGCAAAGTGAAACGAAATCTTTCTCTACAAAGTATCTTTCAAAAGCTATCCAGCAGTTCTTTTACATGCATACAATGTCATTATCATCAGCAGCAGCTTAGCTAGGTACAGCCATAGCCAGGACAGAGGGCTCTTCCATATCCCTCCAAATAACCCTGTCCTGTGCCAGCTTCCCAGCCGCCATATCCTCGAAAACTTCCTAATCTCATACGGCCACCCGACTTCCCGTCCCCCCCTGATACGCTTGCCTTCACTCTGAACCTATTCTGTTACCCTTAACGACCATTAGTTATCTTGGCTTCACAGCAAACCCCAACCATGTCCATTAACTGTTCTTGATTCAAGCTATCAGTAGAAACTGGAAGGGGAAGCAATAGCTTTATTTACTATATTATTTGCGCAATAACACTGCAGGCAAGAGCCATAGATAAAGTAAAAATGGGAGCCGCATAGACAATGTGGAATCACAGAGTCATTGTACAGGAAATGCACCAATGAGCAAACTGAATAAGCTATGCAAATGTAACGACGTAGAAAAACCTTGCGTAATTAGAAAGTAAGCTCATGCACAAAAATGTGCGCATCAAATAGAATCAAAATATGAAAAATAAAAGATTGACCAGCTGTTAAATCCAGCCAGTTGTTCAAAGCACTTGCTTCTGTCATACTCTGACCTTAAATGCAGTCATTGGTATGTTGCCCCAATTTGTTACTATTCAAGAAAAAAATGAATACTGGAATAAATTTGGCCTGGCAAATTAAGATGGCTCAAGTTCAAAGCTTTAATATCCTTGTGTGACCTGAGAAACAACTAGGATTTGATTATTTTCATCCCAAAACATGGGTGAAATACCTTTTGTTGTATTCCAAACTTTTGGATTAACCCATATATGCTGAAACTTCAGAGATTTGAAAAAAATTAACATTTTTTAAATAAAATATTCATTTCACTTCACAATTCAGAATTATTCTGTTATTGGTGCCGATATTTTTCGCGACACCAACTTTTGAGTCAACCTACAATGTTGGCTACCAGGCAAATTCCCTACCTGTTACGTGTGGTAAAGCTTCAAACACTGGACATGACTTTAAAATCAGATTTCTCATAATGCACGCTGGTTTCTTGATGACAATGTGCGAAAATTATTCCTTCTTCTTGCAGGAATTAAAGTGCAATCAATGAGGCCGACTTTCAAAAAAACGCGTCCAGAGAAGACAACGCACAAGACTGAATGCACACAACACAACCCTTGCACAGGAAAAGTTTATACCCTCCTGAACCTAAGCTAACGGGCACAAGCCTTTACACACAACAGTTACTGTTCAAAAAAGCAGTGCCTTACATGTAGAGCGCTAGGCATAATTTGGTCCAGCATGGAGAAAACGTTGAAATTTCTAATGCACAGATGGTTTATGGGGGTTTAACATCCCAAAGCGACTAAGGCTATGAGGGAAGACGTCGTGAAGGGCTCTGGAAATTTCAACCACCTGGAGTTCTTTAATGTGCGCTGACAAAGCACAGTACACAGGCCTCGAGAATTTCGCCTCCATCAAAATCTGACTGCCTCAACCGGGACTGCACTCCGTCTTTTGTGTCAGCAGCCGAGCGCCATAACCACTCAGACACCGCGATAGCCCTCTGAAGAACAGAGGAAGATAACAGCTTTCATAACTCAAACATGTGCTTATGTCAATTGGTGCACTTTTATGAATGCTCAGAGCCTGAAAGAGTTTCACCGCTAGCTAAAGTGCCCAAGCACCCACTTGCCTTTTTGACTGCCACCCGACCTTTTTAAGAGCTCATGAGCAGGAGAAAAATGACACGACTTTGACAACACTTACTAGATGGCAGCTCAGGGCATAAAACAAGCCAAGAAAGAGCTTTTTACAACACTATACTTCCTTCCATGGCTGCCTCCCCTGCAGGTACGTTGTCCAATGTGTATTAAATAAATTTTCCATTGTCGGGTCTCGGGACAGAACGACACTGTCATAGCTTGGACACTGCACAGATAATAGCACTGATGTTGTGTCCTGTTGTGTGAAGCTCGGAAGCACTCACTCGATGTGCGCATGGCTCTGGTAGTGGTCGAACAGGTCCCGGATCACCTTGGAATTGTGGATGTCCACCTGAAAGTCCCGCTTCCCGGACCCGCCAGTTGTGACCAGGCCCTTGGACTCACTCTCCGCGCACAGCGCGCTGTAAACCTGGTTCAGCGAGTGGATGTCCTGCATCCATCACATCACACCCGTCAGTTTCAACATTTATACACTGGCCGTACAGTGCGGTAGCACTACTAGGCACACTTGCTGATTTCGGGCATACATGCCTACATGCATACATACGTATGTGCATCCCTGAAGCCTGTTTTGTGGTAGGCGACCCACCTGCCCACCGGGTAGTGGGCAACCTGCCAGGTGTGTGTACACCTGGCACACCTTCACATGGATGAAGGCATTAAGGCTTTCACCCAAAGGCATTTAGGCTTAAGGCCTTCATGGTAAAATGCCTCCCAGGTAAAAGCCTTTAGACCAAAGGCCTTTTGGTCAAATGCCTTTAGCACGTAAGGACCTTAGGTGCCCACCCTAGCTAGTGCCACAGCACAATATTCCGCACTTAGCGATGCGAAACCATTGGCTATTTTTTTCACAGAGCACAATCACTTGAAAATGATGCACATTAAAGTCACGCTAAAGGCATATATACAACAGGTATTTCAGGGAATGTGAGCACTAATTTTTAAAAATAAGGTTTTTGAGGTAACGAGAAGCAATTTGCGGCATAGTATTAAGAGTGTTGGCGGACGTCAAAAAACAGGCGACTCATCTTAACTAGCTAAGTGAATAACTATATTCCAATAGTTAACTTTTTAACTATTACAAATAGGCACCTGACTACAATTAGAGATTTGTAGCCGGCCGTTAGTAATAGCCGTATCCGTTTTTAGAATTTCGAAAACGCCATTATTTTCACTGCTGTGGCACTACAAAATTTGGATATTTCGACTTGTTATGACCACTGCAGGGGTTGCTTTGCCTGCATACTTTACGGAAGTGCATGTATTTTAGCACGATGTGGCCAAATTTTCTTGTGCCACAGCGGCGAGAGTAATGGCGCTTTCGAAATTCTATAATCAGATATGGCTATTACTAACGGCCGGCTACAAATCTCTAATTGCAATCAGGTGCCTATTGGTAACAGTTAAAAAGTTAACTATTAGAATTTAGTTAATCACTTAGCTAGTTGATTCGCCTTTTTTTTTGACATCCACCAACACTGGCATTACTATGCCGGGAAAAGCTTCCGTTTACCTCAAAAACCCTGCTTTTAAACACGAGTGACCACCTTCCCTGAAACACCTGGTATATATATCGACCGATTACTGCAATCTAACGACTAAAGACACTATTTTCACTGAAAACGGAGTTTCTATAATCTACAAAATGCCAAAAAATGAAGTACAGGTTTTTACACAGTTTTTTAGGTGCAGATTCCAGAGGCTCGTCTAAGCAACCACTTACTTCAAGGCAGTAATCAGAGAGTCCTTTTTAGCGTAGAATTACAGGATTAAATGGAGTGGGAGGAAAATTTTTAAACGTTATTTTGTCCACGATAAATGCATCTCTTGCTGGTGGACAAATGACAATACAGCCAGAATGAGACAATGAATCGATTTTTACTAACAGTTCAAGTTGGATGGAATTGTCACCAACATCCCTTTAACACCCCTCCACGGGTCATGCAAACGTGCATGAAGTTTGAGTCTGGCTACCACAGTATGCATGAGCAACTCAGTCAACCAACCTGAGGTGAACACTGGAAGCCCTGGCTTTCAATGACATCCATGAGTTTGTCCAGGGCAACGATGCCACTCTCGGGTGCGTCGCACAGTTCGACAAGTTGATTCAGGGCGTTCACGACTGAAGAGCTGCCAAGGTCGTCGGTCCTCGCCACCACTTCCTCAGAACCTTCACCCTCAAAAGTCTCCCTGTCCTCTTCACCATCATTTACCAGAGGGCTCCGAGGTTTCTCCGAAGGCAAGATCATCTCTTCTGATGACAGGAAGTCGCAAGGTAGCAGTTCACTGTCGCCGTCCATTCGGACACGAATGAGTCACGAGTGAAGCTTTAACCCATGGCTGCCGAGAAATAATAGCGAGAGAAAAAAAAGTGCACAGATTTAAGCGTCCAGTCTGTTGCTTTAGCAAGTGTGTAAGCTGAACATACTGAGACATGACACTACAGTAAGCAACAAAACCAGCGAAAAAAACTTGGCATATTGTTTTTTGCAATCACTAGGTGTGACAACAGGTTATCCTTAGTTCAATTAAATCACAGAGTACGAGTGACCTAGCACAAAGAGATGGGCTACATTTTTTGCTTTTCAATAACTTGGATTATCGTAAAAGAGAAGGATATATAATGGTGGCCGGAAGTCCTCACAAATACATGGTGTGTAGAGTCATGGCATCCGAATTTAACTAGTAACTCAGCCACTTTCTTTTACATACTGGTCTGGTCTGACATGTCCATAGGCGTGCACAGGTCTCTGCCTAAGGGGGGATGGGGGGTGGCCAAAGTTCACAAAGTTCATGGTAGTGCCCATTCATGTCTTCTGGGTAGCGGGAACATAATGGTACAAAATCTGCACCCCCCTTTTCCACAACTATTGGGGCGGCCGCTGTGCTCCTTCCCACCCAATGCACGCCTATGAATACGACTTAAGCAAAACCGACTATCCACGTCGGAGTTATAAAACAGTGATCCGGCTTAGTACAACTCATTCCGTGTGGGCAAAGCATGGAGCTTTCTTTGATTACTAGTCCGGACAGCTGATAGCAACAAGGCAACTATTAGCAGTTTTTGGATCGTACTAACATGTCTGCTGTTTCGATAGATTCCAATTGCCCATAAATGAGACTGTGGTTACAGTATACATATCCACGTTACTAAAATGAATCAAGGGAAATAACAGACAAAGTACTGATCCCACACATTCAGCAGACGGACCATGCATAGCAGCTAGCCTTTCGACTTGATGCACAATACGCAACGGTCACAACGAATAGTATGAATACTTGCATGTTTGAGATAGTAAATGTTAGGCGAAACGTTGGGTTAACTTTAACATACCGCGCGAAAACGACAACTGTATGTCTTCTACATCGCAATCGACCTTGTAACACGGTCTGATAACAATTCATGCAAACAAATAAGGGTACGTCTGCCTCAACGGTTATAAAAGCAAGCACACAAATGAAAACGAGGGATAGACAGGTCAGGCTTGTAAAAAAAGAAAAAGGCGGAACGAATTAGACAGGCAGCCCGCGAATTAATTACAACTGGGGCGAAAGGCCAATGGCACTGAACAAGCACTAACGAGACCGGTACTAGGGTGGCTAGAAAGTCCTAGCCACCCTACCAGTACGTTAAACCTCGTCTGCATCAATTATCTGGCCCGCAGCAGACGGCCGGAAATCATGGGTCGGTTTAAATTTACTCACGTTTTCGGCGACGACAGACGGCACAATTCGCACCTCTCAAAACGCACAATCAAGCTGCAGAGATGATTTGTTGCAACTGAACCTACTACACCCACTTATAAGCTCACAAGTTGCGCACACGCAACACAATGCAAACAGTTCCGAGTTTTTTTCCTGGCCTTAAAATCTATTCGCTCTATATATTCCTCCTTGTGCGGCAAATTAATGAACAGCGACAGGCGTTTGCAAATGAAAACGTGAATGTGTGCACGGTACTACTTAACGAAACATACTCAACGGCACAAGTAAACGATTCTCATGCACCGCACAAGTCAAGCCGCACGAGTTCCAGGTTCCCATCACTAAATTGAGCGAAGATGAGCGTCAGTCCTACAGTTTCTTCGCTAACGCCCAGACATCGAAACGCATTTCGAAAACGCCGCCAATCCTTAAATAAACCGCCGCGTGCGTAACCTCTACGCATCTTGGCGGAAGGCCAGGAAGATTCAGCGCCACTTTTGCAAACATAAAACGACCCGGTCAGTATATATATCTCGAAAAGGAGCTTACACGTCACACGCCCAGACTAATGTGCCGCCGCTGAGTCGCCTCCAAACGCCGGTCATTAACGTGACAGCATGACAATGAGCAGAAAGAGGCTGTCACTGAGCGTTTGAACTCGCAGAACGCCCGAGGGTCGATGCGGTCGAATCGACAGCCTCAGTAAGCGCTAGACAACGTTGTCGAAGTTACCGTGCGGGGTAGAATTCACGATAGGAACATACAAGACACGACAAACTGACAGTTAAAGCAGTGAAGACAACTCAGCGTGCAAGTATCAAACGTGGGCACCGAACGGCACCAACGAAGGCCCCAAGGAGGCTGGACCCTTCCCGACATGCTCTACTCTGCTTTCTGTCGTCTGCTGCGAACCGTTGGGGACAGATTGTGCCTAGCCTAGGTTCTCTGGGGAATAAGCGTGCTCTCGACTGCTGGAACCTCAGTCAATAGAAATACCTCAACGGTGGCTAGAATACAAAAAAACTGCTTGTCTGTGGTGTTATTTGAAGTTTTCTTCTTCGGAAGCGTTATTGTTTCTTTCTCAGTTATGTCGTTTTTGATCTACAGGTTTCCATAGAGAGATATATCAACCCCTTTAAATGTGGCACGTTGGGGTGGTGGCAAGTGCCGCCTTAATTGTTTAGTATTTTATGAAAGTGGAAATTGAAAATTAATTTTTGAAGAAAGGAAATGGCGCATTAATTGTCTCACATTTATGCGGTCACCAGAACCGCGCGGTAAGAAAAGGGATTAACGTGGGAGTGAAAGAAGAGACAGAAAGAGGTGCCGTAGTGGGGGGCTCCGGAATAATTTCTACCACCTGGGGATCTAATCGCACAGCACACGGGCACCTTGCGCTCTAAAATGGTAGCGTGACGACCGGCGGCGTAGAGCGGGCCGCTTTTGCGATGACCGCCACGAGCACCCGATGGAGGACGCTGCGTGCAACTGCGTGCATCAACGTATATTTTTTTTATGCATTTCTGCAGGGGAATCGTCATTCCTTCGTTATATCCATTATTTTGTTATAACGAGGTTCGATTGTATATATTGTTGCGGGAAAGAATATATTTACAGTTATTTACACAAGCGAAGGAACAGCTGCGAGTGGCACTGAGAACACAGCCAGAACTTCGTTGTCGTCTTCATCTCCGTCCACTCGTTCGTCGTCTATCCGCTTCGATATTAAGTTCATACTTCAGTGTCGACCTAGGCAAGAAAACGGACATTTCGAAAGCGTTAGGAACCATAGCCATCCCAAAACATCGTTTTTTCTGATGGAACTGGTCAGTAACCTATGTCCCGTCTGGGCAAATAATACCTATGAGACATTTTCGACTTAGTGTAGAAGAAACAACATACCGCCGTCACTGAAACGAGAGTGGCAGTAACACATTTTTGTCCTTCCCACGTGTTGGCTGTTCGTCATCATTTGTATGGTACTCTCTGTGAGTTTCTTCTTGCGTGTGTACTATAGCCGCTCCCTTTGATATTGAAACTATTTGTATTTCCGTCAACGGCGCGCTCCCCATGCGCATGCCCTCGTTGAATAATATCCGCCTTACCGACTCATATAACAGCCTGAAACCTATGGCGTCGAACTGGTTATTAGGAACTGACGCCAGCTGGTATTAGGATTGGCGCCAGCAGGTCCCGAAGATTGCCACCAAGACAGCATCTCTCGCCAGTGTCTGCGGGGTGCATTTACCGCGCTTGCCCGGTCGTTGTGTGGGGCAAGCGGGGAGCAGGGTCCTGCGAACATCCCTTTAAGGAGTCGCCCCCGCCGCCAGCCAAGTGGTTCCGGCTGTCTTCTGATTTTCCCCGGCGTCTCTACCGACCCGACTACTCCTGGCTTCCCGGGCACAGCACCGGTGTGGGAACGGATCGCCACGGCGGCTCGTCCACAGGCTTCGCCGGGCGTCGCTAATGGCAGAACCACTTGGGATTATCTCCCGACGGGGCGCTCCGGCTTTGCGCCTCGGCTTCTTCGAAGATCACCGACCGGCGGAGATCGGGCCGACCAGCTGACGTCTCCGGCCAGCCCGGCGGGGTCCTGGCCGCATACCCCTCTCCCTCGGCCTCAACTTATGCCAGGGGCGTGTCCGTGTGTGCGGAGGTGTCTGTATGTGCGTGAGAGTGGAAGTTTTGGCCACACCCACCACGGCGAGGGCGTCCCCTACCTGGGGAATCTAGGGAAGACGCAGTGTATAAAACTGGACGGAAGATGCAGTTGAAGCAGCTCACTTCTGAACTCAAAAGCTTGTAAATATGTAAAATAAACCAAGTCTTCTTTCTCCACTAACGAACCCCTTCACTCAGCTGCGCTCCTGTCCGGGTCGGAGAGGGCGTCATCTTGACCGAGGTTGTGTCGAGAAGTGACCCCGATCCCCACCTTCAACATGGTGCATATTTACAAAGATTCACCACTGGCTTCACTCCGGCTAAGGTGCCACCGAAGGCACCTTTGGTGTGCCGGTGGTGTGGCATTGGTGTCACGTCCACCCCGATTCTTTCATGACTAATAGGGTACCATGGCGGAAGTTCATGATCGCTTATGGCGAATGGATCGAAAATTCATGTGTTGCTTAAAAAGAAGCTCGAAGCTGTCTTGAATGCATCAATCAGTTGTGCCCGTTGCGATGGGGTGGAAATGAATGACGCCTGCCACTCCTTCATTCCTCAACGACAAGCAAATAGTCCGTAATGAAATGTTTTTTGTTACCTGAACAGAGCTTAATTCTAATCACAAGGTAAATGTTATATGGGTAATAATTTGGATGGCTTGTTTTGTTCACTGGAGTGGAACATTAACTTGTCGACTTCCTTCACTCCTGTAATTTCAATACTTTAGTTTAAGGTGGTTGGTTGTAACGAGACATAATTACACAACTGGCGCCAGTCCTGTCTCTGTGTGTTCGTCCTCGTGTCTTCGCACCAGCTCTCAATCGTGCAACTATGTCCCGCAATTGCTTATCGAAGTATAATACAGCAGGCTGTGGACTATGTTCTGCCATTGCCATTTGCAGTTTCTTCAACTTGCATCCTGTAGTACTATAGTGAACATAATAATAATAATAATATAATAATAATAATAATAATAATAATAATAATAATAATAATAATAATAATAATAAGAAGAAGAAGAAGAAGAAGAAGAAGAAGAATTGGTTTTTATGGAAAGGAAATGGTGCAGTATCTGTCTCATATATCGTTGGAGAAGTGAACATATTTCCCAGTGTTCTATTGAAACTCTTATTTAGGCTTATTTTATTTTGTGATGTGATATAGTGCTGTTTATTTTTTTTTCCTCTTTGCAACAAAAAAAATGTGACTGTCTATTGTCCCGCTCTGCTGCTGTATGCACTGTAAGGGGGCGGAGGATTTTTCAAGCCACAAATGTACGGCTTTTCCCTCCGCCTCCTTCCACTTCTTTGTGGAGAATAAAACTTGTATGTATGTATGTATGTATGTATGTATGTATGTATGTATGTATGTATGTATGTATGTATGTATGTATGTATGTATGTATGTATGTATGTATGTATATACTCAATGCAGAGGTCCTGGCCAGCGGAGCTGCAAAATGAAATAACAACAAACAAAAAGTGTGTATTAGGAACCAGGAAGATAGTGCTATAGTGAATCTATTCTCTACTCAAAAAAAAGATAACAAAATAAAGAGATAATCTAATGCAGATGTCCTGGCCAGCGCAGCCGCTCAACAAAGATATCAACAAACAGAAAAGTGTCTACTGAGAACCAGGAAGAAGCGCACATGGGGTCAACCGGGGTTCGGGAGCGAAACAGTCTTAACGCGAATGCGTTTTTTGACTTTTTCCGTCGTCCTCTATGTGCGTGCTTGTGTCTTATTCTCTGCTCCTTCTGGACTGCTTTCTCTGTCCTGCACGAATGAGACCGCTGAGAAGCCGCCGCAAAGGCGCCACCACCGCGTCGGCTTGTAGTGCACACGCTATCTGGTAGATGGCGCTGCACGAGAGAGGTCGCTAGGGTGCCTCGATGCCAGCGCCGGGCATCGAGGCACCCTAGGGGTCGCTGGCTGCAGGGAGCTGCAAAAGTGCGGTCTGTCACGACCGGGGACAGGCGGCTCGACGCGACTGCGTCGTGATTGTCTCTTCACGACGTTCTCTACGGCGGTTCTTCTGTGGCTTCGCGAACGAAAGAAAGAAGACACGAATGAAAGAAAAAAGAAAGTAGATCTGCCTCCTCAAGAGCTCGAATGAAACTCTGCGAGACAAGAGGAGATGACAGGCAAGGAGAAAGGAAGAAAAAAGAAAGGAATGTACAATACCGTTGAGGAACGTGCGAGACGTGAAAAGCACGGAGATGCGAGTGGCGAAGAAGCAGAGCGACACGAATGCAGCGTGGGCGGAGATTTTCGGCGCCGCGTGGGATTCGCGCCGAAATGACGAAAGCGTGACAGCGCACGCCCCCTCTCTCTCTCGCCTGTCGGTTCCTGGTTTATGTTCACTGGTTTATGTTGCCTCTTCTGTGTGTGTGCATGCGCTCAAGTACCGGATTTACCCGGATGTAACAAGGGCTCGTTTTCTTGAACCAGGAAGTGACGAAAGTTTGGTTTGGTTTGGTTTAAGGGGGTTTAACGTCCCAAAGCGACTCAGGCTATGAGAGACGCCGTAGTGAAGGGCTCCGGAAATTTCGACCACCTGGGGTTCATTAACGTGCACTGACACCGCACAGTACACGGGCCTCTAGAATTTCGCCTCCATCGAAATTCGACCGCCGCGGAAGTGACGAAAGGAAACAATTCTTATATATAGGCGATGCAGTTGGTGCTACACTGCTCAAGAAATGCACTACCCCCTGTATGACTATAGAAGGTCTGTCGGTGGATACATGTCCGGAAGTGCATCCTCCGGAGGATGAAAACTTTACAAAACCGAACACGCTCTCTCTCACACACACATACACATTTCTTTTTTTGCAGGGAATTACAGCTATACTGCTAAAGCATTAAAGAGTGAAAGTTAAACGACATGGAGAGGATGGGGGGGGGGGGGGGGGAGCTTTGACCTAATGAAAGGTGCACTTTACAATCGAACACATTTATGTGCTTTTTCAACATTGTCCGTAGAATATATATCTTCTTAAATTTTTTTTCTCATTCTGCATGCAGTCTTTCGCTTTCATCGTGAGTCCCAGTTACACCTCTAGGCAGAATGCACAAGAGCTGTGCATCTGTGTAATTTCGCCCACTGGCGATCTTATTTCCACGGCGAAGTTGCGACATTCACCCAACAGCCATTTACACAATCAGCACAATTCAGACTTAGCGAGGATTCAAACATCCACCCAGGTTAATATCTCCCTTACGCATGATACCCACTTATCCCGCAACCCCCTTAGTAAGTTCCAAGTCCAGCAATTCTAGACAAAAATTTTGAAAATTGGAAACTTGTAAGATACTTTTATGATAATATTGAAGCCAATGGTCCACTCTTCTTTTATGTAGCAAAATCTTTCAAAAGAAAGTGTTTCCATCGGTCGCACCGAACAGTTAAGACTCCCATAGAAAACCAATGGGGAACGCTTTTGATGATAGCAAAAACGTTGATAGAAAAAAAAATTCAAGACTGTCGACGGGTGATCTGTAGATACGTATAGTGAAATCTTGCATTCGGGTTCGGCTGCATTCGCGGTCGGGTTCGAACCCGGGAACTCCGGATCGACTACTGATCAGTTCCCGGGTGCGAACCCGACCGCGGCGGCTGCGATTTTATGGAGGAAAAACGCTAAGGCGCCCGTGTGCTGTGCGATGTCAGTACACGTTAAAGATCACCAGGTGGTCGAGATTATTCCGGAGCCCTCCACTACGGCCTCTTTCTTCCATTGTTCTTTCACTTCCCCCTCTATCCCTTCCCTTACGGCGCGGTTCAGGTGTCCAACGATATACGAGGCAGATACTGCACCATTTCCTTCCCCCCAAAAAACTTATTATTATTATTATTATTATTATTATTATTATTATTATTATTATTATTATTATTATTATTATTATATGAAAAAATTGCGTTCATAAATGGTTTCCCGCTCAGAAAGGCGTTTGTCCAGAAACTGCTGGGTACGGTTGGTCCCCTGTCGTCTCACTGAACGCGACTAAAACCCCATCTCCAAGGCAAGCCCGAATTCCCGCTCTTTCGTCGCCTAAATACTCTCCACCGAGTGCGCATTATGCAGTTTTGCCTCCAGCAAAGCGCACAATGAAGCTCACGCAGGGTTCTTCCTCGTAGCGGGATCGCGCAGGAGCTCGGCGAAGTGATTCACGACACGAAACTCATTAAGACGCTCGAGCAACGGCATTCATCAGCGCGGGACACAACGCAGCGAGCGCGCACACGGGCTCGCCGCCGGCTTTTCCTGCGCGGTTAAACCGAGGTCAAAAGCGCTGCCGGGGAGCGCGAGAAAGCTTTCAGCGAGGCTTAACGGTTTCTCTCATTGTCTTGCCCTGGCAGCCCGGGGAGAGTTTTGCACAATGCGTTCGAATGCAATTACGTGACCGTTTTATTTATTCGCTTACGTTCCTCTCATGCGAGGCTCTCAACTTTCGCCCTGCAATACTCAGGCAGCGCTTTTGCACTCACGCAAGCACGGGTCCGCCTTGCGCATAGTATATAGTCTTGCTGTAAGTGGAACGGTGTCAACGTGCGGGTCTTCAGTTAACCCTCTGTGAAATGCGTCAGGCGGGGTCCTCTGATAGCTTTCCCGGTCGCGAAACTTACCTAAGAAGTTTTCTGCAGTGATAGTTTCAGGCACGAGCTACGAGAGGCGCCACCGTCGATTGGAGGGTAGCATGCAAGCTGCTGTTCATGAAAGAACCGTTGCACACGGGAGAGGTTGCCGTGTTTTAAGTGGGACAGAGGAAGCTTGATAGAGTAAGACATAGAGCGAAATATAACTATAGGCAGTATGGCTAACTAACTCATTTATGGAACATAAAAGACGTAATTACGAAGTAACTTGGGTCTTTGTGTAGTGGTTTCGCGCGTGTTGTACGCGACAAGAAAAAAGTGTGTGATCTGATCAGGCTAGTGGGTATCGAACGGTGCCGATCTCCGTTCACACAGAAGGGCGAGCCCTGCAATCGACGTGACACCTGGACGTGGTCGCTATAGGCGGCGTACAAAGCTGTGGTCATCAGCTAAGTAAAATAGTGGTATAGTGGTGGTTCAGCAGCGCAAACACGCACAGACCAGTAAGAGACGAGACACACAAACCACACTCGTCTCTTACTTGGTCTGTGTGTGTTTGCGCTGTTGAACCACCAGCACTATGCATCAATCTGCAGTTCTTCTACAGTTTAAAATAGTGGGATACTAGTCAAGAAAAGAGCGGCTTTTCGCCTTCAAGGGACCCCATTCCAGCCAATGACGTAGACAGTTTCTCATGAATCTGCTAGGCTTGAGTAGCAAGAAAATGCAGGGAGTGGCGTGATAATGCAGGGAGGCGACTATCCCATTTCATCTGTCACTCCCTGCATTGTCACGCTAGCAGGGTCATGAGATCGGCCGACGCCATTGGCTGGAAGGGGGTCCTTCGACGTGGAAAAGCCGCTTCGTTCTTGAGTTGTATCCGACTATCAAAGGTCCTGCCTTAACCACCAAAACTAGTGGAACCAAACGTTATCCCACTTTGGCAGGCAACCCGTTTGCCAACTATCACGCCTTGGCGCCATGTTAACTTGATTGGTTAATGTGGTTAAGTTTCCTGGGTAATCGCATGGGTCCATATGAGCGTACACGGCACTATTCCATCATTCGAATCATGAATGGGGAAAATAAATATCCGATCGGCATCTTGGCGACTGCAGGTTCAGTGCTGAGATGCAACAGCTCGGCACATTTGATTCGCTTGGCAGCGCCTTGGCAGTAAGGTCCACTTTAAATTGATTTATAATGTTCCAAAGCTACATAGCAAAGGTATGGAAGGGACTGAATGTCTCTGGAGTGATTGCGGACATCCGAAGTTTTCAGTCCACTGGAATTTCAGTCCTCGAAGCTGAATCGTTTAAACAGTATCTGTCATACTGATGGAGTGATTAGATAGAGACAAGGTGGAGGAATAAGATACAATATAATGAATTAGATAAAAGATATTATAACATGGGATAACATAAGCATAAGTGATAAGATGCGACGGGGCAAGCCCCTCGGCTAGACATCACACTGCCACCTTGGCTAGGGTATAATCAGGGTAATGAACCAGCTGCTTCGCAGTCAGGTGTGTAACTACTCTTATAAAAATGGTCTATAGACTTTATATAGATTTACTCGATTGCCTTTCTATAGATATTTCCTTTTGTCTATGCATAGTCTATACACTTTCTATAGCCGAAAGTCTACTAAAAATGTATGGCTATAAATCTATAAATTGGCTATAAACTTTCTATGGGATTTGTATTGTCTATAGATTACTCTATATGATTTGTCTACGAAAAGTCTATAGACTTCATAGACAGGCACCATGCACACCATGTGCATGTAAGGTGGCACATCAGCACGCCATCTCAACGGCAGGTGATGCGGGCTCCGCACCTCTGTGAACGCTATACCGCTTACTTGTTCGACAGTATAACAACGGACGCCGAGATGGCAGCCTGAAGCCTGCCCGCATTGTGTCTGCCCCGTTAGAGATAGCACTGAATCCGGGTGTCACACTGCACACGATACCGAACGGGTTTTATCGGCACGAGTCACACTCTGTTCCGGCGGAGTATCGACGAGGGGGCACTGCAGATAGAATGCAATTGTCCCACGGTCAAGGGGCCACTCGAAACAGAGGCCGCTTTAGTTGTTGATAAGGGGCAGCCTTAAACTTGCGTCAGTGTCACCGCCGTTTCTCCCGCAGATTAGAACAGTGTATTCCAAAGGGGATCTGGAGAAGCGCCTTGAATTTGTGATCGAACACAGAAGGCGTTCCCGGGTTCGAACCCGACCGCGGCGGCTGCGTTCTTATGGAGGAAAAACGCTAAGGCGCCCGTGTGCTGTGCGATGTCAGTGCACGTTAAAGATCCCCAGGTGGTCGAAATTATTCCGGAGCCCTCCACTACGGCACCTCTTTCTTCCTTTGTTCTTTCACTCCCTCCTTTATCCCTTCCCTTACGGCGCGGTTCAGGTGTGAAAAGATATATGAGACAGATACTGCGCCATTTCCTTTCCCCAAAAACCAATTATTATTAACACAGAAGGCGAAACGCTAAGGCGCCCGTTAAAAGATCCCCTGGTGGTAGAAATTATTCCGGAGCCCTCCACTACGGCACTTCTTTCTTCCTTTCTTCCCCTCAGTCCCTCCTTTATCCCTTTCCTTACGGTGCGGTTCAGGTGTCCGCCGATATGTGATAAAGATACTGCGCCATTTCCTTTAACCGACAACCAATTCCCATTTTTTAGGTTAGAGCGCTCGGCTACTGATCCGGAGTTCCCGGGTTCGAACCCGACCGCGGCGGCTGCGTTTTTATGGAGGCAAAACGCTAAGGCGCCCGTGTGCTGTGCGATGTCAGTGCACGTTAAAGATCTCCAGGCGGTCTAAATTATTCCGGAGCCCTCCACTACGGCACCTCTTTCTTCCTTTCTTCTTTCACTCCCTCCTTTATCCCTTCCCTTCCGGCGCGGTTCAGGTGTCCAACGATATATGAGACCGATATTGCGCCATTTCCTTTCCCCAAAAACCAATTATTATTACCACAGAAATCGCCCAGGTTTCGGGAAATTATATTAATAATAATAATTGGTTTTTGGGAAACAAAATGCCGCAGTATCTGTCTTATATCGGCGCACACCTGAACCACGTCGTTAGGGAAGGGATAAAGGAGGGAGTGAAAGGAAGAAAGAGGTGCCGTAGTGGAGGGCTCCGGAATAATTTCGACCACCTGAGGATCTTTAACGTGCACTGACATCGCGCATCACACGGGCGCCTTAGAGTTTTTCCTCTATAAAAACGCAGCCGCCGCGGTCGGGTTCGAACCAGGGAACTCCGGATCAGTAGCCGAGAGCCCTAACCACTGAGCCACCGCGGCGGGTCTGTCGGGAAATCCAGAGTAGACGACTGGAATAAAAGACGCACTGCTGTGTGGGGCAAGGCGGGGCAATGAGCACCGGAGGTTTGGCTTATGGTTTATGGGTGTTTAACGTCCCAAAGCGACTCAGGCTATGAGGGACACCGTAGTGAAGGGCTCCGGTAAATTTCGACCACCTGGGGTTCTTGAACGTGCACTGACACTGCACAGCACACGGGCCTCTAGAATTTCGCCTCCATCGAAATTCGACCGCCGCGGCCGGGATCGAAGCCGCGTCTTTCGGGTTAGTAGCCAAGCGCCATAACCACTCAGCCACCGCGGCGGCGCCGCTGCGTAGGAAATTGCTCCTGATACAGGATGCGAAATCCAGATCGCCCATTGAAGCACGTGTTTCGGCTCGCGGAGCAAGAAAGTGTGCTCCGGACCATCGATTGCAATGCGCCATTAAATACAGAAAGCTTGCTGTCGGAGGAATTGTTCATATTGGAGCAACAATCCTTAACGAACAAATAATGGTGTAAATGACAAGAACGAAAATAATAATGCACAAAAAAAACTTCAGAGCAGGCGATAGAAGTCCTCTCGCGATCAACCCGCCACGGTGGCTCTCTGATATAGGTGTGCCCGAAGGGTTCAAGTTTAATCCCGTACACTACGCTGTTTCCCAGATGACATGGAGTGCAGGGCACTGACATAGGTCCCCTCTGGCATGACTTGGCGTGGAGGTCGTTACCGTTTCGCCGGAGAACAGGACTGTCTCGCTCTATAGTGTCTGCGACATTATGCGACCGCCATGTTGCTGCACGCTCGGTCTATAAGGTCTATATACTGCTAAACATCTGGCGCTTGCTGGAAGATGGTCACTGTACACTATTCCGGGACTCGAAAAGGTTCTCCGCAGGCTGTCAGCGTGACATTACGTGCATGCTCCACGAAGTACTGGTGCAGATAGGACATATGAAAGATGCCAACAGTCACCGACAACCTAGTAGCACATGGGAATGTTTTTCTTTTTATAATTTATGAGCCTTAGTCAATAGGAAATTAACAGTGTAATTAGTTTATCGCTGAAATATAAATGGTCAGAAAGTATTAGAAAGAACAACCACATGCCACCGATGGGAGCCGAACCCACGACCTCCGAATTTCACGCCCAGTGTTCTACTAACTGAGCTACAGCGGCTAGTAGGAGTAACCTGTCGGAGGTGGTGGGCTTCAAACTTAACACATTATGCTTGACTCGTCCGCCTTATGCGGTGTTTTATAATGGCTTATAGGTAAATTTATGTTCGCGTGGCGTCGCATCCCAATGAATTTCAAGTGCACCTTACCTACGGCAGCGCCCACTGTCGGCATGAAAGCAGCGAGATAGTGAGAGCAGCAGTTGAGGCATCTGACTTTTCTGTGCGAGCCTTTCGGGAACGCAGTGTGAATTCCACCCCGCGTTCTTCTAAAAATACTGCCTACGCGCGACGGCACTGCCAATGCACCCGACCGCCGCTACACTGTATATACCCAAGCCGGCCGTATAGGGTGCGGCACCGGCACCTCAATTCGCTTGGAAACGCTTTCTTTCCTCCATCTCGCTCCATCCATCTTCCGATTCAGGAGGCGTGAACGAACGAACGACCTTTCTTTCTCTTCGCACCTCGGCCACTGCTCAGGTAACGCGGTGAGAAATGCCGTTAGCGGACGAGTGCAGTGGGAAGGGTTTTGAACGGTGTCGCTATATTTGGCACCTGGTAATCAACATCGGTGGGTTGTAGCGACCGCAAAAACGTGTATACACACAATAGTACACACACGCACACCTACTCATGCACGCTTACAAACAGGCGTATTAGAGCACGCGCTGAAAAAGCAGCCGTTCAATCATCACGATTAGAGGGAGCGGCCGATAAGGTCTCGTTGTTCTAGAAGCCATTGCATGTGTACGGAGGCAAGCGGTTGTACCACAGATGCAAACACCGATAATCTGTATTCTTTCGTTCTCTCCTATCCGGATCTTCTTGCCCTGCGATACGCTATCTCGCCGTGTAGTGAAAGCTGGTGTTTGCACAGGCGCTGCCCGGACCTCCTTATCGCGCGATATGTTATCTCTGTCCCGCGAACGTATAACAGCGAAAGCAACTGTGGTTTGATAGAAATTATATCGAGTAATCTTAGATGCCGCAAATGCGAAGCAGTACCGCATTTACTATCGCGAAGTGTACAACGTTACTCTGACGGTCACCTTTTTGCACGAGCAGTGCCGTTGTGGGAGAGGAACTGACGCGCTACATTGTAAGCAGAAAGGAGTAAAAAAGGAGTTGGCTGTACTCTAGTGCACTTCCTATTATGCAAGAGGGGGCACTAGACCACAGCTTACTCGCTTTTTACTCCCATATAGACGTATTCGTGTTTAGGATGTACCTGAGTAGGTGAGAAGTGCTATAGACAGATAATACGTCGTCGTGGTTGTGTTCCCTAAGGGACCACGAAAAGACAGGAGCGCAGATGCCTCGCTGTAACTCTTTATAGAGGGCGCTGACATTTTACAGGGCGCGTGAAATGTATTCTTTACATGTCCAGCCATTTCGGGCAAAAACTTTGAACTTAGAAAAATTGTAAGATACTCTTGCTATAATATTGAAGGTAATGGCCCATCATTCTGATTTGTAGCAAAACCTTTCTTTTAGAGTGCTTCCATCGGTCGCACCGAGAAGTTAGGACTCCCATAGGAAACTAAAGAGGAACGCTTTTGACAATAGCAAAAACGTTAATAGAAAAAAAAATTTCAAGGCTGCCATGGGGTGACCTGCGGATATGTCGATTGTTATAGTGAAATCTTACACTGTATGAAACAATTGCGTCCATAAACAGTTTCCCGTTCCTAGATGACTTTGTCCACAATTGCTGGGTATATGTTGGTTTGGTTTTGGTTTTGTGGGGAAAGGAAATGGCGCAGTATCTCTCTCATATATCGTTGGACACCTGAACCGCGCCGTAAGGGAAGGGATAAGGAGGGAGTGAAAGAAGAAAGGAAGAGAGAGGTGCCGTAGTGGAGGGCTCCGGAATAATTTCGACCACCTGGGGATCTTTAACGTGCACTGACATCGCACAGCACATGGGCGCCTTAGCGTTTTTCCTCCATAAGGGTATATGTTACAAGAATACTTTTAACACGTCTACATTTCCACTTTGCCGAGTCAGCAAATTTTCGTCCGTCTTCCCATCCGTTATAGAGGTAGGGTGGAGGCTAGGGTAGAGACAAAGTTCAGCTTGAAAATCCGCCGCTCGCACATTAACGTCACGTCACGGGAACTTCCAATCCAGAAGCACAGCGTCGCATGCAGCAGCTAAGACACCGCGACGGCCGGTATTGAACAGGTGTGCCGGCTTCTAGCAGCTCAAATGTTCGAACGAATTCACCTGCTGTTCTTGAGCGCTTGTCAGAGCGCTCGATAGAGCGCCGCAGTTTCCGGAACCATAAACAAACGCGCAGCTGCTGACTCGCGACTAGGCTTGAGCACGGAACACTTGTGATGCAGGGCGCCAAGGGCAGCGTGCTTTAGCTAACTTGGGTAAAATTTGATTGCGCAATCGCTTTTTGTCCTGGCTAATGTTGATGTCGTCTGTTATAGCCAAAGCTTGCCTAATGAACGCTACCTTACAACGCACGTTGGTTGCGCCCTCTTCGTTTTGAATTGATTTCCATGAATTGATTTGCTTTTTCTTACTCATATCCTGAGTGTACAGCACCCAAGCCAGATAGAGGGCAGAGAAAAAGAAGTGTATGAAAATTTGGGTCATTTAGCTTAAGCGCACATTAAAGATTCACAGGTTGCAGAAATTATTCCGGAGCCCTCCACTACGGCACCTCTTTCTTCTTTCACTCGCACTTCCCTCCCTTCCCTAATGGCGCGGTTGAGGTGTCCATAGAGAAGTGAGACAGTTACCGCGTCTCTCATTTCCGCATAACCAATCAGGCATAACTTTGACCACCTGGGGAACCTTTAATGTTTCCCAGGTGGTCGGAATTATTCCGGAGCCCTCCAATGCGGCACCCTTTTCCTTATTTCACTCTCATCTTCCCTTCCCGGACGGTGCGGTTGAGGTGTCCGCCAATTGCGACACAGTTACCACGCCTTTCACTACCTACTGGACAACTAATCTTTCAATAACTAGCGTTCGGTGGTTCGTTCATGCGTCGATTTGAAATCCCACAGGCTGCAGTCTTGAAGCAAGCTGATTAAGGTCGTTTGGTTGTATTACTGACGTCTAGAGGTGAGGTTCATTAAAGGGACGAAATTTGGGAAGCTTCCGAATTGAGCACCGCCGATAGACATTGGCAAATGAACATACACAGAGAATTCTGCAGTATCTGTGTTCATGTAATTGTAATTGGTTTTCGGGGAAAGGAAATGGCGCAGTATCTGTCTCGTATATCGTTGGACACCTGAACCGCGCCGTAAGGGATGGGATAAAGGAGGGAGTGAAAGAGGATAGGAAGAAAGAGGTGTCGTAGTGGAGCGCTCCGGAATAATTTCGACCACCTGGGGTTCTTTAACGTGCACTGACATCGCATAGCACGCGGGCGCCTTAGCGTTTTTCCTCCATAAAAACGCAGCCGCCGCGGTCGGGTTCGAACCCGGGAACTCCGGATTAGTAGACGAGCGCTCTCTGACCACTGAGCCACCGCGGTGGAGCCTGTCTTCATGAGTCCTATTTCTTCGTCCGTGTCTTTTCCTGCCAATAAATTCAGGAGAATGTCGCATAAAGTAGCCCAGGCTAGAGTTCTTGGACAAGATTCCGCAGCAGTCTGCTCTGAAACTTTATTCGGCGCTAGTCCTCAATAGCTTGCTCATGGAAATGGCGCATCATTCTTCTATTGTCCTGGGGCATACGTACTCCTAAACCTTTTCTGGGTGCCTGTCATCAATTTATTTCTAGCGGAGATGCTCACTATCCGAAACATAACTCGAAAACGATGTCCCAGCCGTGGATCAGCTCACCAACAATAGGTAGATTATAATGCGCATCTATCCTAGAGGACGTTTAAGGAAACGCATCATCTCTGCAGCCTATAAGCCGCATAGGAAATCAGTGTACTCACTCTGCTCCGTAGTCACTTTTCCAGCTATAATATAGCAATACGGGTGCTCTCAGCAGCCCTCCATGTTGGTTAATTAAGAATAATAATAATAATAATAATAATAATAATAATAATAATAATAATAATAATAATAATAATAATAATAATAATTGGTTTTTTGGGGGAAAGGAAGTGGCGCAGTATCTGTCTCATATATCGTTGGACACCTGAACCGCGCCGTAAGGGAAGGGATAAAGGAGGGAGTGAAAGGAAGAAAGGAAGAATTAGGTACAGTAGTGGAGGGCTCCGGAGTAATTTCGACCACCTGGGGATCTTTAACGTGCACTGACATCGCACAGCACACGGGCGCCTTAGCGTTTTTCCTCCATAAGAACGCAGCCGCCGCGGTCGGGTTCGAACCCGGGAACTCCGGATCAGTAGTCGAGCGCCCTAACCACTGAGCCACCGCGGCTGGTTGGTTAATTCTGTCCAAATCAGCTTCCCACTCCTATAGGCAGAATAATTTTCTGGTTCCTCCCTCTTCACCAAAACATTATTTGTGCGATGTTAGTGCACGTTAAAGATCCCAGGTGGTCGAAATTATTCCGGAGTCCTCCACTACGGCATCTCTCCCTTTCTTCTTTCACTCACTACTTTATCCCTTCCCTTACGGCGCGGTTCAGGTGTCCAACGATATGTGAGACAGATACTGCGTCATTTCCTTTCCCCCAAAAACCAATTACTTATTTAATTTGACTTAAGTATGTGTTAACGCGCTAGCGATAGAGGTCCCGTATCGCAGAAAAGCCGGTGTCGCCGTCGTCGGCATCGGTGTTGTTGGCCGTCACTGAGAAATCCACGAAAAATCCCCAGAGAAGAATCCCATGTGGCAGGTGCGTGGGCTACCTAGGTGGCGCGACCTTGTGACATCATCGCAACCTGCCAACCGGATTGTGAGAAAACTAACCACACTGACAGGTGGCCCCGCCGCGGTGGCTCAGTGGTTAGGGCGCTAGACTGCTGATCCGGAGTTCCCGGGTTCGAACCCGACCGCGGCGGCTGCGTTCTTATGGAGGAAAAACGCTAAGGCGCCCGTGTGCTGTGCGATGTCAGTGCACGTTAAAGATCCCCAGGTGGTCGAAATTATTCCGGAGCCCTCCACTACGGCACCTCTTTCTTCCTTTGTTCTTTCACTCCCTCCTTTATCCCTTCCCTTACGACGCGGTTCAGGTGTCCAACGATATATGAGACAGATACTGCGCCATTTCCTTTCCCCCCAAAAAAACCAATTATTATGACAGGTGGCAGTTAAATTTATGGTTGGTCGCGAGAGGTGGCTCGGGAAGAGCAACTTGGTTCTCACAAGCCCCACCGATGGCAGCACCTGCCATCGCAGAACCGCTGCACCACTGCGCCAGGAGTGCTGTGAGGATGCCCAGGGATATATGAATGTAAGTGTAGAGAACCACCGATTCCTCACATACGGGCGTTAACCCATTGACACTATCGCGTCATACCCATAAGGAGAAGCTCAAGTTTCCCCTTCAGTTTTTGTGCCCAGGTTGTTTGATTTGATTGATTTGATTTATGAGGGTTTAACGTCCCAAAGTGACTCAGGCTATGAGAGACGCTATGAGGGACAGTTGTATTTATCCAGACATGTGCCTTTTTTTTTTGGATTGAAAAACGTTTATTGTCAGATGTGGGCGCTATACTAGATGGCCTCGAGCCCGTGATTCTCGGCGATCTTGTGAGCCCACTCAGTGGCTCGGACTTGTGTCAACGGGTCTGAGCTGGCCAGTATAGCCTTAAAATTGGGTTCATTACTTTAAAGCCAAGTGAACATAATGCTGTGCACGTGTGTTTTTATTGCTCCATGAAGTGATCACGCGCGCAACCTGTATATATTTATTATTTTGTACATAGCTTTTGTGTATATTACCTCTCCCCCTAGCCTCTCTTCCTGTCCCCTCACCTCTTTCATTTCATTTCTCCATTCTGACTGCTACCCTTTATTTCCGCTGCCCCAGCTCAGCTGCTTCCATAGCGATGGCAGATGCTGGAGCTAGCAAAAATCTTTTCCTTCCTTGTTATTATTATTTTGATAAAGAACTTACTACATTACTTTTAAGGCCAAGCAACCCGTAGAACACAGCACGGAAAGATATCATAAAGATTTGTTTGACTTGCGGCTACAATTGGTTTTTGTGTATAGTTCATGGGAACAGCCAGAGCTGTGAGATTTTCATTAACGCTGACCAACCAAATTTTCGTTCCTGCATGAAGAGCACATATGTCTAGACCTATACGCTCTAAGCAATGAGGAGGACATTAGTGCGAGCCAACGGGTCCGGTCTCTTCATTCTTCCGAGCGTCGCTCTCCGCGACAATGGGTGCCCACATACACACGTGGAGGAAGAAGACTGCCCTGGGCAGTTCTTTTCCCAAGCTTGCAGTCTTTTTTTCTTTAGCCTCTTTCGCATTATATTCACTGCCCACATAGTCCGCCAGAGGTCTCTTCTGTCTCCGTCCGGGCGCCCGTGGAGACAACGAACCGGCTATCGCTCGCCTAGCGAGCTCTCAAAGGCAACGAAGTCGGCCCGGACAGCATTAACCTTCGCACGCCTTGTCCCACGTACCATTGTTCGAAATCTCTGCCCTACGGGCCCACCCATCCACCGCTGGGGCCCATCCACCGCGTTTGTCCCGAAAGCTAGGTGTGTGCTTCGCTGGCCGCTGGATGGCGCCTCTTGACGAAGTACGTGACAATGAATTCGCCATCTTGGGCCGTTGTTAGGGTGCGAGCTCGCGAAATTTTGTCTGTCCAGTATCTTTTGCCGGCGCGGAGGTGGACGATGAAAAAAAGATTAGTATTTTTGTATTCCATTGTGGTGACCACTCCCTCTATGGAAGACGTCCAATGGAAGAGATTATGACGCTGGCGTGGAACCATTTGGCGTGAGGGGGGGGGGGGTGCTTTTATTATGGAAGATCCAAAGGATGGACGGCCGTGGGCTCTTCTTTGACCAAAGCGTCGGTTTTCCACGCCCGGCGCGACCGGGATCTTTTCAAGTTGCTAATCTTCAAACTAACGTTGCTTGCATTCCCGTGATAATTGGTGGAACGAGTCTCTGCCCAGGCGCCCCAGTTGCGCCTCCTTTTGTCACTGGATGGCGCTTTGGAGAGATGGTGCCAAAGGTACTGGATTCAGATCGCTGGCTGCGCCGACTGCCGGGGCGTTCACGAAGTATGCCGAACGCGATCTCCAAGTGATGAGATGTGCATTGTTGTCGGCTACACTAAAGACAGCCAGTACGCCTTCCGATGTATTCAGTGACCAATGGCGTGCCGTGATATCTGACAATAAAAAAATCTATCAAGTCGGGTTTTGTGTTTTCAAGAATATCGAGATTTGGAGTTTCCTTAGTTTACGATTCATTCTTATGTTTTTTTTTATCTTCCAGCCTTGTCCTGGAATATGTTCACATTTATGCGTTAGAAATAACTGCGAAGCACCCTGGCGTTGTTGATGGTTGATGGAATTTAACATTCCAAAGTGACTCAGGTTATGAGGGACGCCATAGTGGACGGCTCCGGATAATATCGACCACCTGGGGTTCTGTGCCGTGCAATGACATCGCACAATAATAATAATAATAATAATTGGTTTTTTGGGGGAAAGGAAATGGCGCAGTATCTGTCTCATATATCTTTGGACACCTGAACCGCGCCGTAAGGGAAGGGATAAAGGAGGGAGTGAAAGAAGAAAGGAAGAATAGGTGCCGTAGTGAAGGGCTCCGGCATAATTTCGACCACCTGGGAATCTTTAACGTGCACTGACATCGCACAGCACACGGGCGCCTTAGCGTTTTTCCTCCATAAAAACGCAGCCGCCGCGGTCGGGTTCGAACCCGGGTCGCACAATACACGGGGTTTCAGAATTTCGCCTCCATCGAAATGAGACCATCACTGCCGGGATTGAACCCATGTCTTTCGTATCAGCAGCCAAGCGCCACATGCACTGTGCCACCGCGGCGACCACTCCCTGACGTGGCAGCCGTTAACCAAGGTTTACAGCGATGGTGAGACGTACACGTCACGCGATGAACAATGCAGATAACGTACGAAGCTCCTAGTAAGCAGGGGTTGGATACTGGTGTCAAAATCTGGCAACCTCAATTGTTGCCGCTGATCATCGAGGTTCGTGCTGGATGTCACCGCCTCTCGCTGCTCAAATTTCGGGTTGGATATTTCCGGTATAGCTTTTTTTTTCGACAAGCCCAAACTGTCTGGCTTCCGTCCCGTATGTCATAACGAGTCCCTGTTTTCCTTTCCCTTATCTGCTCGATAGCTAACGAGGGCCTCGATTCTATCAGTCTTGATGCCATTTGTAGCATAAGAGGGTTCTAGCAGAGCTTGCGCCTTCACTGTATGATGATGTTCTGCGTCACACTCGCTAGAGTGCAGGACGTGCGACGTGCGCCGCTACCGACGAGGGTGGCGCCTGAAGAACAATCTCAAGGTTCGGTTACACTACACATAAATACCCCCTAAAGCAAAAGACAGCACAGCCGTCGTCGCAGCTCAGTTGGTAGAGCACCGGATGCGAGTGTCGGAGGTCGTGGGTTCGGACCCACCGGCGGCATGTGGTTGTTTTTTTCTATTGTTTTGTAATTAACTATCCTTAAATATAATAACCCTATTAATCTCCCATTGATGAACAATACAAAATTAAGAAAATAACATCCCCTACGCTCCTTGGTTTTGGTGTCTGCTGGCTTCCGTCATGATATCAGCTTGGGTGTTCTCCGCAGAATGGTCCTGCGTTCTGATATATCGTTAGATGTATCTGGTGCGTTAAACTTAGGTGAGGGTACGTGTTTATCTACAAGCGTCTGATAGTGATTCCTTCTTCTTTCACCAAGGACATATCTGGTTTGGTCTGGTTTGGTTTATGGGGGTTTAACGTCCCAAAGCGACTCGGGCTATGAGAGACGCCGTAGTGAAGGGCTCCGGAAATTTCGACCACCTGGGGATCTTTAACGTGCACTGACATCGCACAGTACACGGGCCTCTAGAATTTCGCCTCCATCGAAATTCGACCGCCGCGGCCGGGATTGAGCTTACGTCTTTCGGGCCGGCAGCCGAGCGCCGTAACCGCTCAGTCACCGCGGCGGCTAATCCAAGGACTTATCTGGCTGTGGGTATTTCATTCTCGCTAACTTG
The DNA here is from genome assembly GCA_030143305.2 of Amblyomma americanum. Taxonomy (NCBI): domain Eukaryota; kingdom Metazoa; phylum Arthropoda; class Arachnida; order Ixodida; family Ixodidae; genus Amblyomma; species Amblyomma americanum. Next base: position 582,658 of record JARKHS020013365.1, on the reverse strand, counting down.
TAATACTGTAATATAGCGTATATGATCAGCCTCTGGAATTCATTTGAGTGCCCCTCTCCCAATGCCCGGCCTACCAGTCCGCGTACTCCAGAATAATTTCGATCACGCGGGGATCATAAGGATCACAAACGCGCATTTATATCATACACTACATGGAAATACTTTTTACAGACATGAAAAAAGAATTCGCACTCGCCTCGGAAGCGGGCGGGAAAAAGGAAAGGCTGTGAAGTTGAGTGGATTGTTTCCTCTTTGTTACCGCGCACTCCCGGAAAGAAATGAGGGCATTGTATGGGGTCCCGCCGCGGTGGCTCAGTGGTTAGGGCGCTCGACTACTGATCCGGAGTTCCCGGGTTCGAACCCGACCGCGGCGGCTGCGTTTTTATGTAGGAAAAACGCTAAGGCGCCCGTGTGCTGTGCGATGCCAGTGCACGTTAAAGATCCCCAGGTGGTCGAGATTATTCCGGAGTCCTTCACTACGGCACCTCTTTCTTCCTTTCTTCTTTCACTCCCTCTTTTATCCCTTCCCTTACGGCGCGGTTCAGGTGTCCAATGATATATGAGACAGATACTGCGCGATTTCCTTTCCCAAAAAAAACAATTATATATATATATATATATATATTATATATTATATATATATATATATATATATATATATATATATATATATATATATAGGGATGAAGGCAGAAGCGAGGCATTAAAAATGAAGGATGTCAAGTAAGGACCTACGCGGCAAACTCGTTAGCTTATCGTTCAAGTACACCACCCCGAGGAAACGGAACAGTTCCTCGCAAGTAAGTCTTCAGATCTGACCCGGCCAGCCTTTCCAAAATATTTCTTTCTTTCTCTGTTATCACCACTTTCGCAAAACACTCCTAACTCTTTTCCGCACACAGTCGTGCCGCCTGTCTGCGGCGTCCAGTTCCCTGATGAACCCCGCGGTGTTGTTGGAGGCGCTCGACCGTGCAGCGGCGTCGCGGTTCGCCTACGCCTCACACGTGACGAGACACGCGCGCACAGCGAGAACACGTGGCGCGCGCGTTTTACACGCGCGCGTACTCCACGTAATCGCTGACGTCATCACCGCAGTTCGCTGCTCCCGCAAATGTAACGCTACCGGGAAGGAAAAAAGCCCGTGCCAGCAGATTTGCAAGGAAAATCGGCAACCACGAAAAGCAAAAATAAAAAGCATACGCATATGGACAAGGTGTTCAGAATATATATATATATATATATATAATATATATATATATATATATATATATATATATATATATATAGTGACCCGAAAGAACTGCCCTGACCACCCGGTAGCACAACCGCCGCGAACTGCCGTTTTGGCTCGCTTGTTTTGCTTTTATATATATATATATATATATATATATATATATATATATATATATATATATATATATATATATATATATATATGACCTGAAAGAACTGCCGTGACCACGCGGTAGCACAACCGCCACGAACTGCTGTTTTGGCTCAGAATATATATATATATATATATATATATATATATATATATATATATATATATATATATATATATATATATATATATAGGGGGGGGGGGGGGGGGTGTTGTACAGAAATAGCAAAACTGCCCCGAGCGGGACCAGAAGCTTCCTTTTGTTTTTGTTTTTAACAAGAACGCAGATGCATTTTTGCCGTTGCTCGTCGAGTCGTGTAAGAACCACGCGAATTCGCTGGCGTGGAAAGCGCGCGCTGCCAGTAATTTCCCGCGTTTTCTTTTTTTTTTTTGGCGCGCTTCCTAGTCTTTTTTTTTATTACATGCTTCGAGAAAAGAGTGAAAAGGGCGTTTATTTTGTCCGGTGTATAGCTCACGCAAGGCTTTCCAGTGGTCTTCAAGCAAGACAGAGCGTAAACACGGCTTAGCTGAGGTTGTTGCTTAGACTTCACGACTGCTACATTGTCTTCCTTTTGCACTTGTTGTATAAGTGAATTTTAATAGAGCTGATGATTATAAATTTTTTGGCGCAAGGGCAGCTTTGGCAACTGAGCGCCATGGCCATTCTCCAAGCATTTCATTCAACATAAGTCTCTCCAAAACCAGAAACTATTCAAAATAGCTCCGTTTACAGATATGTTTCACGATTTTGCGCTGCTCCTTTGGCTATGGCCGCAAGGTTTATATTTTACAAGGGCATCGGTATGTTCTTTAATAGTTCCTCTACTATAAATTATGTCATAATGTGCGTGTTTGTTCCCGTTGTTTGGAATTGTCTGGTTACCCTTGACTTCACATTTGTCTGAGCGTTAAGCCTCTGAATCAACAGCCTATTAACAAACTGTTAACAGGACTGTTGATTAAAAGGACGCTGGAAACAAGCCCGTCGAATTAGTGTTGGCACTAAAAATTGATTCACTGGCTCTTTTGGGTGTATGTTAACGTTTGTCGGGCAGCAGAATACATATTTATGGCTGAGAAAGTTGAATTTAAAAATTTTCCTGCCGCTTAGTTCAAGCTCGTGATATCTACATCGAGTAGGGCTGGATGTGGCCATCTTGGAATGTATGGCGGTGCAAAATTGCCTCTGAGATCCGCGCCGGAAATTCGGTGTCGACGCACGAACTTTACTTGCGAAATCGGCCGGTGATGGCGACACCTCTGTTTTCTATTTCTGGTGTTATCTAGCTTATAAAAGCGCAGTTTTCGGCTAGAGTGGCCTCTTCCCTTACAATTTTTTTTAGACAGTATATACACTATTCATAGACCTTTGTCTATAAAGTTATAGACTTTTTATACACAAATCTTAGAGACTAGTCCAAGGACAATACAAATCCCACTGGAAGTCTATAGACTTTCTATAGACAAGTCTTACAAACATAGACTTGTCCATAGACAATGCAATTTTTAGTCTATAGACGATCTATACAGTTATGGCCGCACACTTTAAGTAGACTTTTGTCTGTAGAAAGTCTATAGGCTAAGAACAAACTAAATGTCTATAGGAAGGCAATATATTCTATGATAAGTCTATAGCAAGTCTATACACTATTTTCATAAGGGTTCATCGCTGGAATGTCGTAGTCTGTCGATACCAGCTAACTTCAGTTTGCCCCCACAGCCCCTCTAGAGGTCCTAGTAGTTTCTACCTGCGCGAAGGACGTACAGGTACAAGCTATATATACAGGAAGAGTTGCACATAAGATAGAATTGCCTTGTTATTACTGCACTGAAGTTTGAAATGTATTTATATAGTTGGTCCAGAAGAAACCTATTTTAAATTTAAAAAAAAATACGCGCTTTTAGCTGAATGAAGTGATCGCTGGTTGAGTGTTTGACAAGGTCACATTCCCTTTTATATTGAGGTTACGTGTAGAGTTCCGAGCCGGGAAGTTCACCTCCAAGGTCTTTACTTTTCCCCTGTGGAGGACTCGGTAACAGGACGGTCAAGAGGTCCGGAAAAAGAAAGGCTGGTGGGCGTGCCAATGTCACGCGCACATTATATGACGCACCACGATATAGGAAAGCTCTCGCTCGCTGTACTACACGAGGAAAAACATCATAGCGGTGAAATGATAGCTGTACTTATAGCGGTCACAAATTCCCCCCCCCCCCCCCCTTTATTTAGCCGGGCAGCAACAACAAAAACGACACTGACGTCATGCTTAATGATGGTGCTTTCATGAAGCTTTACAACTGCAGTTGAGTTGGGAACTTCTATCAACGTAAATGTCTGTCATAACAAAAAAAAAATTCACAGGGACGCGGAATGACCTTATGTCTTGGCGAAGCGACCGAATCGCATGCTGTTGATGTCTATACCGGAAGTGACGCTGCTTCCGGCCTAGTGACGCCAGTTCCCTCCAGGCAGTGGCCGAATTTTCACCAACACATTTTTTTTCATAACGAGGCTTTTAATGCTATTGCATTAAAAATCGTCGCGTTGGCTTATCCACCGTTGAAACTGTTGTCCAGGTTTGATTTGGTATATGATAATTAATGATTGTGAATATTTTTGAACTAGCCCTTAGAGTAGTTTCAAAACCGCTAACCTCCTCCGAGAAGTTGCACGTCCCTCGCGTGTAATTCTAGAATTACACGCTAGAAGCTAGAATAATAATAATAATAATAATAATAATAATAATAATAATAATAATAATAATAATAATAATAATAATAATAATAATAATAATAATTGGTTTTTCTCGGGAAAGGAAATGGCGCAGTATCTGTCTCATATATCTTTGGACACCTGAACCGCGCCGTAAGGGAAGGGATAAAGGAGGGAGTGAAAGAAGAAACGAAGTATAGGTGCCGTAGTGGAGGGCTCCGGAATAATTTCGACCACCTGGGGATCTTTAACGTGCACTGACATCGCACAGCACACGGGCGCCTTAGCGTTTTTCCTCAAGCTAGAATTTTCCAGAAAGCGGTTTATGGACGTGGCACAATATACAATAACTTCTCGAAAACATTCGATATTTGCATGCCACTAAATCCACTTGGCGCTCTAGGCAGTTCGAAGCTCGACTTGCGTGTTCGGATTAAGCGTACATGCGACTGAACCTTCTAGATGTACTGCGGTAATAGTGCAGTGCGATCCTGCGTCTTCCATAAGGATCCTTCCCACGAGAATTGTAACGGAAATGACCGTATGGATCTTTTCCGGATCTGTCGTCATCGGTCCATGCGTTCCAGTGGTTCACTCGTGCGTGAGGAAATGAGGCCCATTCCATATCTCCTTTGCCTCGCTTCGGAAGGGGCCAGTTTCCTCCGCTTTTTTCGGTCATTCGTATTTCCGTCATACAAGCAGCGTCAGAAGAAGATCCAAACTATTCGCGAGAGCGCAGAACCTACTGCACTTGCGAACTGATCCCTTTTATGATGGCAAGGGAGAAAAAGACAGCGAAAAGGTCTTCGTCTATAGCGCATATTTCGTGTTACGTTAAGGTATATCCCTCGTGTTCTCTCCTCATCACTCAGGACTCTTCTCAAAGTCCTGCACTTCTTTCTCTCTGCCTTCTTTTCAGTCACTTAATGTCCTCCCTCACAGCGCAGTTCAGGTGTCCACCCAGAGAGAAGCAGCTATCGTGCCTTTCCATTCTTCATGGCATGCATAGGCGTGCACAGATCTCTCCGCCCTTACAAAAATGGTTTATAGACTGTCTATAGACTTCTTATCGACTCTTAGATCATATATTGCTTTCCTATATATATTTATTTTAGTCTATTCATAGTCTATAGACTGTCTATGGAAAAGTATACTAAACGTGTATGGCCACAAATCTATAGATTTTCTATAGACTGTCTACAGTATTTGTCTATAGAAAGTCTATGGAACTTATAGACAAAAGTCTGTGGACAGTCTATAGACTGCCTAACAAATTTTTTTCAGGGCTTAAGGTTGGGGGAGGGACAAAAGTTTATGGTGGCGCCCGGCGATGTCTTTGCAGCAGTAACCTATAGGATTGAGTATGTGCGCCACCCTTCCCCATGTCTATTAGGGAGGCTACTGCCTCCTTGCCCCCTATGGGTACGCCTATGAAGACATGACATGACCTGACATAACCTAACCTAACATCCTATCTTGACGCCAGGAGAAGAATATAGATATTGAAAACGAAATGTCATTACGCGTACGAAGAAAGCAGTAAACAAAAGGTACCAAAGTAGACTGAGTGGCGAACCAAAAACAACTTTCTAAACTGGCAAAACATCCAGTATGGGACATACGGAATGCGCCTAAATCAAAGAAAAAAGTACTGTAATGTAATACGCAGAGCTAGTTAGCCCGTATGTGTGTATAAGGTGGCGTTGGCAATCCTATTGTGAAGCCAAATTTTCTTCAGCAAACATCTAAATAATGAGAAAAAACATTAAACCTAAACCTATATATCTACCCATAGCTATGAGCATACCTAAAGGAAATAAAAAATATAAGAAAAATAGAAACACACAAGAGCAAAAGAAGCAAGCTATTAATAATATTTTTTTCTCAACTTGATGAAACGAGACGAAGCCAGTTTCTGTGGTAAGCAGAAAAATGTTGGCAATGTAGGAAGCGAAACAAGCGGGACACGATTAAAATGGGAATCTGGATCGGACGGGCGCTTAAGAATGCCGGAATTCTACTCAGCAGCGCAGACATTTGCGTGGACAGGATGATATCCGCATACAATTCTTTTCTCAATTTGCGTCGAAGCTTCACTACATTGCGAAAGACCTCGCTTAGACTTCAACTCAAGTTTCCGCAGCATGCTCAGTTTCTATCCATTTGTCTCTGCCAGCGAAGGTGGCACAGAACTCTGAAGAGAACGGCGCGAGCGGCCAAAAACACAAGAACTAAAAGGTGGATTATATGACTAGTTTGCGTTATTGCGCACGGAAACAGTACAACAAATATACCATTCAGTCGAAGAACACAACAGAAAAGTTTGTCATAACAACAGATTTTGTAATGTTTTTCAACAAAAACACATAGTAACAAGTCTTTTTTTTTGGTAGTAAAAACAGAATATTGTGTAGTTACTACAGAAAGTGCTACAGAATTACGGACTTCAGAAAAGTGCACAGAAAACACTACAGCACTACAAAAAGTACTCCAAAACAGCAAAAATTCTGTTATTACGACAAAATTAAGAAACATTTTGTTGTCTACGGAAAAGTTCTGCAGGAATAACTACAGTAGTACAGAAAAGTACTCCTAAACAACAGAACAATTTGTCATTACGAAAAAATTAGGAACATTTTGTTCTATTTTTGACACAGTCGTCTTTTCCGAGTGACAAACACCTGCGAAACAAACAACTTGGACACCAGACAACCCGAATGCAAACACCAACTGCGTCACGTTGTTTGGAGCCTCCCTGCACACTCTCAGCTTGCCGCCCTCCCGGTTGAGTGAATCCAACGGCGCTTGTGTGCAAATTAGGCACGGAGCGCTCTTTGTAATTGCGCGCGCCGCCAGGGAGCGGAAAACGCGCCGTGACGTCAGCGGCGCTCGTTGAGCGTTTATAAAAAGAACACAGCGACGTTAATGGCTGAACTCCGAGCTGCCGCGTTTCACGCGCCAGGGCGTCGTGGGAAACTGCGGTGGCGAAAGTACGTCACGAGTTACGTCACAGGCTACGCGGGCCTTTCCACTGCCGTCTTCTGCTCCCGAGAAAAACCAAGATGGCGGCGTTCCCGCGGAGCATCGTCTGCTAGCACCTGCTGATCAGGGCGTGTACTGCCGAGCTATAAGTTATGCGTGGTTTGACAAACAACGCTTCAGACGAAAGCGTCTCAAGTCTGGGGGCTTCACAGAACACGCAGAAGGAAGAAGCATTGTGCATTGTGGCTGCGTAATGTGTAATACGCACAAATCCATTATGTGTGTACTTCTGTAAATTCAGCGCTTTTTGCCTTTTGTATGTATTTCCTTCAGTTATCACTGCTTTCGAAGCTGTTTGTTGCAGGAGGCTGGGACCTGTCCTCAGGTCCTTGGTACCTTTAGTCCCAGTCCCCGCTCGCTATGACGGGAAATGAAGTTAATTAATTATTAATTCAATTCATTCATTCAAAATTGGCTACTAGCGAGGCTCCAGGGGGAAAAAAACGACTCGACCGAGACGGGCGATACACGACTTAAATATGTAAACTCAGACACCAGAGAAAACATCGCACGGTGTCTACGAAGCATGAATGAAAGAATCTAGGAAAGACCGTGACGTCACATTTTTGAAGCCGGACGTAAGGATCCCCTCTCGCTAGTTGGCTGCCGTCTCGGCGCATGCGCAGACAATGAAGCAGACGACACCGCTGTGCCGATCGTTACTATTGGCTGCGCCATCGGCCAGAGACTCCCAGCAGTCCTTGCGAAAGCACGTGACTACCGGAACATTTTCTGTCGTGCAGCTCGGATAGCGAGGGCATCTCCTAAGCTTTCCTTCCTAAATTATTATGAAGCTTCACCGCCACTAGTGTGGGTTAATCCTCCAGCAAATATCTGTAGGCAAAGCATTTTAGTTTACAGAAATAGCATTTAGTAACTTTAAGAACAGTACCCGACCGCGGCGGCTGCGTTTTTATGGAGGAAAAACGCTAAGGCGCCCGTGTGCTGTGCGATGTCAGTGCACGTTAAAGATCCCCAGGTGGTCGAAATTATTCCGGAGCCCTCCACTACGGCACCTATTCTTCCTTTCTTCTTTCACTCCCTCCTTTATCCCTTCCCTTACGGCGCGGTTCAGGTGTCCAACGATATTTGAGACAGATACTGCGCCATTTCCTTTCCCCAAAAACCAATTATTATTATTATTGTTCACTGGTGCAACTCAACACAAATACCTTCAATTACTTCTTGCTAAACTTTGCTACTTGCGATAAACCTTACTTAAAATGCAACCCTGGTACATTTTGATCAGTGCTCTGGCAGCATTTGAGTGCACAACTTACGCTGATAAGTCTATGTGCATTGTCCTGGTACATTTATATGTGCTTAACTAATCACACTCGCCTCTCAAAACACGTATAAAATGTAGACGCGATGCCTAAGACAAAGGATACCTGGAAAGGAGTAGAAAGAAGGTGAGCAAAGATAGAAACACCCTTTAACGGTGTAAAGCTCAAATGGCATTGAACTCAAGGACAGATGAGAGCTGCGCATAAGCGAACTCCATCTGCGCAGGTCCGCCCTAGCGTCTGTTGAGAAAGCGAAGTAAAATAAACATAGCCGAATCACAGCCGGTCCCTGTCTCCAATTAAACAGGTATATGCAATTAAACAGACTACATATATTTTTAGCACTTTAATAATAATAATAATTGGTTTTGGGGGAAAGGAAATGGCGCAGTATCTGTCTCATATATCGTTGGACACCTGAACCGCGCCGTAAGGGAAGGGATAAAGGAGGGAGTGAAAGAAGAAAGGAAGGAAGAGGTGCCGTAGTGGAGGGCTCCGGAATAATTTCGACCACCTGGGGATCTTTAACGTGCACTGACATCGCACAGCACACGGGCGCCTTAGCGTTTTTCCTCCATAAAAACGCAGCCGCCCGGTAGCACTTTATGCTGTATAGCAGTCCGATCGTCAGTTATTTTCCAGTTATTTAACTCTTTCTTCACTAAGGAGAGCTCAATTTCTAGCGTTTTTTTTTCGAGAAACTCTTCAATTGAAACGATTAGTTATTTCACGACGGATAGGTGGAATTTGTGACGTCAAAGGCGACGTCATAAAACAGCGCACCCAGGATTTCATTAGCCGTATGTGAAGAGTACCGCTGCGATCCCCCCCCCCCCCCTTCCTGTTATTTTTATTTCGCCTTGATTTCTTTCATGCTTTGTGCACAATTATTCATACACTAGCTATTCAAAAAAAAAGACTGGTGGAAGCAGCTATGTGTTTTAGTTTAGCCAATTTTAGTCGCCGATATTTTTTTTTAAGCAATTCACTCTGCGCTGTAATTGAAGTCGGTTGCCTCAAAATTGTTATCACACACGGCGCGGAAAAGTGCTGAGTTAGTTGTCACAACTCTCTCAGCGGAGTTTTGCTACAGGCGAAATTTGCATATCTGACATCCTTGAAATGTAATCAGCCTCAAGATACGGCTCCCGGCGTTCAACGAACATAAAGTGTCGTTATTTTGACGCCTGCCTGCAGTGAATTTCGAGCCTTCACCACTGCAACAATTCTGCGGACAACTGGCTCGCGACGATACGCAGACGACAGCAAGAACGCAACAGATGGCGCAACCTTCGTCTGTATCTTAATAATAATAATTGGTTTTTGGGGAAAGGAAATGGCGCAGTATCTGTCTCATATATCGTTGGACACCTGAACCGCGCCGTAAGGGAAGGGACAAGGGAGGGAGTGAAAGAAGAAAGGAAGAATGAGGTGCCGTAGTGGAGGGCTCCGGAATAATTTCGACCACCTGGGGATCTTTAACGTGCACTGACATCGCACAGCACACGGGCGCCTTAGCGTTTTTCCTCCATAAAAACGCAGCCGCCGCGGTCGGGTTAGAACCCCGAAAGTACATTTCCTCATACACGTGTGCTCGGCCGCTTAGTCACCGGCGTGATGAAGAGCCTACAATAAACCTCTCAGCGCTTGCCCTGCTTTCCCGGCGTCGACTGTTAGGAACGTAATTAACGAAGCGGGCATTAGCATCACCGCTGCCGCGTGTACTATCAGTAGTACTGCTAATTACTTCTACTAATACCCTTATTTATTACTACTGCTGATCATTAATAGTCAGGGCCACCGCGGTGGCTCAGTGGTTCTGGTGCTCGGCATCAGGTGGTCGAAATTATCCGGAGACCTCCACTACGGCGTCCCTCACAACTTGAGTGGCTTTGGGACGTTAAACCCAATAAAACCATAAACTAATAGTCAGGAGTTGGTCAAAATATCATGACTAAGAAACGAAGTATTGCAGCAACTAATCATGTCACACACGATGACATTGATTTTCTGAGCCTCTACAGGTCGCTTGTTCGCAGTCTAATAATGCTACTAACGAGTCACTAATCTGATATTACTGACTAATACTACTACTTTCACTTCTACTGCTAGCCGCCGGGACTAGTGCAACCATAACTACTATTACATGTTCCATTTTCTTCAATAGTTTATGATCTCTGGGCTTGTAACGGTGTCCCACTGTGCGGATCTTCAGTGCATTTGCCGAGCTTCAAATAGGTGAAGAGTGAGAACTTTTTGCTTGTCAATTAAAGGCGAGAACTTCGTCTTTCTCCCTCTATACAAGTCTTTGAAGACATCCCCTGGAACTCCTCTCCACAACCTAGCATTAAACTCATTGGTTGAGGATAGTACACTTTCGGATACCATCTCGGCCCAAGCTTGCTAGTCCTGTATAGTAAAAGCACGCCTAATTGTAGAAATGAGTAGGGTGTACATTGCTTCTGGGACATCCCGGGGACGACAAAATAGTTCGATGGAACTTCAGACACTTATGCCACGACTCTCAACATGTAATTAGTTACGAGACCAAGCATCACCTGACACATCATAAATTAAGACCCCAGAAACGGAAGAAAATGTAGTATTTTTTTAAAAATATCACAGTGGTTATAGACCAACGCAGATATTTGATGTGTAAGCAAGGTGCGATGGCGCTGCTGTTGCCGGCTAGATGCAGCAGCTGGGCGTACAACGCGTAGGAATGCATGTAAACAAAAGTTTTTAAAGTAGTTTTCTGATGGTGGGGCTCCTAGTGCACCCTAAACGAGCATACGAAAGTGTGAAAAGTAATTTCATTGTCGACGTGTTTTTAAAACACCAATATTTGTGCATGTCCGTGAAGGGGGTACCACGGTCGATCAGGAACGCGGTTCACAGCAGCAGATGTAAACAAAACTTTCCCATATAATATTCTCATTTCACACTGCACCAATAAAGGCGGCCGTTCATTAACAGCTGGCAATTACTTTTAAGAAGGGTTCGATCCCGGCCGCGGCGGTCGAATTTCGATGGAGGCGAAATTCTAGGGGCCCATGTACTGTGCGATGTCAGTGCACGTTAAAGAACCCCAGGTGGTCGAAATTTCCGGAGCCCTTCACTACGGCGTCCCTCACAGCCTGAGTCGCTTTGGGACGTTAAACCCCCCTAAACCAAACCTTTAAGAAGATCATGAAGAAGCATGCAACGTCATTTCGAACCTGATCGCTTTTCATAGGGTCACGAAAAATGTGTGCTCGAACAGCTTTGTGACTGGCCTCTCGTGAAGTCCGACATGCTGACGAGTGCGCTACACTGGCTCACAGATACAGTCGTTCAATCTACAGACATCTCAGACCAAGAGCTTTAGGGAAAGGCAGTTATTAAACGACATGATAAGCGAAGCACACACCGCAGTAGGTGACGGCTCAGGAGATATCACCAGCCGCCTCCGGCGTTCGCGAGCGCCTCATATGTTCGTAAGTGCGGCGTTGGTTTACAGAAAGTAGCCGGATATAATTTTCAAAGCTGTTTCGAAAAGCAACTATTCAATCGATAGATATATGGGCGCTTTAAAAAGATCAAGTAAGACAACCACGCGGATATTGGATATAGTCACACCTGACATGCGCTCTGAGTTCGGACCGTTAGGCAGTAGTAACAGACAATACCTTCTGTCGCTGTCCTGGGAAATTCAAAATCGCGCATGAATCTGAGACAGATAGATAGCTACCCCACGAGAGGGTTGTTGCGGACGTTTTATGATATCAAGTACGCCCTTGAAACAAAGCAAGGCTGCGGTTTTTCGCCTTTAATTTAAATAACGATCTTGCTGACAACACAGTTGAGGATTTCTATCCGTTAAAGTGTTATACTTATCCCCCCCCCCCCAAAAAAAAATGAATAAATCAGGTGATAAAGCTCAGTAGTTTCATCATATCAAAACGCGTGCGCTTACATGCGGGAAGATACCGCAGTTTACATTTGCTCAGGTGTGTACATGCAGGGACGGCATAGAAGGGAACGCCATATTACCGTGCAGTCAGCGCATATACGCCGAACATTACGGATAATAATGCCTTTTTCTGTTCTTTAGTGCTTTCGCCTCAGTGCCCGATATATTTATTGTGCTTTCCAGTTTGACGCAAGAGTAGGAGTGTATACGTCTTTCCGAGCGCAGTTTATGCGTTCCCTCTAATACTGACCACGCCTGTACACAGTATATAGTTCGGTAGCCAGCGATGCCAATCCATCAGCCGAACCGCGGAAAATACGGTCTGCTGTTTTTTTTTCTTTTTAAATTTCTAGGCCTGTTTCTCTCGCTATAAAGGCACATACTGGATAACATTTTTAAAATTATTTTTCTCGTCTGTGTGTAAGCATATACAGTACAGGGTGAAAACGTAGTCTGTGTGAAAAACACAGATCCCAGGTATTTAGCTTAATAAAACACTTCGCGGGGTTAGTTAGTGATTCATATTTCCTAAAATGAGCGTTCGCTTGCAGGCCATACTCCGCGGCTTGTCGTATACATCTTCATCCTTCTATCCATTTCGAAGGTTGGGCGAACGCACGGATTACAAGCGAAACCTCTGGGCTGCAAATTTTAAACAAACACTGTAAGTACTTGCCTCTGGAGGGCGCTCACCTTTCTCGACGAGTGAAGTCCACCCAGGAGCTGCAACAATCCAGCGACCGACGGCTGTGGTGAAGCTTCGCGATATCCACAAGCACGTCACAACACAAGCGCGGCCGGCACGGGAGCTCACCGCATCACCGGCTAAAGCGCAACTACGCCGAGCTCTCGCCGGCTCGCGCGCGGCGAACAGCTGTCCGACAGGTCGACGTTCGCCGCCAGATGACGCGCCCGCTAGGGAGTTTCTCGCAAGCTGCGGTAGCCGTTCCCCATTTTCCGCCTCCGACGGATGTGGCCTGAGGAAGTGGTGTCGCTAACAGCTCCAGGCGGTACCTAGGCGGAAACGAGAGGGAAAAATGTGATTCTCGCTGGAGTACTGGCGCCTCTTTTCAAGCTATGGGTGCACGCGTGCTCGGGTTAGACATTATGTGTCTTGATAAACGAGCACTCAGAATTTTCGTGACGTACTTAAGAGACCTTTAATGGTGTCTCAATAAATTTATTGAGCACCCATTATTTTCGTGACGCACTTAAGAGACGTTTAATGGTGTCTCGCTGGATATACTTCAGGCGACGGCAACTTCAATGCAAAATTTCTAAACGTTTTTTTTGGCCAAGACACGTCGGCAGAGACATGCTCTTGTGCTTTTCGAGTGTTTTGGGGATAAAATTCTCGTAATATTTCTTCCACAGAACCCAAAAGATCTTTTTAATTTTCGAATAGGCCGAAGCGTATTCTGATCACTCAGCCGTGACGTAGTTTTGTTAACGACTGGGCACTTAACGCAGCATTTTTTATCCTTTTTCACTATCATCAATATATATGCATTTTTGTGGAAATAGGCGTTTTTCTTAATTAATGCTGAAGCCAGTAGACAGACACCGCTCTGTATATTTAAGAATACAGTGTACCGTTATTTAGATTATTTCTAAAAACGCAAGAACGTTCGCACTGTTGCGCCCTTATAAAAATGGTCTATAGACAGTCTACAGACTTTTTATAGACTCTACCGCCTTCCTATAGATATTTATTTTCGTCTATTCATAGTCTATAGACTATTCATAGACAAAAGTCTACTAAAAGTGTACGGCCATAACTCTATAGATTGTCTATAGAGTGGCTATCGGATTTGTATTGCCTATAGACTATTCTTTTGGATTTGTCTACAGACAGCCTATAGACTATATAGACAGAAGTCTATGAACAATCTATAGAGTGTCTAAATAAATTTTTGTAAGGGCGGGCAGGTATGAAACGTGTAGTTTCAGTTTCGTTAAGTTTCGTCTACAACTTGTTCGTTTAGAAAATAAACTCGTAATACTTCGAAACCGAAACTGCACCGAAGGTCGTGAAAGCAACCGAACTGCCGATCTTCACAGAGCTGTAAACTTACCTTCAACGTCACTGCTCAAGCTGTAAAATAATCGGCGAATGACGGAAATAAATTCAAGCCATGGACACTTTCCGTGCTGAACGTAATACATTGACTTCATCTACGTCATAAATTAAGATATTGGTTCACGCATGAATGCACCGACGCACCTGGGGACAACAACATTAACTGATATTTCAATTGCCCATTCGCCACGGAAACAGGAAAGACAGGGACTGCCAAAAAACAAGGCGGCAATGGGGCTAGTTGGTTGTACACCGTTTTGGCTCGTCTAATTCCTAGTGTACCGCGTTTATTCATTAAAAAAGTAAGAAAAACAGTTCGCGATGATACCAGCGACAAAAGTGGTAGAAATAATGCAAACACTGAGAAGCATACATTCGCCATTAAGGTTCACTTGCAAAGGACGACCACTTGGTCCATTCAAAAGTTACTTTTGTTGATTATTTTGTTGTTTGTGGTCCCGTGTAGCACGTATCAGCAATCATAAAAGGGGAGAACTCATAAAAGTACAGTCGCAGGAGACGTCAATCGGATGGAAGACCAAGTAGCCAATTTTTTAATGGCCTTACCGCTAATATATCACAGTAGTTCGTCGACTACAAACTGAGTCTGATTTAAAACTGTTCTGCTTCCGAGGGCATTCGTTTGTCGTAGCCATTAAGCTAGAAATACCGCTCAGTATACTACACCCCGGTCGCTAGACCTAGCGACCATGGTAGCACCACAGTCTTTCAAACGCCCCTGGTAATAGCCGAATCCTGTTGATTAAAAGATTTTTTAAATGTTCCTTTTCCAAAAGCGCTGGTCCATCGTCTAATCAGCCACTATCAAAAGGGACCCATAGCGACAGCTACATCGGCACGGTATATGTAATCTCGTGCACTGCAGGTTGCGCATGCGCTGGTTGTGCGTGAAATGGCTGATTACTTCGCCTTAATAACAGACGGCAATACCATCGGCATGGACCGCAGGGCTATATGCGGTGACCTGCGCTTGAGTCACACATGGAAAAAAGTGCGCACAGTTCCATATTCAATCCTCCGGTCATAATCAAGGCTTAAGTGGTACGGAGACAGGAGGACACGACACGCACCTGATGCGCATTAGGACCGGCGACGAGATTTCCAGGCCGTTCCCATCATTGTATAGCACAGCGGTGGTCGTTAGAAAACGGCCGCTCGCAAACACACATCGTGTCGCCTCTTCTCTGCACTGATTGTTCACTAGCCATGCGTGACAGCGCACACAACCTCGCATCTCGTCTGCCCGTTGGAAGCAACGGTATTTATTTGCTCAATCAGCGTCTGAGTGCCGGCGACGTTTTATGAGGCGCCGAACTGACAAGGCTTGATAGTAAATAGTTTCGGTCTACGGCAACGTATGAACGCCATTGCGTATAAATCGCCTGGAATGATTGCGCATTCGAACACTATAGTAAAGCGCTGACACGTGACATTACATCGTGTGAAGCGGGTCACTCCTCAAAACTATTTTTTTATTTTTTTTTCGCAAAAGGCAGCTATCATTCAAAGCCTTCCCCCAACCCACCTTCCCCAGCAGAAATGTGCAGTGGCCAGGAAAGCCTCGCCCTTGATTGTTTACGTGATAGCTCAGTGCCGCCTATCAAGATTTATTTGCTCCAACCATCGGTCACTTGCTGTAGTTTCTTTTCGGGCGGACTGTACGTTATACTGCGCCCTGTTGTCAAGAGTAGCATTGATCTTGGAATAGTTATGTTCACTCGAATGATCCCGACACAGTTTAGTTCGCGATGAAGTTACTGCTTGCCAAACGCCGTGAAGTGTACTTTTCGGACTGCTGAATCACTGGCGACGCGTAGCATTAACGTCATAATGACTGTTACTTTCGTTGGTGGTTTTAATTACAGCGAGAGCTGTTACTGGCACACCACTCCGAATGATGGCGTAACTGAAGCCCTCTGTAGTCGTTGTAGTTGCAAAAGTCCGCAAACCAGGGCAATACAAGTCAAGAACCAGGCCAGGAGAGAGAAGGTAACGAAGAGAAAGAAATAAGGGGGGATGAATGCACAAGAAGAAAGAAGACAAGCAAAGTAAAGAGATAGAAGAAGAGGAAGAAGTGAGGCAAGAAGCGGAGGAGAAGAGAGAGAGAGAGAATGAAGGAACTCGGACTTTGCCGAATATATGCTTAAACTAAGTCGTAGTCAACCTTGGCCGGCCTTTTATAAAAAGTGAGAGCTGTACTACTCGTGCTACAACTTCCGATTTTGATGTGGATGAGACAATGACCTGCAATGCCTCACAAGGTCAAACTGAACTTAACTGCGGAGTGTTATGGCCCAAGCACTGGCAGTATGACCACGTGATCATATGGCTATGACCATTGGGTACCTGGCCTTGACCTTTGACCTTGACATTTTATTTGAGACATTGGAAACCATGCTTAAGAGAGCTTTCGCTTATACAACTAGGTTCAAGCCGTGTTGAACCTCAGCAATTTTTTTTTAATTTCCAGTCTTTTGATTTATCACCGGGGATGAAGAATTCACTCGACCCCTTGTTTTCGGTTTCCGGACATCATGTCACGTGTCATGACCATGTCGGCCGAAAAGAATTCGCAAAATGTTACTTTTGACGGCAAGTTATTTCAATCATTTCTTTCTCTTCGATTAGGCCACACGCTTTCGGATATTACATTTGTGACAGTAGGTATCAAATCATCTTCCACTTTGGGCTGTTTTCTCACAGACTGGAAATAAATTATCACAAATGTGACCTAGTTTTGTATTGCTATATCATTTCAGTCTTTTTCAGCGACTGTTTCATGGGACGGCTTTTTTTTTTTTTGTCGTAGTGCCGTGAATTAGCTTCCGTACACAAAAAACTCGCGATAAGCAAGCGCAGGAATAAAATAATGCACAAAATGACAAATATCGGAGCTTACACTAGACTAAGCAAGTCCAAAAGAAAAAAGTAATCGGAAGTGAAATCTGGACTCTGGAAGTGGGTGATCATAGATATTCAAGTCTTTCTCCAAGAATTTTTTTATCACCTAGATAGTTGCGTACACGGGACCTAATATGTCAAATTAAAGCCGTGCGCAGCTATAAATATCCGTTTAGCTGTTTTTTTGGCTTTAAAGATCAGTTTCTGAGCGCAATATCTGCTCTGGCAGCCACTTTGACGAATGGGGCGAAAATGAAAAAAAAAATCAAGTTCGACTAAAGTTTCGCAATGCGTTAAAGAACTCCAGTGTCGGTCGTTGTTAAACCGGAGCCATTCACTCCTGCGCGCTTCAAAGCCCGCAGTATTTATGTGACGCCTAATGAAACATCATTCATCATAGTTATCAGTTACACCAAGCTAAACTAAATTACCGTACCATCACCAGCACATTACGGCACGACTCTCGGCACTTAGTGTTCCTGTGCCACATAACAGATAAGTCATCGTCACTGCAGGTGTTAGCTCCACTAAGCTAAAATAAATTCATCAAGCATCGTCAGCACGTTCGCAAAGAACCGCCTCCTAGAACACAGTGTCTCAAAGCGCGCGGGCAAGCTGATTTGGCACTGTTCCTACGCCTGGCCGGAACCACACAAACGAACAAACATCGCAACAACGAAATACAAGCCTTGAGCCAGACTCCGGAAGTGAGTGGGAAGACAAGACAGCAAGGGGGAGAGAGAGAGAGAGAGAGAGAGAGAGAGGCCTCTGAGCGGCGGAGAGAAGGTTACAAGCAAAGAACCGCAAGAAAAATAACCCAGCTTTAGTAATAGTACCTTGCGAGAACCGCGTCGGGTACCCCCTGGCTGATGAAGCGGCCGTTGACACTTAAGCGAGCGGCGGAAGAGGTGAAACCTAGAACAACGACACTCCTCCAACACACCCACACACGGAGCAGCGGTTGAAAACGCAGCCAGCCAGGCAAGAAGGCAGGCAGGTTGGTCGGTCGGTCGATCTGAAGAAAGCGCCGGAGCAACAGCTGGCTCCGGAGCGAGCGACCGACACTGGAATGCCAGGAGGAGGCGGCGCTGTCGACCTCCACGAAAAACGAAAAAAAAAAGTTTGAAAAAACTAAACAGAGAGAGAGAGAGAGACCGGTCAAGCGTAGTTGGAAACGCAGCCCTCGACGACGGCACAAAGCGTCTAGGCAACAGGCGGGAAGGCGGAGGAGCTATAGCAGGTGAAAGCCATGTGCTGGGGCCAAGCAGACGCAGACCGGTCTGGAAACGCCGGTCCTGTGTCGTCTGCTACGGGAGAGAGCTGCTGACACGGGGCTGTTTGTCCCTTATGTCCCCAATGTTCTTCGTTTCTCCCTAGCGCTTTCAAGAAACACAGGCACCGTGTCCCTAGCCTTGCTAGGGCTTGCGCGATTATAACCTTCAAAACATTTGCGTGTATTCGTGCGCAAATCGCGCGTGTGCTTACTGTATAGTATTTGCGTGCAAGAACTGGGATGGAGATAAATCTCCTTTAGAGCCGTGGTCATGCCGTTACTGTGTCGTACTTCGTTAAGCTCGAAATGGTTTCAGCTCCCATTCCTAGCATTCTTCTAGCAAATCGTCGTCGTCATACATGTTTCATCCATTTGTTCTCCCTTTCAAACGCTAGACGGTACCAGTGTTGTGGTTGCGGCCGTGAAATGTAGCCGCCGATGGGTCAAAAGATAGAATGGCTCGCTGAGACCGCCAATGGCAGTTTTACGTAGCCGCACACAAATGTGAGAAGGCAGCCAAGGGGGCCGAACGCTTCGATGAAGCCGAAGAGCTCGTATGTCTCATCAAGCAGCGAAAGCAGCGAAGGACGCTCAGTGCGCCGCCTAGCACTAGAATGAGAAACGTCTGAAAGTGGCCGCCCGCAAAACACCAAAGACGGCGAGGTGCGCCTTTGCCAAGAGTAAGCATTCCGTGTATTTAGTGATCGAAATCTACCATGGAGCTTAGGCAGCATACCGTTCCCCTAAAAGGGAGTGCACTAAAGGACAGCTTACTCCCTTAATACTCCCATATATTATTGTTCATGTTTACAGTGTGTAGCCAGACGATCTGGTGATACCCGAGTGTGGCTACCAAGACGCACCATTGTAGTGTGTGCTACACCCACCCTGCAATGCACTTGTCTCAACGACGAGATAGACTGCAAAAGTTTACGTCCTACGGTTTCGTTACGTAGGGAGGAAAGAAGTAGACTGCTCCAAAGGAGGGCAGAGCCATCCCCGTAACACACGTCTAAATAGATGAAATGAAGTATAAAATAAACAGAAGCACTGAAAAGGAGGTGATAATTCAGACGATTTTTGATGAGGGACATTAAATACTTGCGTTGTTATTCTAACATCTGTAGAGCAATAGCCGCTCTTCGGAGGTGGTACACTCTAAACAGAAACGAGTAAAAGGCGAGTATGCTGTCTTCTAGCGCACTATGTTTCATATAAGATAGTGCGTTATAGGAAAGACCCGCCGTGGTGGCTCAGTGGATAGGGCGCTCGGCTACTGATCTGGAGTTCCCGGGTTCGAACCCGACCGCGGTGGCTGCGTCTTTATGGAGGCAAAACGCTAAGGCGGCCGTGTGCTGTGCGATGCCAATGCACGTTACAGATAATAATAATAATAATAATAATAATAATAATAATAATAATAATAATAATAATAATAATAATAATAATAATAATAATAATAATAATAATTGGTTTTGGGGGAAAGGAAATGGTGCAGTATCTGTCTCATATATGGTTGAGCACCTGAACCACGCCGTAACGGAAGAGATAAAGGAGGGAGTGAAAGAAGAAAAGAAGAGGTGCCGTAGTGGAGGGCTCCGGAATAATTTCGACCACCTGGGGATCTTTAACGTGCACTGACATCGCACAGCACACGGGGGCGCCTTAGCGTATTGCCTCCATAAAAACGCAGTCGCCGCGGTCGGGTTCGAACCCG
This sequence comes from Amblyomma americanum, assembly GCA_030143305.2. NCBI lineage: Eukaryota > Metazoa > Arthropoda > Arachnida > Ixodida > Ixodidae > Amblyomma > Amblyomma americanum. The sequence goes on along the minus strand of JARKHS020013365.1, from coordinate 562,292 downwards.
GGAACTCTGGATCAGTAGCCGAGCGCGCTAACCACTCAGCCACCAGGTGGTCGGAATTATTCCGGAGCCCTCCACTACGGCACCTTTTTCTTCCTTTCTTCTTTCACTCCCTCCTTCATCCCTTCTCTTATGGCGCGGTTCAAGTTTCCAACGATATATGAGACAGATACTGCGCCATTTTCTTTCCCCAAAAACCAATTATTATTCATTACTATTATGTTATAGGACGACTCACATCCTTTCTACACCCGTATAGGCAGAATCCTGTTTAGAGTGTAAAGAACCGCGTTTGTATTTGCTCTTCGTCGAGGTGTTGGCTTTTGGATTAGCATTAAATTTAATGCCAATAGCATAAGTCTAGACACTTACAATTTTATTTTCCCATACTCTCAGGGTATAGCGCATTGCAGAAGGGGCGAGTCACCCAACGAGATAGATTTCGCACACCCGATGCGCAGAACAGCGAAATATACTACTTCGTTCTTCGCCGCCTAATTCTTATTCTGCGCGCACTTTGTGTTCCGTCCTTCACGCTTTATGTGATGACGGATGCGGTGCTCTAGAGCGAGCAATTTCTTTTGTACAATTCGCACGCCTGTTTGTGGCGCTAGGCAATCGATCAAACTCTAATGATCGCCTATTTGTATGAGAAGTATGATGAATGGGTCCTTTGTGCTCAGGAAAAAAGTTCACTCGCCGAACAAGTCTTGAGTTGCAAAGCATTTACACGGAGATATTAAGAAACGAACGCCACCATCATCGGACTGCGGCTGGATCTGAAATGTGGATACGGTTGTTTTTGTAACCCCGGAATAGGTACGCATTTCTTTCAAATGATAACTATGCTTCTTAGCGTAATGACTCGATTTTTTTCGACGTCGAACACAACCATGTGCCTTTGTTCGCGGGCTTTGTCGTCTCTGATATACTTTGTACTATAAGTCATGACACGTACGTGATAGAAACTTTTGCGGAAGGTGCTTCCTAAAACGGGCAAAGAAAAAAAATGATGGTCGGTTTGTGTAGTTAGGCCAAATGCGAATCACGTGCGCAAACAGTTCGGTCTTCACTTCTGTTCCGGCGTCCGGATTCAATGTTCACACGGATGGCAGTTGTTCGAATGGGGATAATGGGTTAGTGCCCATGTAATCGGAATTGGTCATTCTCAACATTCATAGATATCTGGGAGTCTTCCTACCACTCCTGGCACGGTGGTGCAGCGGTCAAGAGATGCGCCACTGCCCTGCTATGGCAGGTGCTGCCATCTATGGGATTTGGATTGCGATACAGGTTGCTCTTCGCGAGGAGCCTATCACGGTTAACTGAGCCGCCGCCTGACACGATGGGCAAGCTGCTCATGCTCACCTGCCCACAGAGTGGTTGGCAGGCGAGCAGCCTGCCACAAAACCGGCTTGAGACAGACGAACTCACAAACAAACAGACCAACACACAATGGCTAAACGCGGGGAATGGCCACTGTAAGTGCTAGTGGACTAAAACAGATTGTATACGGTAAGTAACCCTTGGTCAGAAGTCTTCAGGCGAGAGGATTTGCGTTTGAGCACATACAGTCGGCAACGTGCGCTTCACTGAAAGCTGGAAAACTCCGGAGAAGTGAGGAAGAGGCTTCCTCCTTCTGCAAGTATGCAAAGCAAACCATCTTGAATTAACGCTTTTGCACAAGGCTGCACATGCAACCATGCAACCATGCACGTGTACTGTACAGTGTTTGTCATAAATATACAGCCCAATGCGTTTGCTTCCATGCCCTGTAGCGGGGCTCTTAAGCACATTTGACAGTCCTAAGCTTGGGAGGTGTGAGGACGCAAGTTACACCCGCCTTCGGGCAGCTATAGCTTAATTGAGCAATTGAGCCGCAAAGAGAAGCTGCACAAAGTAAACACTCTTCTGTGAGCATCTCCCACAAATCCCTTAAGCATCCAGTGAATATTCTCGTTGAAACTGAAAACAGAACAAGCGCTTCTTTGTTTCAATTTCTGACGTCACAAAGGTCGAGGACCTCGCGGGATGGAACAATGGCGGGAAACCGGTTGCTCGGGTTCGAACCCGACCGCGGCGGCTGCGTTTTTATGGAGGAAAAACGGTAAGGCGCCCGTGTGCTGTGCGATGTCAGCGCACGTTAAAGATCCCCAGGTGGTCGAAATTATTCCGGAGCCCTCCACTACGGCACCTCTCTCTTCCTTTCTTCTTTCACTGCCTCCTTTATCCCTTCCCTTACGGCGCGGTTCAGGTGTCCAACGATAAATGAGACAGATACTGCGCCATTTCCTTTCCCCCCAAAAAACCAATTATTATTATTATTAATTTGTCTGTTTCTTGCATTGAAGTTCGCGCCACACTACACGAGCTCATGCCCAGCAATTCTCGGCAAAAGCATTTTTCAATGAGAAATTATTTATGAACGCAATTTCTCCATATAATGGAAGCTTTCACTATAACGTCAATATATCCGCAGATCACCAGACGACGCGCTTGCATTTTTTTTTTCTTTTAACGTTTTTGCTATCGTGAAAAACGTTCGCCACTGGATTTCTGTGGCAGTCTTAACCGCATAATGCGAGCTATAGAAAAACTTTAAAAGAAAGATTTTGCTGCGCATCGGAAGAATGGACAATAAACTTCAATATTTACATAAAAGTACCTTGGAATATTCCCCTATTCAATATATTTTTGTCCAAGAATGCTGGACATGAGCGCAGCCTAACCTTAGGGCGCTCTTCAGCACTCCACCCAATAATACCGTCGTAAGTGATGCTCCTTTCTAAGCGAAAGGGGCCAATTGGAACGTGGTGAAAGGAGGAAAGAGCTGCGGCTATGCAAAAACCCACTTACTGCCACATTTTCGTGACTCCTAGTTTTCCGCTATTCTTTCGCTCTTTTTTTTTTCGTTTATTCAAGCAAGCGCCCCGCATTCTCATATGATAATACCTAGGAGTGGGCAATGAATAATCACCACCCTTTATTTTCCTCCTTTGGGATAAACAGAAGAAATGAATGGGTTCGTGGAAGCTCCAAAACACGTCCCTGCACGGATATCTCGGTAAGCGATCAACAAGCCCGGAGACAAGTCCCAAACATAGAAGTACAGGGACGTGTTTTGAGGCAGTATAATAAAAAAAAGAAATCCCTACATTTCTCATTTCTCTGAAAATGAGAACAGTTTAACCCACAGGGCCGTACGCAGACAATGCGATATGCTTCCTCTTGTGGCAAGCTGTAGAAGCAGCCTCAGCAGCAGTAATAACTCGCACCAAAATGAAAGCGATCGGGCAGTCAACGCCCCCTACAGGCCGCCTCGATGGTTCGTTATCTACCCAACGATCCTTACGGCAGCGATGAAAAATTCGAGCGTGAGGTATGCATCATACAGGCTCGTTTCGACTAAACAGGTCAGCGTCCCAGAATGGGCCCTCGTTGTTGGCCGAGCTTTCGCCGAGCGATTTCTCGACGCCGTGTTTTAATAGCTACGCTTCGCTTAATAGTCAGTCATCCGTTATCGGAGCCAGTACAGCTTCGCGAGACGCCTCTGAAGAGCTTCTGCTTTTAATATCTCCAGTGATCCGCACAAGAAGCGCCCGAACACGCGCACGAACTACGGGCACGGTTGTCCCGACTGCCCAAGCAAAACAGGTCAGCTTCGTAAGCAGCAGTTATAGGCACGTACATGCGGTATTTGTTTTATAGTTCGTACTGGTTCCCGCGTCTTCTAATAACCCGTCCACGAAACAACCCGATCGTCTGCAGCTCGTCCCCCCCCCCCATCCGTCCGTCCGTCCGTACGCCTTCGCTGCCCTGGTTTCGGGTTATTCGGTAGCTCTTGACAACCTATCGCTATTGTTAGCCTCGTGGAAGGAAGGCTTGGCTTGCAGCAATTAACGCACCTTCGAGAAACTGGACTTACACGTGCACGATTACATCTTTCAGAATCCACGGTGCGCTTGCGGAGTCGTTTTCGGCGGCCGTGAAATCCACTATAGATCGTTGACTCCTTGGTATCGCTCGAGTCATGTATTTCCACTCTGCTTGTGAAGAGCATTGCGTGAGGTTGCGCTTTGGGAACCAGCTCGCTTGGAGCTAGGTTGCTTTCAGGCTTGTTTTGGGGTGAGGCTAGCAGGGGGCCATGGTCACGTTCGGAGATGGCGATATACGGCGTTTTCGTGGAGAGTGTTAGCACAGCGGGCATCTGCTAAAGCATTCACGTATAGAGACACAAAGTCAGTATACTGACTAGAGGCAAAGTAGGTCAAGCTAGCTAATGCTACCCGCGTCTTCACTGCCGCTAGCTGTGGCGAAAGCCACTCTGGCATTTTCAGTAGAAAAAAAAAAAACTAGAGCTATGCCCTAAATACGGCAAAACGTTTTGTCGTCCTCTCGTAAGGGCAGATTTTTCTGCAGTATTACTAAGTCGCCTGTTGTAACGACAGAACTGGTCCGTCGCTACGAGATAAGGCACTGCGTGATATTAGAGAAAAGTTCTGTATTTACAACAAGAATTTTTATTCTTGCTACAAGGCAATGTGCCAAAACACTACAATAACCGGCTTTGACGACATTAGATTTTCTGTTGTTTTCGATATAGTTGTAAAGACACGGGTGCTTATCTGCTATCCAGGTTAGCATCGATATTTACTGGTGGAGTGGCTGCCCACTGGAGCCTATGTATTACAGCGCCAGCTGTATAAGGAACGTTGGCCAGTATGACGATGTTCGGTGTCCGCAAAGGTGCACCTCTGCACAGAATAAGTGAAGATGCATAGTAGACGTAGGTGTGCCTGTATACAGGTGCGCACCTGTGCGGAAGGACAGCCGTACAGACATGAGTGGACTAGGGAAAGCAGGCAGATGAAAGTAAGAAATAAACTGCATACTGCATTTAAAGCATTAAGAATGCTCGGTACTGTTTGGGGATGGGTGAGTTTAATGTGCTTTCGAGCAGGCGAGAGAAGCCTGCAACACACTTTAGCTTTGGCTAAACTTTAGTTAGCTCAAAGTTTTTCAGCGCGACGGCACATAGCCAAAGAAAAGAAGAAGGAAGAGAATAAGAACGAACACAGCGCTGACCGAAAACTGTTTATTCAGAGACGCACACACAGTGTAAATACACTCAGACCAGTGCCGGCCAGCACCGTTAAATAAAAAAAAAGAGCACGCAAGAGACCTAAGGCATAGGGAAGGTGCTAACCTTGTCGAGTACTGCACAACTTGCAAGTACTGCACACCGATGTTTTCGGCAGTGAGGATTCTGAGCAGAAGCAAGGTAAAAACAATCCGTCGAACGATAGAGGCATACTATATTCAAAGAGCTGCAGGTCAGATTGTGTAAGCGATACTTCAGTCATTTTGTATAACGCAGAAAAATCGTTCATTTCAAAGTTTTTACGATAAAGATGTGATGCTATTCTTTTTTCCTTTTTTTTCCTTTCACAGTGTGCGCCTGCGCTGGTCTGAGTGTATTTAAACTGCGTGTGCGTCTCTGAATAAACAGTTGTCGGTCAGCGCTGTGTTCGTTCTTATTCCCTTCCTTCTTCTTTTCTTTGGCTGTGTGCCGTTGCGCTGAAAAACCATGAGCTTGAATCAGGAATACCAACTAGCTCAAGAACTAACTCTACTGAACCCTAGTTTAATTAGCTTTCGTTTAACATTAGCTGTCTGCCAATGAACCAAACCACTCACGTCTACAGTACGTGCCAATGAAACACTGTATGTGGTTTGAGGTCTCCGGATCAATTTAGACCCCTACAAGAGTTTACCACGTACCGGTATCTCTGTGCGCGTGCTTTGTTACATTTCGAGTCCATCTAAGTAACGCTGAAAGCATGTAGAAACAGTGACAACGAAGCTTCCTCGGTAACAGCTGATTCTAACTCTATCAAGGTATGTTCGCACGCTGCCATGCGTGGTGGTTGTAAACCCGTTTCAATGCACGGCACCTGATGCAACACTTTGGATCGAGTTTCTCGCTTTAGAAAGTTGAGAACAATAAACTATACAGGTTCTAGTAACTGACAGACGCACATTTGTACTAATGCATATGACTTTGTGGCCAATAATCCGCGCAGAACTCAATGAACTGTATTTTACGATGATAAAAAAAACTCTACAAGTTGAGAAGTTTTCCGGGGATAGTTTTCTAAGTCCCGATTGGACAACCCCGACACTTTATAGAACTTCTCACACGTTCGGAGAGGAGAGTTGAGGGAATCTAAGCACCTGCCACCGATTATAACGGATCTGAAAATTTTAGACTGCACATTTGAAGAGAATAAAAGGGTTTAAAAAAAACCTATCTTACAGTACCAGGAGGTGATATTTATCAACTCTAACCACACGCAAAAAAAAAAAATCTACACGAACAAAAAACAAATGAAGGCAAGCTGGCATGCATGAACAGTACGTGAATGAAGCATTCCAGGGAATGGAGAGGCTCAGGTAACAAAAAAAGGCGATGAAAAACGCAGAAAAATATTAACAAAAGCAGAGAGTGTCAGTGAAGGATCCACTGAAGATAACTACTTCATTCACACGCTATCAACCACATAAGCTGTCGGTGTATTCATACAACCTCGAAAGGCTTCACGCTGTTGTCATGACTACAAAACCGGATTCATGCGCTGACTGTTGCGGCAATGAATGGACTCTGGAAGCGACCACGCTTGGTGTCACCTCGACAAAAGCAGAATATCGCAGTATAGGTTAGTCCTTGTTCCCAGCATTTGCGAGACAAGCTCAAGAAGATGACTTCAGTCACACGCCAGCTGGCCTTGATGGCCGTGCTTACAATAGCTATCAGAGAGAGCCCCAGACAATTAACGGAAAACGCAGTACTCGAGGCGTTTCCGGCAGTAATTGCTAACTGCAATTAACGCGGCTATCCCGCTGTCACGTACGGACTGTTACTGTCCACGACGAGGAATAAGGACGATGGTATAAATGAAGCCGCCTATTAATCGAAAATTCTTCGACAGTCCTGATGACACATTCCGCACATCAAATCCCCTCTTGTTAACGATACTGCCTGCATATAAACGTAGCAATCTCATGCGACGTTCGCATTAATTCAGTAGTGTGAAGAGCAAGGATATGAATCTTCAGAAGTCCTTCTGTGCAGGATGCCGAATATTTCCCACAACTATTTTACCTGAACGTGAGGAAATTGGTATATATCGAGGAACATCAGCGGAGGGCCGGCGAGCTGTTTTCCTCAATAGGTATTTAAAGTTCTGATGTGATTTCTATGTTAGCTTCAAAAGTTGTTCCCTGTCTTCTACTGCTGCTGACTACGGCGTGTTTTCTGGAGTGTCCTAGTTATACGTACTCTAGCTCAAGTCAGCGTAGGGCAAGCACCAACCACCCCGGTGAATAGTAGCTCGTAGAGAATCTCTGATCTGCAGAGGAGCGCCTTTGGTCTAGGCCCTGCGCTTGTACACGAAAGAGAATCACGACATGAAAAAAAAATATTTGACGGGACACTTAAGCTTCGCCTTAAGCGTATGACGCGATAACGTCATGGATGAATTTGTATATATGCAGAAGGTCATTATCTACTCTACATTCACAGATTCCTGGGTGCCCTCGTACCCCTCCTGGCGCAGTGGTGCAGCGGTTAAGCGATGCGGCACCACCCTGCAATGGCAGGTGCTCCCAGCGATGGGTCTTGTACGACCCAGTTTGCTCTTCCCGAGTGACCAGTCACTTAATCTACTGGCACCTGCCACGGTGGGCAGTTTGCTTATATCCGGTGGGCAGATTCTAATGACGCCGCAAGGTGCCGTAACGTATGTGGCTCACCTGTCTCCTTGTTGCTCTCTGGGCAACACCTGCCAGAATCATGCCCGTGATTTTTCGCTCAAAGCGTCGACACCGACAACGCCGACACCGGGTTTTCTGGACAACGGAGCTTTTAACGCTATCGCGTTAGAAAATCGCATCCAAACCACCACGAACAACCCGCTGAAATTCTTAAAACGCTGCCGCTCCTTCGAGCAAACTTCCATTCTGTATTTTTATGAACAAGGGTATTAAGTGTTGAATGACGGCTCCCCAAGCACAAGGAGAACCGAAGAGCCAGACCTCGCCTTCGATCATTCAAAAGACAAAGACGCAGCAGAAAGGGGGGCGCCCACTTCACGGTTCAGTGGAATCACATCGAGCGGAGAGGGTAGCGCGTAGCTTCTTTGCTCCCACATTGCTTCGCTGTCGGCTGTGCCGCACTCTGCGCATCAAAGCGACTCCCAGCCGCGTGAAGCGTTGGCAACCTTGAACGGCAGAGGCCGCGGCCATTTTTCGTCCCACTTTTCCGGTCCCTTCGACGCAATGTGAAGCCGCTGATGCGACACGAACATGCATGCACCGACGCAAAAGTGTGACGCAATCAAATCACGTGAGAGAGAGAGTGAGAGTTTTAATCTTCCCTCGTGCTCGGCTGCACGTCTGTTAGTTTTGGAGTGGGCGTAGGGTCGCGCTCACTATTTATTTATTTATTTCAAAATACTGCAGGCCGGCCAACATTTATGGCCTATGCAAGGAGGCTATAGAAATCATGTAAACAAATGATGGTACATGAAAAGGCAACTCACTAGGTTGAAATCAATAATACAAACAAAAAAGCAGAATACTCGTTAACTCTAGCAAATGCATTTCAAAAACTTTACTAAAACCAGAGGACTGGAAAATGGCCCCCAGAAGAGAGTTCCAGTCCGAAACGGTGCGCCGGAAGAAACTGCGCTCGAATGACTCATTCCTCCCAAAAATTGGTTCAAAGAAATGACTTTTAGACTGGTGCGTTCGCCTTGACGACAACTCTGGGAATTTCGGGGTGATGTATGTTTGGTTTGTGTGTTTTGTTTAGTTATGTTAACACTAAAACGCTCACAGGAAGTGCTCCCGCTGGCGAATGTTGCTGCAGTAAATGGCATGAGAGGTCGCCAGAAAGTGCATGCTTCATCTTTAGCCTGATTATCCTGCAGTAGAGTGCAGGGTTTTGAGCGACCAGGGGGAGACTTTCGTCTCAATTAGCATTTAGACAACGACAGACGGAACGGCGTGAAGCATTTATTCTTTCAACCGCATTGCATACAACTGAACACATGACGATCTCACAGCTGTTTCTGGGAGCGTGCTGCACACAGATCTGATTTCGGTGTTTGAGGCGAATTTAGTGCTCTTCATGTCGCAACTAGGATGTTCTATTTCGCCATGATATTATGTATAAGTGAACGCCGTAAACAACACTTCTAAAAATGTGGTGAGCTTGGCAGCATGTCCCTCGCTATTTTTACGCAGACAAATTTTGTCACCACTAGTAGTGTATTTTTGTTCCTTGCGTAATGTGCATTTGGAAAAAAAATTAAGATTCCAGAATCTACATTGCGTTCATTTTAAACATACTGGTATTGCGATGTTACAAGTCCCACGTATTGTGAGCGTTTGTACGTGATTTTGTAGACACCCACAGCAAATTACAAGCCTGTGCTTCCCGTTGAAAAACTAACCAAATGGTTTCGTTTAAACCATGTTAAACTATTATAGCGAATAATTCTTGTTCTCAGTCGAAGTAACAAGCTTAATACCATCCGAAAGGATTATGCACCATTATCCGCATTCCAACTACCAATCTGAGAAGAATAGTTCGCTTAAAACTTGGCATTATCGGTTAATGATTCATTGACTGATTCAAAAGGCTTGTTGCTTAAAAGAATTTCACATATCCTGTGAGCTAAAATTTCATGCGGAGGGGAAAGTCAGGGGTCAAGGGTGAAAGTGTGTTGAAGAAAGTATAGTCGGACTATCAGGAGATGGATTGTCTGACTGCGGAGGCCGTGAGACATCCTGTCTTCTTACCACAAAGAGAATCACAACTGATGAAAGCGAGCACACAGATATACCATCTATGGACCTGACAGTCAGCTCTCGTTGCGCCCTAGAACATTTCTTTCTGCGGCATAACCATGTTTCGAGCAGCGCTGAGGAAAATCGGCTGACCTCAGAGTTAGCCCTTAAAAAAATTTCTGCAGACAGTCTATAGACTGTCCATAGGCTTATGTCTATAAAGTCTATAGACAAACCCTAGAGGACAGTATATAGGCAATATAAATCCTATAGACAGTCCATAAACAGTCTATAGATTTATGGCCATACCCTTTTAGTAGACTTGACTATAGACAGTCTATAGACTATGAATAGACATAAAGCAATATCCATAGGAAGGCAATAGAGTCTATAAAAAATCTATGGACTGTCTATAGACCATTTTTATAAGGGAGGTAGCATTGAGAAAACAGGGTTTATATACATGAGACGCAGGAGGATTTTCACGACTGGCACATACGACAAAAGAGATCTCAAAAGTTTTCAGTACTACCGCAGTGCAAGCGAGCTTTATCGGCCTCCACGCATAAGCCATCAAACCAAGGTCGCCCTCCTTTTGTGTGCTGAGCACTTTCCTCTTGACTCGTCTCAAGAGGGTGCTATTGTGGGTCGGCCGTTCCTGTTTATCCGCTGTTTTTCCTGCCGGGCTGTTCAAGCATTTGTGAGTACCGAGTCTCGCGTGCAAGGTTTCATGTCACATCCGGGTCTGTTGCTATGGTTACGAAGCTGACTGGTTTTTAAATGTCCACCTAAAAAAGTGGCCCAGCAAAACGTGATCACTTCTGAGGAACAGATTGACGTGGCAAGCTTAAACAGTTACGCCGTCCAGATGATGAATTCGTACTTTTCTCTTTAAGAGATTCGTTTCACCTCAGAGCTCACATTCGCGTATTGCTGGTGCGCTAGAGGTGACAATTGTCGGTGTTCGTGATCTACTTTGTCTGTGACTCGTAGGATGGCCTGGCCATGAGTTTCTTTATTCTTCTAGAGCCCGGTTGTTTTGGAAAGAAAACCTGCAGCTTGATTACGATTCCTGTTTTCGGCGAAAATAGAACTACGAAAGAGAACTTAGAAAAAAATAGAAAATAGAATAATGGTAAATTGTGGCACGGCGAGAATATCAATGGTTGGCAATGTCTGTGACGAGGTCACCTCAATCGAATCAAAACCAGAATCTGAATGTTAGTAATTGTGATTTTAAAAAAGTGATACAAAAAGGAGGTGTCAGAGTAGATGGCAGGATGGGAGTCTCCTGGAACTTTCGGGAGGTCTCCGAGGCCGGGAAGTGAAAGACTTCGAAATTCTTTCTTGCAGAAAGAGCTCTCTGCACGACTGCGAAATCCAATGAAAAAAAAAAACCAGTTGGAATCCCGAGAAGAACCTGGAGAAAAAGTTTCGTTAAAAGCCACGAACTCCAAAAAAATCCCGGTCGTGCCTTTAAATGCGGTTAAACATACCTCCGGAGCACACACGTATACAACAATACAACATCCGCGGTGGATATTTCCTCTACCGGTTATGGATGCATGCATGCACGCGTGCATGCCGAAGAAAGCAGTGAAAGAGCAGAATCCCACGGTCCGAAACGTCTCATGCGCGGGCCAATTCAGAGGCCGGCAGTGCAACCAGCGGCGGTGGAGCGAGACGTTCCGGATAGGAGAGCTTTCCAGCTATGCAGGTCGGGTGGGTGCACGGTGCCGGCTAAAAATACTGTACGCGAACGGCATCGTGTATACCGTAAACCTCTTTACCTGATATTGCCAGCCGAAGAGAATGCGTCGCCGAAGGGAATGCCACGCCTGTAGACCCTGCACAAACCTTTTTTCTCATCTCTATGCCTAAAGACGCGTGACCATATGAATGGGCGGCCTATTTTTATTCTAGCGGTAGTATGATATTGCCGAAAAAATAAAAGAACACACAGCTGGAAAACGGGACCGCCATATGGGCTTATATGAATGCCGTATAGTGTATAGGTAAATAGGATACGGCTTATTCTTTGGCGAAAACGAAATAGGAAAACACAGAAAGAGTTGTCTTGTCCTTCTAGATGTTCTTTTGTTTGGGAAAGGGATTCCAGATGCGAGAAGCCGTTAGACCGCTTCCGAGGCGGAGCGTCGGGTTTTTGGTCGTTCATAGCGGCCTTTTTCATGTACAGCTGACTCCCGTTAATATCAAATGAAATCATATCAGGCAAATTCAAACCAAACAAAATTAAATCAAATTAAATAAAATCAAACGACAGCGAAGTGTGACGAAAAAAAAACCTCTTGGAATTCTGAGGAGGATGTGGTCTAGGGAGGATGTGTTTGTTGGTACACTCACACATCTGAGCTTATAACTAAATTTGAAAAAAAAAATCAAAAGAGGACAGTTATATCTGTTTGGAAACCATAGCCGGCAACTTAGGATGACAGAAAGCAAACTTAAGTTATAAATGGCAAGAACTGAAGGACCGCATAGGACAACTGAGATTAAAAGTTTTACAGAATATTTATGATTATAAAACAGGCATAAACCGCGAAAAACATATCCAAGCACCACAATATATATCGAAGTGACTGGACCACTACTTGAAGGTCGCCTCCGCTGCGGTGGCTCAGTGGTTAAAGCGCTCGGTTCCTGACCCGAAAGACGCGGGTTCGATCCCGGCCGCGGCGGTCGAATTTCGATGGAGGCGAAATTCTAGAGGCCCGTGTACTGTGCGATGTCAGTGCAAGTTAAAGAACCACAGGTAGTCGAAATTTCCGGAGCCCTTCACTACGGCGTCCCTCATAACCTGAGTGGAAGTAGAAGTTATTTCCACGATCATTAGGGTGCTTAACTGGTAAGTCGTGGCATTTCAATAGTGCTATTTTCATCATTTATCGCACTTTGTACGAAATTTTTGCAACCCTTTGAAAATAAATCAACGGCTCGTATTTTATGCTCAAAAACAACAAAAAATTATTTTTCTTATCTGTTTAGTAGAAAAATTTCTTTAATTACGATGGAAACGAAGACTACGTGTCAGAGGGTTAAGAGCATCCGTTTTAAATGCATTTGACGCGGGTAAGCCAGACACATTAAGTTCGAATCACGCGGATGTTTGCATTAGGCGAGTTCGAATAAACGGGAGTACAGGACACACTAAACAGAAATGAGTAATAACTGAGTAATCTGTCCTCCAGTGTACACTTTTTTTAAAGAAAGGTAGTGTTCTAGAGAACAGGTGACTCCGTTTTTACTCTCATCTAATAATAATAATAATTGGTTTTTGGTGGAAAGGAAATGGCGCAGTATCTGTCTCATATATCGTTGGACACCTGAACCGCGCCGTAAGGGAAGGGATAAAGGAGGGAGTGAAAGAAGAGAGGAACAGATAGGTCCGTAGTGGAGGGCTCCGGAATAATTTCGACCACCTGGGGATCTTTAACGTGCACTGACATCGCACAGCACACGGGCGCCTTGGCGTTTTTCCTCCATAAAAACGCAGCCGCCGTGGTCGGGTTCGAACCCGGGAACTCCGGATCAGTAGTCGAGCGCCCTAACCACTGAGCCACCGCGGCGGGGCTACTCTCATCTAGGCAGATTCGTCTTTCGAGTGTATCGTCCATCTGCTTCCAGAAACGGGAGATTGGATTGTCTTTAGACTACGCTGATTGCCTTTTATGAGCACGTTTATTCCATCACAAAAAAAAAAATCATGAATCCTTACTTCATCCCTGACGTCATTATAGAAACCCTGAAAACGGAGTTTCATTTGGAATTCACTGTGTCAAACCTTCCCTCAGATTTCCACGTTGCCTTGGATGGTTGCGTAAAATGCATGCCAGTACATTTACTAACTTAAATGGAAATGAAATGAGTCTGCGTACATTTACTAAATTGACAGAGAGAGAGGGGGAGAGAGAGAGAGAGAGAGAGAGAGAGAGAGAGAGAGAGAGAGAGAGAGAGAGAGAGAAAACCCTTAATAAAGAAATAAATAATTTAATTTTTTAATTTAATTGGTTTTTTGGGGAAAGGAAATGGCGCAGTATCTGTCTCATATATCGTTGGACACCTGAACCGCGCCGTAAGCGAAGGGTAAAGGAGGGAGTGGAAGAAGAAAGGAAGAGAGAGGTGCCGTAGTGGAGGGCTCCGGAATAATTTCGACCACCTGGGGATCTTTAACGTGCACTGACATCGCACAGCACACGGGCGCCTTAGCGTTTTTCCTCCATAAAAACGCAGCCGCCGCCGTCGGGTTCGAACCCGGGAACTTTCCTTCAGATTTCCACGTTGCCTTGGATGGTTGCGTAAAATGCATGTCAGTACTTTTACTAACCTAAATGAAAATGAAATGAATCTGCGTACATTTACTAAATTGACAAAGAGACAGAGAAACCCTTAATAAAGAAACAAATAACTTAGCCGGCGTTGAAAACCTCAGGATTTCTAATAATAATAATAATTGGTTTTTATGGGGAAAGGAAATGGCGCAGTATCTGTCTCATATATCGTTGGACACCTGAACCGCGCCGTAAAGGAAGGGATAAAGGAGGGAGTGAAAGAAGGAAGGAAGAATAGGTGCCGTAGTGGAGGGCTCCGGAATAATTTCGACCACCTGGGGATCTTTAACGTGCACTCACATCGCACAGCACATGAGGATTTCTTGTCATCGCATTCGGGAGTAAAGGAACCTGCAGCGAATGGGTTCCTGGGACGATATCTGCTGGATAGAAAAGAACGGAACAGATTCGGAGGGGAGGTAATACAAGACCCCTGCGAACTGAGGCTTCGCGAATTAGATAGCCTTTCAAATGAAGGGGAAGAAATACAAGAACGCTAGATAGGCCTTGTCTTGTGTTACTGCACAAAATCCACATCCGTGAAGGTGTCATCCTTATCATTAGGCTGTTATTCATAAACGCCAAAAGGACCCCGTTATAACGGCACTATAGTTAAAACGGGTGAGTTGAGCAAATTGTGCCAAAACTCCTGCTTACTACACAAACATATCCAGAAATTCTGGACACGAGAATTTTTCAACGGGAAACAGTTTATGAACGCAATTTTTTAACAAATCGCAAGGTTTCATTATAATAATCAATATATCCTCAGAACGCTTGAATTTTCTTTCTATTAACGTTTTTGTTATCGTCAAAAGCGTTCCCTATTGGTTTTCTATTGAAGTTTTAACTATATTTGATGTGAGCGATGGGCAAACTTTAAAAGACTCTGCTACGCATCGGAAGAGTGGACCTTAAATATTTCCATAACAATACCTTACAATATTCCAATATTAAAGACTGATGTCCAAGAACCTTGGCCTTGTTTGGGCGCTTACCACGTAAGAATTTGACAAAACAATTCGATAAATGAATAACATGAACGAAGCATCATCGAAGTACGCTTTCGCAACCTCCTAGAAAGTGTTCGTCAGATTCGTTATCTGATTCGGGATGGTACCGCATTGCATCATGCTAGGTGCGGCTTAAGGTCCCTAAGCATCGCACGGACATTGAAGAGCGCCGTAATGCACAGCATGTGATTAATTTCGGCCACCTAGGCTACTTTAAGGTGAACTGACACTGCACTGCAGACAGGAGCCTTTAACATTTTGCCTCCACCGAAGTGTGTCCGCCGAGGACGGCTGTGAGCTTGTAGTGACCCGCGCGGCTGGCACTGCGCGTGATGCCGAAAAGGACGAAGTGTTCCCAGCACGCACTGGGGAGAACGCTCGGGAATTTGGCCTGCGCATCAAGACAATGTGAGGTTTCCATGACCCTGTTGCGGTGCAGGATTCCTCACCTTAATCTATATTTATGCCGTTCTAGGTTCACGCCGTCGAATCTATGCGCGTCATGCGGGGACGTTGAAACTATCGACCATTTCATCCTCTACTGCCGGCGGTTTGCACGGCAGAGAATTCAGTTCTTGCAAAATCCTTTCGCTCAATAAGTGCTGCCGTTTACTCTTCCTGTCGTCCTCTCCTTCGGTGCAACCGTCAAAGGGCATGCCATTATAGGCAGGTGTGTCAGCTTCCTCACAAGTATATCATGGAAACCGGGAGATTTTTGTGTTAACTTCTCGACGCCTTTACTTTCCTCTCAGAATTATTTTCTTTCTGATTAATTCTTTAAAATTTAGTTATTCTACTCGCACCGCTTTGTTTCCTTGATTTTCATTCCGATTTCCTCAAGCTCTCTCAAAATTCGCGATTTTCTTTTTCTCTCAGAGTCCTCTCAATTTATGAGCCGCTTGAGATAAACCTGGATGAGATTTTCCCTGTTTGAATCTGCACCAAACCCGGGCCAATCCCCCACCGTGGGTATGTGGCATCGTATTTGAGGCAACAACAACAACAACGACCTTGGCCATGGTCGGACGCTGCCGCCGCCCCACCGCTGCTGTCTCCTCTTCGGCAGCCCTCAATAAATGTGGCCGCGGTCGCCTCCCTGGGCGACCCGTGGAGCCGCGCACATTCTCCCTCAGCTGCGTTCCTACATGGAGGGCTGGCAGTTCCCAGCCTTAGACGCGCCGCTTCCGGCGTTTCCTTCCGCGCTTCCGGCCGTGGTCGCCTTCCTGGGCGACCTCCTCAAGCTCATCAGCCGGACGTCAAAGCCACTGAGTAACCCCTACAACTGATCAGTTGTAGCAGCTGGGTTCCTTAACAAGCGTTACAAATTTCGAATTACCACCCAACGACTTGGGATGAACATTTACATCAGCGAACCATGGTGAGCAAAGCATTAGTATAAAAATGAAACGAGGGCACTTAAGTCTGCTTACGTGCAGGAATGCGAAAGCATGGAACTTTGTACAACGCGTTTTTTTTTCTACGGCGCCTTTAGCCATTTCATTTTTGTCTGTTTTTAACTATAATTTTTATTTCTAATTTTGAACTTTTTATGTATTTCTATTTTCAATTTGTTACTTTCTCAATTTTTTATTGAACTACTTTTATTTTAACTTTTTATTAATTGAGTATTGTCATCTTTTCAGTAATTACAAATTAATGACCAAGTACAAATTAACGAGTGATTACTAAGGAACGACCAATTACTAATTAATGACTAATCACTGGTACCCATTACTTAGTAATTGCTAAGAGTACATGGGTTATCCACCACCTGCTGTGGGACTGCCCGGCGCTGAAGCCGACGAGAATTCGGCACCTGGCGTCAGTGGGACTCTCACCGGACAATCCGGATTCCTATATTGCTTGGACACAGTGTCCATATCATCGTTTACTTCTTGATTTCATCAAATCAGCCCACCTTTTTTTCATTTATTTGAGCATCTTACTCATCTCTCACTTCATATTTTTATGCCCTGAGGCAATAAAGAAAGCTTCAAAAAAAATATGTGTTATAGCAATCATGCCAATGATGACGTCATAGTGTGACAGATTTCGCGGACGGGCGGTCGGACGGACAAGGACGAGCCATTAAAGGCTTCATTGCGCCTAAATACACACGCGCAACCTCTCGTCAGGCTCGCCCCAAAACACAGTCGGTCCGGTCGCTTCGGAAAGACGCTTACCGGAAGAGTACAACGTTGCATTCTTTCCCAAGCTACACCTGTTTCTTGCCATTCTGAAATCTTATTTTTTTCTGCCCAGCGCATTCGTGCTAAGCGTGCACAAATCGACGACGACCGGTTTCCCGCGGCCGCTCGCAACTCTGCGAAGAACGAACCCGGGAACGAGGCGTCCGAGCCTGAAAAGCGGAGGCCGCTTGAATGCCATTAACCTTCGCGCGCCTTCACCAGGACCCACGTACTTTAGTCGGACAACCTTTCTTCGAGTTGAAGAAAAGAATGAGAGAGACAGGACTAGCGTGAGACCGAGAGAGGCACGTGGTCTGTGCCGGCAGGACGGCCGAGGAGGCTTAAGAGGCTTGACCCCAAGTGACAATATAGGCGTCAGTCGTTGGCGCGCTTTTGTGTCCAAAGCCAGGGAGTAGCTCCAAAGGGTATAACATATGGATAAGAGGATATCAAAAAATAAGGGGATAGGACTGTAAACTTGAATTACGATACAAGGGAGTAAAATTGGAGTGGGTTGGGCGTCCGCTTCGGCTGCGGGAGGTGGTTGGTTCGACAACCCACCGCCGGACACCCACCGGTAAATATGGGTGCAAGCGGCACCCGGCCTAGCGCCCGGCTTTGTTTAGGGGTACTCGCTTGGGAGAAGCTCCCTGGGCGCGCGCGTGCCCTAGCGCAACAGCCTCTCCTCCTCAGTGAGGACAACGCAGACCTTCCGCAGAGAAGGCAGCTCCCTCAGCGACACGGTGTCTCCGCGACGACGCCTCCCCTCTCGCGAGACGCACACAGTTCTCTCGACAGAACTCTCGCCGAACCTAGATCCGCTGGCACACAGCATCAGCAGTCAGTCAGTCAGAAAAACTTTATTTCCCACCGATACAGGAGACACGCCTACCTTCCCAGCTCAGGTACGCAGACCCGGGAGGGAGTAGGGGGCTCCGCGACTAGAGGCCTGTGTGGTGAACCTCTTGGTTCTTCGAGGCCTCGGTCGCCAGGCGGATGGCTTCGAGTTGGTCTTCGAGTTTTGAGCTTCGAAGGAGAGACTCCCAAGCTTCCTCATTAGGAATCTTTACGGCAGCCCCAGGTGAGTAAGGGGCATTGCCAGATTATGTGGTTTAGTGTCCCTCTCTGGTCGCATTGTTTACATCTGTCGTGTTCTCTTGCGTCTATGTTAAGGAGGTATAGCCAGTGTGGGTTCGGATAGTTGCCCGCCTGGAGTCTTCTCAGACACCTGGCTTGTTCGTTGTCCAGTTGTGTGTGCGGTGTGGCGTAGGATCTTCTACCCAGTTTATAGTAGTCGCAAATGTCTCTGAAGGTGGTCAGCCGCTCCTCGTGTACTGGGTCGTCGAGCCGCTCTGCGCTCGCCCGGTAGTAGACGTCTCGAGCGAGCGCGTGTGCGGCTTCATTCCCCGGTGCCGATTCGTGGCCAGGAGTCCAAATAATTCTGACCTTACGGGAAATCTCCCTGGATTCAAGTATTTTCTTCGTTTCTGCCGCCACCCTTCCTTTGGCGAGGTTCCAGATGGCCGTCTTGCTGTCACTAATTATGGTGTTGGCTTGCGTCCCGACACACGCGAGTGCAATAGCCACTTCCTCTGCGATGTCAGCATTTCTTGTTTTGATCGATGCTGTAGCAGCAGTCATAAAAAAAAGGGCCGCAAATGGGCTTCTACTAAAGTGTACTAGAAGAGGGCAGTGGGCTCACTGCCCGTCGTTCCCTGATGCCGTTCATGTCAAGCACGAAAGATGGTGCCACCAGCAACTTCACTGATGTCAACTTCGGCGCTGATGTCAACTTCACTGTAGCGGGCCGTGTCGACCGTGTTGGAGCACGTGCGTGAAGCAAAAATCGTTGACATTTCCGGCGCGCCCGCCAGTGGGAGCTTGGCTGGAGAGTAAGCCCACTGCCCCCTTCTAGTACACTTTACTTCTACCGCGCGCGGCGGATTTAGGGTTGCTTGACGGCGGAACTTATCTCTGATCCGTCAAGGCAACTGTGGTCAAGAACCTTTCCCCAAGGAGGTAAATATTGTCGGCGCGGACGCGTTTCCTTACCGTGTTTCCACGTTACCCGACGCGGACGTGAGGGAGGAATTCTCTGCCCTACGAGGAAGAACAAGCCCGTTACACCAAAACTCCGTGCGTCCACGTCGGACCGATGGACATCGCATTTGTTCGCGCCCCGCGTAGGCGGCGAAAGGCTGATCGATCGAAAACGCGCCGCCAAAGAGGAACTGGCGTTTTTCCCACGCACCTGCCTGCGTGGCTGAATGACTCCCGAATGGCTGAACGACGCACGAAAGAACCGTTTCCTCAGCGCCGCCATCAATTGCTCCCAGAGGGCAGTAATCGAACAAGCTTTGATGGCGGTCGTGGTCCCACTTACATCGAAGCAACGAGCGCCACGGCGAATAAGACGGGGCGTGTTTCCAGGAAGATCAGAGAGGGTCAGCACGGACGAGAGAACAAGCCCAGGAAACATGCACTAAAGGTTCTAGTTCGCAGGGCTGCCACCATGCGCCGTGCGGCGCTGAATACTCGGAATCACCGCGGGAATTTCGAGTTTTCAGTAGGTTCCAATGATTTTCTATGGGCGTCAGAAATAGAATGAGCGAGGCATTTTATAGGTCGTAGTAACATAAACTTTGAACAAGTTACTTTTCTCTACCCAGGTTGTGCAACGGGTTCGATATCTTCGCAAGTAGTATGGACAGGACATCGCAACCATCTGCGCGAATATTGCCTCTTAAACCCAACCACAACCATACGCCTATGCAGCATTAGACTGCACCAACACACTATATCTGGCCGCTTCTTTCCGGGCACCAGACTCCACCGCCACTGAAGCGGTCGTAGTCGCCCTATTAAAATGAGCGACGCCCCAGTTCAGACAGATCAAATATCATCGCTGGTTCACAGGCCGCTTGCCGACCTTACACAAGCGGCTACGTCCCAAGGCAGTCTCTCAGCATCCTGGTGCATACCCTCCAACAAGACCTTGTCATTACCTGACTCTTCGGACAGGAGGACCTGGCAGGAGAAACCGGGTCTGATACCCTAGCACCTGATTATACTCACCGTGCGAGGCCCCCCCCCCCCCTCCCCTGTGATCTACCCTCTACCCACCCAATACGTCACACCCCTACAAATATTGCGCCTCAATAGGCGTCTATAGACCCCCGCCCCCCCCCCCCCCCACCTCGCAAGAACCTTTCCCAGGAAGACTCGTGTACCTTCTCTGACGAGTTCGGACCCTCCCACACCCTAGCCCCCACCATCTACGTCACCTTCACTCAATACTATACGCAGACGCATGTCCTTGGTGTGGCTATACACTTACTTTCACCCTTGTCACATGGACATGGCCACACAAACCCAACCACTTTTTTAAGCCGCCTGATGCGGCCTTAGAGTAGCGGGGGGGGGGGGGGGGGGGGGGGAGCTGGCCAGCGTCTCCCTGGAAGACCAGTAGGCGTTGCTCACCATCGCCAAGAAGTCAGCAGAAGGAACTGGGGGCCTGGACTAAGGTCCCACCCGCAACAGCTACAACCCCTACATCGGCCAATAAATGGTTATTAATTCATGACAATATGACTTAAAGGCATAAATACAAATCATTAATAGGCACCTACATTTGCTGCATTAACTGTGGCTCGCCCACTGAATCACAGGAAATTAAATCCTAGCATCCTAGCAGGCGGACACACTCTGGTCCAAATATACCTTAACATTCATGTCCATCATCTTGGCGCCTGTGTAGCACTATGCTTGGGCAGTCGGTGAACGTGGGTAATTAACGGTTACCGCCCATATTACGGCACGAGTACTGTTTCCCCAGAGCTTTGCTCATGGGCCTTCAAATAAGTGTGAGTGCAGAACAATGAAATTAAATATCTTAGAAGGGTTAAGGTTCGGGCTGGCCGGTAATCGACATGAGGTTCCATAGCGTTCGTGTTGTGGCGCTTCCTTGATGTGCGCTATCGAATGTCATGACAAATAAAGTATCAGCGAAAGCAAGATTTGGTTTTATGCGATTTAACGTCTTAGGGACGCCGTAGTGGAGGGCTCCGGAATAATTTCGACCACCTGGGATTCTTTAACGTGCACTGACACTGACGATAAGCAAGCACGAGAACCAGAAGCCAGGCGACTCTTAGAGCCTATTAACACGAGATCCTCAAGAGATTAAGAAATTGCGAGCTTCCTCAACTGGGGTTGCGTAGTGTCGACGCATTTACGTTCAAGCTCCTCGACGCCTGCGCGTTCACGTACCCACCCACGAGTGCTTGGGAAGTCCCGCTCTGCGCTCCTGTTTGCGAGCGCGGTGAAGCGCTATAGGAACTCTGAGCACAAGCTTTCCTGCTGCGAGACACTGTAAACTTCCTCTCTGGGAAAAACACGCTTAGTTGGTGTCGTTGCATGCACTGCTGGCCTACCTGTGCTCAGCGGCAATTTACTCTTGTGCACGGTGTTTTGTGTATGTTTGGTTAAAGGTCATTGTCACTGCCTCGTTAAGCAACACGAACAGTAGTTTATGGTTTATGAGGGTTTAACGTCCCAAAGCGACTTAGGCTTTGAGGGACGCCGTAGTGAAGGGCTCCGGAAATTTCGACCACCTGGGGTTCTTTAACGAGCCCTGACATCGCACAGCACACGGGCCTCTAGAATTTCGCCTGCATCGAAATTCGACCGCAGCGGCCGGGATCGAACCCGCGTGCATGTGCAGTATAGTGTTACGTGATTTGGAGGTTACAGAGGTTGCTTTCGCTGAACACAGTAAAACTCAACTTGGTATGATTGACATGACTACTCTCTGTTAGAAACGATGGTGCGAGATAGAAGGACCAAGCGGCAAGCTAAGTCCGGTAAGAGCACTTTATTCCGAATAGGTTAAGCCTAAAATAGTCACTGCCAAATCGAGCTAGTCTGCAGATCTAGTCGAGCGACGAAGTAGTTATATTTAGTTATTTCATTGCTGTTTTTTCTGCTGAGCAGAGCATTTGGTTTAAATTTGTTTAGATTAATAATAGGAGTGACAAATTAATCATGAATAAAGAGAGATTACTGAATTTAATGTTGCTTAAAATAGGTTTCCTTGCTAATTGCGTTTGTTCTGCGGAGCGCCGTAATGGAGAGCTGCGAATTGATTTAGACAATGTCAAGTTCTTTAACGCCCAGCGAAGTCTCAGGACAGGAGGTTTTTGAATATCGCATCCATCAAAACTGAAGCGCTGTGGACCGGAATTGAACCCGAGATCTCGGGCTCGGCTTCCAAACGCCTCGGGAGCCAAATGTTACACTCAATGAGCCAACGCAGCGAGTGTAAGAAATGATCTGCACCTCAATGTATCAGGGAATCTCAGGTTGCAGTAACCCATCCGCAAAGTGCGACAGCTCATTGAAATGATTGGACAAACATCTGTTCCTAATGAGCAAGAATGATCACACAAGGTCAGTGTTAATTTTCCTGAGTCTTGAACAGCAGGCCACTCAACTAAATAAAAAGGGCTGGTGAACCGACATGTCTTGTCTCGTCCCATACTTTGCCACTGACATTACCTGTCAGCCGCGTGAAGAGGTGACAAAACGGTGACCGATTAGGCTTTGAAAGCTACGGTCCATTCATTGTCCCTAACCCATATATTTTAAGCAATTGAAAAGTGAAAATTGGTTTTCGGGGAAGGTAAATGGCACAGTATCTGTCTCACATATCGGCGGACACCTGAACCGCGCCGTAAGGGAAGGGATAAAGGAGGGAGTGAACGAAGAAAGTAAGAAAGCGGTGCAGTATAGTGGAGGGCTCCGGAATAATTTCGACCACCTGGAGACCTTGAACGTGCAGTGACATCGCACAGCACACGGGTGCCCTTGCGTTGCCGCCGCGGTCGGGTTCGAACCTGGGTACTCCGGCTTCCTATAGATATTTCTAAACGCGCCGGCGCTGAGTACGTGGCTTCCAATACAGCCCTTATAAAAATTGTCTATAGGCAGTCTATAAACTTCTTACAAACTCTATTGCCTTCCTATAGATATTTCTAAGCGCGCCATCGCTGAGTACGTAGCTTCCAATACAGCCGTTATGAAAAATGGTCTATAGGCAGTCTATAGACTCCTTACAGGCTCTATTGCCTTCCTTTAGATATTTCTTTTTGTCCATTGATAGTCTATAGGCAAAAGTCTAGTAAAATTGTATGGCCATAAACTTATAGGTTGTCTATAGACTGTATATATCGGATTTGTAGTGCCTAAATGCTATTGTCTAAGATATACCTATGTACAATATGTGGACTTTATAGACAGAAGTCTAAGGACCATCTATAGGCTTTTTAAAGAAATTCTCTAAGGGAAGCGCGTAGTACGTGCCCCACTGTACTCGAGATCCAGTTCGGATCTGCAACAGCGACTACACAAATTCAAGGACAATGAAGAAACCTTAAGGCCTGGTCTTCGACGTGGAGGTCCGGCGTGACCTTGTTCGCAGTGTACCCATTTTATCCAGTTCATCCTTAGTGCCTGTCTGTGCTCGTGCAAATCCTTCCCATTGTAAACGAAGCGGAAACAGAAAGAAGACCAAGAGAAAGAAGAGAAAAACGCTAACGGAAATAGAAAGAAGAGCTTAAAGACTTGCAGCAGCAACAACAGAGTATACGCTGCGAGGACCTTGAAAAAAAAAAGAGCGCGGGAAAAAGAAGTAACGAAAGATACTTGAGTGGAAAAGAAAGACACGTTCCACCTTCGGGCTTTCCCACATATATATCTACACGCACGTCGTGAAGGCGATTCCATTCAGCGGGAAAGGGGGCGGGGGGGGATGGGGGGAAAACAACCGACGAATCGTGACGTCGTCCTAATGGTTGGAAGTGGGCTTTGGTGTCGGCTGTTTGTAGCTACGGCCGACCGGCACGGTAGTAGGAGGCTGCAGAGTAAAGCTCGGAAAAGAAACATAGAAATATAGAAAAGTGGAGCCGATTCCGGCCGTTTCTGGCTTTGAGCGTACCCTTATACATTGCTGTTCCTTCCACAACACGCACGAAGAATCTTCTTCCTCTCAGGGATATCTGCAGGGAACCGGCGATCCGTGAAGGCGTAACTAATACGTCCCCCGCGCTGAACCCTTAATTCGGTCACAGCGACAGCAGTGTGGAACTCGCATATGTCTAAGCGCTGGGGTGGCTCGCAAGAGCGATTACCCCGAATCCCGGATAAGAGCAAAGTTGGCCAAGAAAACATGTTTTTTTTTTCTTTGTAGGACGCTCCCGATTTCCGAGACGTTGCAGGAAGCGGAGTTACATAGTCGGAAGAAGGTTACATCGATTTGCGACCAAAGCGCGCGCTGCCAGAGATCTGAGAATCTCCGCGATCTGAGAATCAGCGTGCGTTGAAGCGAATCGGTTGTCCTGCTTTTCTGCGATGAGCATCGTCTTGGAACGTTAGCCGTTTCTAATGGCAGTGTCCGCACGCGGTCAAGTGGTGCTGGACCCGCCGTGGTGGTTGAGTGGCCATGGCCTCCGGCTGCACAGACCGAGGTTGCGGGTGCGATGCCACGAGCGGCGGCTGCATTTCGATGACTATGAAATGCAAAATAGAAGGCGCCCGCGCAGCCGTGTAGGGAGCTGTTAGCGCAGAGTAAGAAAACCCAGATGATCGAAATTTTCCCGACCCTCTACCACAGCGCGCTGGATCGATTAGGTGCGAAAGTAGCGCTCTGTAAGTGCATCATGCCGCTTTTGCCTGTCAGAAATCGGTCGGTCGGTGAATCGTTGACAGTTAATTAGTTAACTACATAATTAATTAATTGATATTTACGTAATCTATCTGTCGGTAGTAGGCAGGAAATTAAAACCCGAGATAACAATTGATGA
This sequence comes from Amblyomma americanum, assembly GCA_030143305.2. NCBI lineage: Eukaryota > Metazoa > Arthropoda > Arachnida > Ixodida > Ixodidae > Amblyomma > Amblyomma americanum. Next base: position 537,033 of record JARKHS020013365.1, on the reverse strand, counting down.
AAGCAGAGGGTGATTGTGCTGCACTGCACTTGTTTGGAGGGAAAATTGTAGACGGGTGCTGGTAAACGATTCACTCGCATACCTCATTCACTTCCTCACTCATCTCAGTCACTCACTCACGTAACTCGCTCTTCCCACTCCCTCACTCAATACCCCCACTCTCCTGACTTATTCACTCCCTCATACCCTCACTCACTCACTCCGTAACTCACTCCCTCTCACCCATTCACTCATTCACTTCCCCACTCACTCACTCATCCACTCACTCACTCACTCACTTCCCCACTCACCCACTCACTCACTCACTCACTCATACACTCACTCATCCACTCCCTTCCTCCCTCCCCACTCACTCACTCATTCCCCCACTAACTCACTCACTCACTCATTCACTTCCCCACTCACTCACTCCCTCCCCACTCACTGACTTATTCATTCCACCATTTACTCACTCATTCACTTCCCTACTCACTCACTCACTCACTCATTCACTTCCCCCCTCACTCACTCATCCACTCACTCACTCACTCATTCACTTCCCCACTTACTCATCCACTCACTCACTCATTCATTCACTTCCCCCTCACTCACTCACTCATTCACTTCCCCCTCACTCACTCACTCACTCATTCATTCCACCATTTACTCACTCATTCACTTCCCCCCTCACTCACTCATCCACTCACTTACTCACTCATTCACTTCCCCACTTACTCATCCACTCACTCATTCATTCACTTCCCCCTCACTCACTCACTCACTCATTCATTCACTTCCCCCTCACTCACTCACTTCCCCCTCACTCACTCACTCACTCATTCACTTCCCCACTTACTCATCCACTCACTCACTCACTCATTCGTTCACTTCCCCCTCACTCACTCATTCACTTCCCCCCTCACTCACTCATCCACTCACTTACTCATTCACTTCCCCACTTACTCATCCACTCACTCACTCACTCACTCATTCACTTCCCCCTCACTCACTCATCCACTCACTTACTCACTCATTCACTTCCCCACTTACTCATCCACTCACTCACTCATTCATTCACTTCCCCTCACTCACTCACTCACTCATTCACTTCCCCCTCACTCATTCACTCACTCACTCATCCACTCACTTACTCACTCATTCACTTCCCCACTTACTCATCCACTCACTCATTCATTCACTTCCCCCTCACTCACTCACTCACTCATTCACTTCCCCCTCACTCACTCACTCATTCACTTCCCCACTTACTCATCCACTCACTCACTCACTCATTCATTCACTTCCCCCTCACTCACTCACTCATTCACTTCCCCCTCACTCACTCATTCACTTCCCCACTTACTCATCCACTCACTCACTCATTCATTCGCTTCCCCCTCACTCACTCACTCATTCACTTCCCCACTCACTCACTCACTCACTCATTCACTTCCCCACTTACTCATCCACTCACTCACTCACTCATTCGTTCACTTCCCCCTCACTCACTCATTCACTTCCCCCCTCACTCACTCATCCACTCACTTACTCATTCACTTCCCCACTTACTCATCCACTCACTCACTCACTCACTCATTCACTTCCCCCTCACTCACTCATCCACTCACTTACTCACTCATTCACTTCCCCACTTACTCATCCACTCACTCACTCATTCATTCACTTCCCCTCACTCACTCACTCACTCACTCATTCACTTCCCCCTCACTCATTCACTCACTCACTCATCCACTCACTTACTCACTCATTCACTTCCCCACTTACTCATCCACTCACTCATTCATTCACTTCCCCCTCACTCACTCACTCACTCACTCATTCACTTCCCCACTTACTCATCCACTCACTCACTCACTCATTCATTCACTTCCCCCTCACTCACTCACTCATTCACTTCCCCCTCACTCACTCACTCATTCACTTCCCCCTCACTCACTCATTCACTTCCCCACTTACTCATCCACTCACTCACTCACTCATTCATTCGCTTCCCCCTCACTCACTCACTCATTCACTTCCCCACTCACTCACTCACTCACTCATTCACGTCCCCCTCACTCACTCACTCACTCATTCACGTCCCCCTCACTCACTCACTCACTTCCCCCTCACTCATTCACTCACTCATTCACTTCCCCCCTCACTCACTCATCCACTCACTTACTCACTCATTCACTTCCCCACTTACTCATCCACTCACTCACTCATTCATTCACTTCCCCAACACTCACTCACTCATTCACTTCCCCACTCACTCACTCACTCATTCATTTCCCCACTCACTCACTCACTCACTCACTCACTCATTTACCCGTTCATCTGCTGTTTAGTACAACATGCCGTGCGGAATCTTTCGCGTCCCTTTCTTCCATATTCGCGGCGCGGCTTCTTTTCTTCTTTTTTACTGTAATATTTCTGTTGTTTTTTCGTCGAGCATAACGCCAATTCCAATAGCCACTGGGCAGTGCAATTAAAATTCCCCTGAGGCCGGTAGAATGAGGAGACGCAGACATTTCCACTTCTCTGATGGCGATTCGCCCGCGGAGCAAGCCGTGCGTGGGTCGTTAAAAGGCGAGGCGTTTTTGCTGGCTTCTAGCAAAAATCGAACGTTCAGCACGCGTATTCCGACATAACGGGAACACCGAGATAGGCGACGACCTCGAATAACGAGCGACTGCTTAGACACTCTGGACTGAACGTACCAGCTTTGGGTAACAAAAGATAAAATGACGATATCAACCCGGTCCGGTATCCACGAATTTCTCCTTGATTGCGCGTTCCACATACACTCTGAGCAGAAAGGAGCAAGAAGGGAGTAAGCTGCCCTCTAGCGGACACCCGTTTATAAAAGGTAGTTTAGTTTGGTTTGGTTTATGCGGGTTTAACGTCCCAAAGCGACTCAGGCTATGAGGGACGCCGTAGTGGAGGGCTTCAGAAATTCCGACCACCTTGGTTTCATTAAGTTCTTTAAATCAAAGTAACTGCGCTAGAGGACAACTCACTCCATTTTTACTCCCATCTGGGCGTATTAATGTTTAGAGTGTATAGTCCACCTGGGCAGGATATGTAATGAGGAAAACTGACAAGCGGTGACTTATTAGTGCGATTGCGTTAGACGCTTCATGGCGCCAAAATGCGTCGTCGGTTATAAAATCCGCCCATTGGCTGCAGGGAGGTGACGTCACAAGGTGGGGGCATTCTCATTGGCTGAATGGAAGTGATGTCACCAGCCCGGAAGTGACGTAGTTGCATTGCCGACGCAATGTATTTGGGTGTCTCTGTGAAATTTTAGGGGGGCGCTGTTTGGATAGCCAGGGAAGGCAAACGCATATGTGGGGTGACAAGATTAACGTTAATTGAGCAGCTCAGGGAATTTTAATGGAGTAACGCATACCCGCCTGATGCAGAACAGATGTAATTAAAAGTCAGAGGCCTATCATCATATGCTACATCTGAGTTCAATCGGTACTTGGTCGCATTCTAAAAACGCGTTTCTATAATCACGGATTCAATCTTAGTATTGAAAAACATTAGCGATTCCTTTTAAAACCGCTCGTCTAATGAACAAGGAACAGACTCTTGAATTGTTTGCAAGTGATATCACTGATTTAGTGTGACGTGGCATCTGTTGAAAAACCGAAAATAAGCTGCCCATGAACGCGAAGATTAGCGGCACATAAGTGACAATCTTCTTACCAGCCCATACCTCAAGAAAAGGACCACGCCCAAAGGTATACGCTTCTCGAAGGGCATTGCTGTGACCTTGGCCGTGATTGCTTGCGTACCTGACGCAACAAGCCCACGCGATCATACATCTTGCCTCTTCGCGGCACAAATACAGCGGGCTGAGTTATGCCGTGTCCTTGGCGAAACGGCCTCTCCTTCTGTGTATATATACATACATACACACCGGCTGTGTACGCGGACCTTGCGTCTATAGTCATCCAAAGACCGCCACACTCTAAATTTACGAACGGGACATATGCGAGGAAAGCTTGTTTACCGTGTGCTAGAATAGACTACCAGCGCTAGCATGGGACATAGTCATTAAAGTCAACCTGAAGTGCTCAGACCGCTTCGGAAACTACTGCCCATACAATCACCTTTAACTTTGCCTTTGGCTGAATGCTGAAGCGGCTGATAACAGAACCCTTGACCTTACACTGTGACGCAAATAGTTTGTACTGCGAAACAGCGCACCATTCCAGCGGACGGGGGGAGATAAGCTCGCCATTTATACCTGTGTACTTTAGCGTATACTATGAGCGCAATGCGGCCGGCACATAGCCGTAAGACCTGCGCCATTACACGACCTCCCTTAGATACGGCGTTCTTTGAAGACCGGAAGTGTAAAGCGATAAAATATCGCGAGGATGACGATAACGGCGTTCCCCTCGAGGTCTTCAAAGAGGTCCATTCTGACGAAATGTCACTGCGTTACAGAGGCCCCAATGGCATTCCTTCAGTTCGCGCGCACAATTCGAAATGCCATACAAAGTGCTCTTGCAGAGAGGTTGTTGGGACAAGGCATCAATATCGAACGCGGGAGACTTCAAGTATCGATGCAACGCCGCAGTCACTGGTTATGTATGCCAAAAAAAGAAGGAAAGAAGGAAATGGAAGGAAAAGACAAAGCCTTTCCAATATACTGACGTGAAGGCTGACCTTTCCAATCGCCTGCTTTGAAATGTAACGTGATCATAACACGTCGCCACTTAACTAAATAAATAAATAAATGACTGACTGACTGACTGACTGACTGACTGACTGACTGACTGACTGACTGACTGACTGACTGACTGACTGACTATGACTGACTGACTGACTATGACTGACTGACTGACTGACTGACTATGACTGACTGATTATGACTGACTGACTGACTGACTGACTGACTGACTGACTATGACTGACTGACTATGACTGACTGACTATGATTGACTCCCAAGCCAGACCGTAGGGACGGCTGATAACGGATAACTTCTCTCATAGCATCCGCGGCGTTCGTTAAAGAGAAGACTAAAAGTTGGGGCAGTGAAAGCAAAAAAAAAAAAACAGGACAAAAATACGGCAGCTTGTTGTCAAAGTGCAACGCAGATGCATCGTATCCGGTTAGCGACTCGGGAGCTCGTAATAAATTTATATTTAAACCCCATGTGTTTCTCACAGGTGCGTCCGTTTCTCCGGTGTTGGCGGTCGCTCAATCGTGTTAAGTCGAGGTCTGTGTTACAAACTGGCGTCCTTGTGCAGGTCACGTGTATGGCGCCTGTAAGTTTATGTGACGCAGTGTTTTGCTTGTGTGGTAGATTACCGGCTGGTGTTGTAATGTGCACACAGCCTCTGCCAAAAGCAAAGAAGCCACAGCATACTTGACAAAAGTTGGCTCGCAATGGTGCAGAACATCTTCTTCCGTACGTTCGACGCTTCAAGGTTCTGTACATCCAGATGTACAGCTCTGCGTGATGTGAGTCGTCTCTCATGCACCCCCAAAACAATAGGAGTTAAGCGCAAACATGGAAAGTATAGTTGGAGTTTAACACGTTCCGGGACAAGTTGGTGCATAGCTTGAGTAGATGAAGCGCACACAAGACAGCACGCAGACAACGAATAACACGAGACAGGCGCTTTGTGTTAGTTGCAGTTGTAGTTCTCATTCTGTCTGACTAATTTACTTTTTAGAAGCGTTTTCCTAATTTGTGGTGCATTTTGGAGTTTCAGTTTGGACTTTCTAATTCATGTTGACTTCCTCTTTTTGACGCTTCGTTTTTCTATTGTCCGCTTTTTTTCTTCGTATTAATGTTCAGAGAAAGCCAGACATGGGGATGAAATGGCTAATTACCCTTTTCATTTATTTTGTCTTTCAATTGGGAATAAAACCACACTTTGCATCAGCTGATGTAAACTAAATAGTTCGTTCATGTTTGATAGCAGGAGAGTCTGTCGAGTTGTCGGCTACTTCGGTCGCATACGAACGGGTCTTTGCAAACCGCAGACGGCAGAGGCAACTCGAAATCGCTGTGGACTAAATAAAACGGTTTCACGGAAAAAGGCTTAAATTTTACATGAAGTTACGCAGTTGGGAAGCATGCAGGAAGCCTTCTGTCAAGGTCACGAAAAGCGGTTGCTTCGTACGCGGAAAACTCACCGGTGTAGTTTATTTTTTTACCGCGCTCAAATAAGTACGTGCTCGGAATTGCGAAGAGCGCTCCCGTTCCTGTAAGGACGATGCTTGCGGATTAGGCAAAGCTTTCATTTGGTTGAGAGATATAGTCGAATACCGTTATAACGAAACGCTTTGCAACGAAATATTGGATATAACGAAGCAATCACGATTCCCCCTGGAATCTCGGTCAACACGGGCTATAACGAAGTTACGGCTATAACAAAGTAATCAACGGTCCGTTAAACTTCGTAATAAGGAGGTTCAACTGAACTTTGCCCCAGAAAGTCGGAACAAATCGGGAATGTTTACAGAGATTTCACGCAGTTAAAGAATTTATGAATGTGCTCGCGTATGAGCTTTGCACAAAACTAAAATGCTTTAATGAAACTGGTTTTAGTTTATGGGGTTTAACGTCCCAAAGCGACTCAGGCTATTGAAGACGCCGTAGTGAAGGGCTCCGGAAATTTCGACCACCTGGGGTTCTTTAACGTGCACTGACATCGCGCAGTACACGGGCCTCTAGAAATTCGCCTCTATTGAAATTCGACCGCCGCGGCCGGGATCGAACCCGCGTCTTTCGGGTCAGAAGCCGACCGTTATAGCCACTCAGCCACCGCGGCGACCTTTTAATGAAACTAAAAATAATTGTGAAGCGATGACGTTCGGAGTCGATGAAGGGACCTTTGCTTTGTATATGTTTGTACTTTCAAGTATATAAAACATGTTAATCAACTGTCAGGGAATTGAGCAGAATTACGATTCTGCTGCAAGAATTAGTCGCATGCTTCTGAGAAATCCGTACAACTCAGAGGCACGTCTACTTTCGAGTCCCTCTATATCAATTGTAGTTTATTTTGTGTTTTTTTTTCTGGAAGGCACAAATATAAACAAAACGTCGTGTCGCCAAATGTGAAGCGGGAACGTGACGCACATCTTTGGAGCGAAAGCACCATATACTTCGCGGGATCAAACCCAACCAAGAATCTTGTGGCGTATTATAAACATTGCCGCGACTGGGATTCGAACCCGCGGCTGCGCGAACAGATCAGCTTGGCTGGCCACTGCGCGAGGGCACTATGCTGTCGCCGCAGCAGATCACGCCTCGTGCATTGCACATCGTCGAATACATCAATCTGCGGCGCGAATCCATCAGCTCAGCTTAAACTGAGCCTAATACTGTCGCCGAACGTGCCGACGACCGAGCAAAGAAAAAGCATGAGCCATGCATGCTAAACACAAGCTTTCGCCCGTCTACTCGGTTTAAATGCGCTAAAACCCTACGATATTTTTTTTTAATATCCGATTTTGCCACAGTTTATTTCATTGCGCTCGGTTTGTCCGCTATTTACTGACGCCAACCAATGAGCAGTCGAGATAAAAGCGAAATTCGCTCTTAGAACTCGCAATGTTTCTATTTTTGAGAGAGACATGTCATAACGCTTGCAATCAAAAATCAAGCTTCATTCAAATCCCAGCGGGCGACCACCATTCGCAAGAGAGTAATTGCGACAACGATAGCTTTCCTAGCGGTCGCAACTAAATTAATATAGACACCTGTTTCAAACAGCCTCATTACATTTCCGGGCAACCAGACCACACGTCTCAAATCCTGGAATATAATGGTAGGAGCGACAAGTGAACCGTATGTGTGCCATTTAGCTTGGATGCAGTCAAGTTGGTTCACTCAACGCGTTTGTCGTGTTAGTGGGGGAGGGGGGGTCTTTTTTTTAACGTATTAACACACCCGTTCCCAGGCCTTCATCTGCGGGGGTAATCTACGAATAAAATGAATAAAAAACCCGCCACGGTGGCTCAGTGGTTAGCGCGCTCGGCTACTGATCCGGAGTTCCCGGGTTCGAACTCGACAGCGTCGGCTGCGTTTTTATGGAGGCAAAACGCTAAGGCGCCCGTGTGCTGTGCGCTGTCAGTGCACGTTAAAGATCCCCAGGAGGTCGAAATTATTCCGGAGCCCTCCACTACGGCACCTCTTTCTTCCTTTCTTCTTTCACTCCCTCCTTTATCCCTTACATTACGGCGCGGTTCAGGTGTCCAACGATAAATGAGACAAATACTGCGCCATTTCCTTTCACCAAAAACCAATTATTATTATTATTATTATTATTATTATTATTATTATTATTATTATTATTATTATTATTATTATTATTATTAAATGAATAAAAAAGATTTACGCTTTTCATCCAGTCGTCACAGACTCCGTGCAAGCGTCAAACAGTAAACCTGCTTACCTTAGCAACCACAAGGATCAAGAGTCAGTACCCGTAATTCCAGCAGATGACGACTCCACGAGATGCGTATCCAGAAGCACAACACAGCAACCCGCGCACCACAAACACGAGTGCGAAACGCACTCAACGCGCGCAGTCAGCGCACAACGCGAAGAGCGTACGAGAGCGGACGCCGGTACGTTCTGCGAACAGCTGCGAAAAAGCCGCGGTCGCCGGTTGCGGCAGCTGATGAGTGCCGGGGAACGCGTCGTGAACGGCATTTCCCCGTACTACAACTTCAAAGAATGTTCTGGGGAACGTATGTCTCTAGGTGAACGTTTTAGTACCTAGGGAGTTAGGATAAGGAGTGACGATAGAGCGTTTTAGTACCTAGGGAGTTAGGATAGGGAGAAGCGTCTCCGTGCGTGCAGTTCGCACTCTTGAGCCTCTGTGCGTTCCTCGAGCAGACGGACGTCCCGTCTGTTCTCGCCAGGTAGTTACACGCAGTAACTGAACGCTCCGCGAGTGCTTCCTAGGACGATTTACTGGACACCCCACTCCAGCTGTAGTGTCCATAGCGGTCTGCGCGTGTGCTTAGATTTATCCCCTTTTCATGAACAGATCACGCGTTCAACCTGTATATATTTATTATTGTGTAAATAGTTTTTGTGTACATTACCTCTCCCCCTATCCTTTCTTCCTGTCCCCTCACCTCTTTCATTTTATTTCACGATTCTGCCTGCTATCCTTTATTTCCGCTGCCCCAGATCAGGCGCTTCAGTATCGATGGCAGATGCCGGGGCTAGCAAAAATATTTCCCTTCCTTTTTTATTATTATTTTAATAAAAACCGCTTACTACTACTAGTAGTTCGCACTCGCTTTCAAACTCCGTTGGGTGGTATAGTTCAGGTCCCAACCATACTCATTCATTGTGTTGCTGCTGGGCGTATATTTGACTGCACAGAAGGTTTGAGTAGCAGCACTATGGTTATATCAATATTATATTGGTCGCTTAAAATGATCGAGAATAATAATCGTAAAAGTGATGTTTAAGACAGGAAAAGTGCAGCAATTTTCTCACTTCGTTTGACTTCCGAATCGCGCCTTGAGAGCAGGTATGTATAGGGATGTAAGAAAAAAGAAATGGAGAAAGAAGTTACTTTCTGCGTTTTATGTTACGTGTAAGTATTGAGTGCGAACACCCCTTAATTGTGGTAGGAGTAGGACGGCATTCATATACCTCCCGGAGTCTTGATGACGCTCTTTAGGTACCGCACATTTCTCTACCACAACATAGGATAAGTAAGGAAGGCTGGCTCACAGTAAGATTTACTACATCGGTAGAATAAGCATCTCAAAAAACAACGCAGACCATTCCTTGCTATGCGTGGATTAATTCCCCTATTGCATTGAATTTAATTAGGTATCTATACAACAGACACTGTGTCAGTTGTCTTAAGCAAACACCCAGAGAGGTTCATGTGTTCCTTCAGGTTATCTACGCTTGAAAATACATAGATTGCTCCTCTGTTATTCAGTTTATCACAAACCTGTATTGGGAAGGCGGGCGCGCACAAGCCCATGAATTACAGTGCTAGCTGTGTATGCGATGTTGGCACGTGTCGCGATGTTCGGTGTTGTTACGTCTCGCCTACAGCGCGCGGTATAGCCGGCGCGGATGCACCGGATGCCGCGGCTTCGTTCATCGCTGCCGCAACGCCTCCCGCCAAGCGCGTCCAGGCAGGCTTCAGTGCCACGTGTCGTCGTGCGTGCGTGTGTGTGTGTGTGCATGTTTTGCCCACGCTTGTCAAAGCGCGGCAGCCGGGGAGAGGAGCTCCCCCAACTGGGAGGCGAGGAGGTCTGACCGGCGCCGGCCTGGCGGACGCGCCCGTCACGCCTGAACATGTTCAAGCGTCGCCGTATCGGATGACTCTTCCCAAGCCGTTCCCTCTTGCCCTCGACTCCGAGGGTATAAAACACAGCTGCGCCGGAGGCCAAGAGGAGACTTCGATTTCTTCCTGCGAGTAACGTGGTCGCCCTGACCGGCTGCTCTTTTGAGATGCCAGAATAAACAAGTTGTTCTGTTGCCAGTCGACTCATCCTTTGCCGGGACCTTCGGATGTTTCCAGCTTTGCCCCAGGCCGCCAGGCCAACGCTACCCTTGGGGCTTGCAACCCAAATGCAACAACTGGCTGCCAGCGGTGAGATCCCGACAACGGAGGCCAGCAGCGAAGATATGCGTTCAACTGTATGCTGAGCAGCACAACGACCATCCGGGAGCAGTGCAACGAGCCCTGTGTGATGACTGGTTGCCTGCAGCGGAACGACTGCGCTGAATTCTTGGCTGCGAGGTTTGGTGAGTGCGGGACTTTCTTCTTCTGAGTTTTGCCAGGCTTTTGTTAGTGTCAGAAACAGAGCTGGTAATTGTGGTTGTCGTTGCTGCCGGGTTAGTTTGCGGCAAGACAATAGTAGGCAGTAGAGAAAGCAGCATTCGGAGCAGCCATGGATTTGAAGTCGTTGCGCAAACCGAAATTGCTGGAGCTTGCAAGAGAGTTGGGTCTGAATGTCTCAGACAAACTCAGAAAACCAGAACTGCTAAGGGCTATTCTTGAGTTGGAGGCTGAGGATGACGAGCTGTCGGAATGCCTTGAGACCATTGAGGAGAGGGAGCAAAAAGAGAAAGACGAGCGCGAACGTAAAGAACAAAAAGAGAAAGAAGAGCGCGACCGTCAACACGCTTTGGAAATGAAGCGTCTCGAGGTAGAGATGGAACGCGCTCGTAATGGAAGTCAGGCACACGGTGCAGGAGAACGGGTATCGTTCAAAATGACTGACCTGATGCGGCCGTTTAAGCTTGGAGAGGACATTGGTTTGTTCCTGGTTAACTTTGAGCGAACGTGCGAGAAGCAGGGGTTCTCTCGGGAAACGTGGCCACAGCGCTTGCTCACTTTGTTACCCGCCGAGGCGGCCGACGTAGTCGCTCGCTTGAAGAGAGAGGAGGCAGAGGATTTCGACCAAGTGAAATCGAGTCTGCTAAAAAAGTACAGGCTGTCAGCGGAGGCGTTCCGTCGGAAGTTTCGGGAAAATGAAAAAGGCAGAAATGAGTCATATACAGAGTTTGCCTACAGGCTTATGTCAAACATGCAGGAGTGGCTCAAAGAAGAGAAAGCGTTTGGTGACCACGAGAAAATTCTGCAGTGTTTCGGGCTGGAACAGTTTTATAGTCGGTTACCTGAGAACGTGCGGTACTGGGTCTTGGATAGGCCAGACGTTAGTACAGTGGCTAAAGCCGCCGAGCTAGCCGAGGAGTTTGTGACGCGTCGGGCTCGCGGAGCTAAGGACGGTCAAAAGGGTGAATTTGGCTCCAAGTCTGAGAGGCCGAAGTTCACACCCATGAGAGAAAGGGGGGACACGCGTAGTGCGGATGCGAGTGAAAGCAGTCCGACCGAACGTAAGGAGACGGCGGCAGCCGAAGCCGAACGCAGAAAGCGGTTCGAGGCGAGGCAAGCGCGCGTGTGTTATACGTGCCAGAAGCCGGGTCACTTTTCGGCGCAGTGTCCAGAAACAAAAAGAGAAGTCGTGTGTTTGTCATTATGTAGCACTGACGAGAACATGAAGCTTCTCGAGCCTTACATGCGAGACTTCCTCGTGAACGGGAAAGAGTGCCGAGTGCTTCGTGATTCCGCAGCTACAATGGATGTAGTTCACCGCTCTTACGTAGAACCCGATATGTTCACGGGCGAGTGCGCATGGATCAAGCAAGCAGTGGAAGCTCACAGCGTGTGTCTGCCCGTAGCAAAGGTGCTTATTGAAGGACCTTTCGGAGCACTTGAGACGGAGGCCGTAGTGTCATCTAGGCTGCCCCCCCAGTACCCGTACCTATTTTCGAACAGGTCCGATCACCTCCTGCGCGAGAAGGGGCTTTTGTTTGGTGAGGCTAGCGTTCAGGCCTTAACCAGACCGAGAGTTCGGGAGCTCGCTGCAAAGGCGGTAGTTGCGGGGCCGACGTTGTCGCACAATGAGAAAGGGTCGGAGGCGCAGCAAGCTGATATTCCGAGCACGTCAGAACTGGATAAAATTGAGCCTGTAGCGTTGAAGGCACCAGGTACTGGAGAGGAAATGCCCGACACGGGAAAGTTAGAAGAGCTTCCGGTCGAGCTTCCGGGACTAAGCTCAGTGACGAACAGGGAAGGCACTGATCAGGTCATTAGTGACTTACTCAGTAAAGCACCGCTGTCGCCTGAGCAGAAAACCGAACTACACCAACTCTTACAAGAGTTTCAAGGTCAGTTCTCTGAGAGGCCTGGTAGGACTTCTGTCCTTACGCATGATATAGAACTTACCTCCCCAGAGCCAGTACGAACCAAGGCGTACCGGGTGTCACCCCGCCAGCGCGATATTATGGAGGCTGAGGTAAAGAAAATGCTACAGCTCGGTGTTATTGAGGCGGGTGAGAGTGATTATACCTCCCCCTTGATTTTAGTTGAGGTACCGGGCAAGGAACCTCGTCCTTGCGTCGACTACCGCAGGCTTAATTCCATCACTAAGGATCAAATTTATCCGATCCCTAACATCGAGGAGCGCCTTGAGAAAGTTAGTAGCGCTCAGTTTATTTCCACCCTAGATCTTGTCAGGGGTTATTGGCAGGTTCCACTTACAGAAGAGGCTAGTAGGTATGCGGCGTTCATTTCACCAATGGGAACATTCCGTCCTAAAGTTTTGAGTTTTGGTTTGAAGAACGCGCCATACTGCTTTTCAAGCCTCATGGACAAAGTGTTGCGGGGACAGGAAGAATTCGCTTTACCGTATTTAGACGACGTAGCGATATTTTCTGCATCCTGGTCTGAGCATATGGCACACTTGCGGGCAGTGCCAACCCGCCTGCGCGAAGCGGGCTTGACAATCAAGGCTCCCAAGTGCCAATTAGCACAGGCCGAGGTTGTCTACCTCGGTCACGTGATTGGGCAGGGTCGTCGCCGCCCCTCTGAAATAAAGGTGGCCGCTGTGCGAGACTTCCCGCAACCGCGCACGAAGACCGATATTCGGTCGTTCTTAGGTGTCGCCGGCTACTATCAGAGGTACATCCCCAGGTACTCCGATATCGCGGCTCCCCTGACGGATGCTCTAAGAAAAACAGAGCCCCAAACAGTCGTCTGGAGCGAGACAAAGGAGAGAGCTTTTAGCGCCCTAAAGAGCGCCCTAACAAGCCAGCCTGTGCTACGATCGCCAGACTATACCAAAGGGTTCGTTGTTCAGTGCGATGCTAGTGAGCGAGGCATGGGCGTTGTACTGTGCCAAAGGGACAATGGAGAAGTGGAACACCCCGTCCTGTATGCTAGTCGTAAGCTGACCTGTCGTGAGCAGGCGTACAGCGCCACCGAGAAAGAGTGTGCGTGTCTCGTGTGGGCCGTTCAGAAATTGTCATGCTACCTAGCCGGCTCGAGGTTTATCATTGAGACGGATCACTGCCCTCTCCAATGGCTGCAGACCATATCTCCCAAAAATGGCCGCCTCCTGCGCTGGAGCCTCGCTTTGCAACAATATTCCTTTGAGGTGCGTTACAAAAAGGGGAGTCTCAACGGTAACGCCGATGGCTTAAGTCGAAGCCCCTAACGTAGGAATCCGCCTCAAAGTTGTTGGTTACTGATGTTTTCTTCCTGAGGCAGGATTTTTAACATATTGCTTTTGTTTAGTGTTTCAAAGTGATTATGTGCTTTCTTGTGCAATTTTCCAATTTGTGGACGCGTTCTGAGTGCTGCTTGACTACTGTAAGGAACTAGGCAGTAGTATAAAAGGGGAAAGAGCCTGGCAGAGCTTAGTGAGGGTTGTCTCGTGCTTGCTGACTGAGCGGTTGCGTTTCGGCGTAGTTCTAACGCTTGCTGGGAACGAGCACAAAAATGGCAACTCTCCTGAAGTGACTTTGCAGTGCCCTGTGTGATCCTGAACCTGAGAACGAGGCCTTCTCTGTGCGCTGCGCTCAAGCAACGTCGAGGGACGATCGGTTTCGTTTACGAGCATCATCGAGCGACATCCCTCTGGACAGCGGATGCAGTCCCCTGACCATCGGGATCTCCTTCTCCCGGCGGGGCGGTCTGTTACGTCTCGCCTACAGCGCGCGGTATAGCCGGCGCGGATGCACCGGATGCCGCGGCTTCGTTCATCGCTGCCGCAACGCCTCCCGCCAAGCGCGTCCAGGCAGGCTTCAGTGCCACGTGTCGTCGTGCGTGCGTGTGTGTGTGTGTGCATGTTTTGCCCACGCTTGTCAAAGCGCGGCAGCCGGGGAGAGGAGCTCCCCCAACTGGGAGGCGAGGAGGTCTGACCGGCGCCGGCCTGGCGGACGCGCCCGTCACGCCTGAACATGTTCAAGCGTCGCCGTATCGGATGACTCTTCCCAAGCCGTTCCCTCTTGCCCTCGACTCCGAGGGTATAAAACACAGCTGCGCCGGAGGCCAAGAGGAGACTTCGATTTCTTCCTGCGAGTAACGTGGTCGCCCTGACCGGCTGCTCTTTTGAGATGCCAGAATAAACAAGTTGTTCTGTTGCCAGTCGACTCATCCTTTGCCGGGACCTTCGGATGTTTCCAGCTTTGCCCCAGGCCGCCAGGCCAACGCTACCCTTGGGGCTTGCAACCCAAATGCAACAGTGTCCATACAGACGGATCTGCCACATTCTAAGCACAGCTGCAGAGCAGGTGCAGAACGGCCTTGGCAGAGGTGCAGCAGCGGCGACGGACGGATAGATGGATAAGCTGTCAGATGAGGTCTTTGACCGGTATGGTAACGTTTCAAGCCGCAAGTGGTTTTCTTGACCCCGTCTTGAACGCTTAGTATGTATTCATGGGCACTTATTTCACTCAGTTGTGCGGTCGATGTCAAACGACTTTTCAGTTAAGATCACAGCGCACGTCACCTCAGCAGGTATTCCACATGTTTTCCTGCGATTCGGTCAGTAATTTATTTTTGTCTGCAGCTTAGACAATTAAAGAGACACTAAGCACAAATCGTTGTTAGCCCAAATCAATTGCTTAGGGCATTATAACCCAAAAGAGGCTACTATAACTGAAAATTAACGTAGCACATGTAGACGTAGAAAGAGAAAAAGTAAATACAGGCATCACCGCCACTGGCCGCTCTGACTAGCTAATTCTGATGACGTGATTTTTTTTCTTTTTTTGCTGCGTAAGCAGAATGAGTGCCTTTACGCGAAAATGCCGGCGTGTGTCTCTGCGCAGCCACCGAGTGAAGCCTGTGGCATCCACAGTGAGCCGAGCGCGAAAGCCACCCGCAAAGAATGGTATCTTCTTCTTTGCTCTTTCTCCGATTTATTTGAGGCAGCAGGTTCCTGAATCAGCTTTCAGCTGCTGACACTAGGAAGGACCTTGGGTACCCACTTCTGCGCAGCTGTTCTACCTGCAGGTTCAAGCTTTCACCGGAAAGGTGCGCGCACTTGTTGAGCGCCTACTGCCCGCACGAGACAACCATCCCTATTTAACTTCGTAGGCCCAGTGTCGAAAGAGAAAAGGCCTTTCTGGGCTCTTGTTCTGTAGAGGAATGTGTGCGCAGTTGAGAACTTAACTCGTGTACCCAGGAACTGAAGCTGCCAGTTTTCCGGGAGATTAAATTTGAATTGTATGCCTGGGTATTTTGGGGAAAACATCCACAATATGTAGTCCGCTCCCAAGAGTCCAAAAACTCCTTCTCGACATTGACTCTAGGAAATGAATAAAAAAATGTGACCTTAAGAATGACTAAGATTTGGGCGAGTCTCAAAGGTGTGGAAGCTAAATGGAAGGATCAGCTGAAAAAAACCGCCCATTTTAGAGTCGTCATTGGTGAAACTTCCTGACACTCTAAACTCATTCCTGACACTTTGAGCTTTATCTTCGAAAAATCTTCCCAGATATTGTCGTTTAGTTTCCCAGCCGGATTTATGAAAGTCGGAAGCATTAGATTTCTGCCGAATATTTATTTTGAATTTCTCAAATACTATCATTTCGCGAATGGAATATGAAACCCTTCACAAACAAATTCGATTCTTATCTAGATATTGAATAATCGTGCGCTCCTAAAAATAAATAAAAATGCACAGGCGTTATGAGGAACGCGCAGCGGCCGCATCCGAATCTCGGAATAGAAGATTTCCGAAGTGAGGAAGCCGGGGTATTAGGAAGAAACTGAGACGAAGGCACACAAGCTATTACGGTAAAATAGGAAGCGCTTGTCTTCTGCCCATCAGCACCCAAAACAATTATCACTATAGGATGGCCGTCATCAGTAGTAAGCCGGGTTTTATCCAGGATCCGCACTCACCCATTTTAGCTCTGGTAGACCTTAACTATCCGGGTACATACCTTGTTAGTTTCAAGTCTCATTAAACCACGTTCTCATTAAACCACGTTCTCATTAAACCAACTGGGCCCGTAAGCATTTATTGCTCTTCTCTGGAATATAATTTTGTCCAGCCATCGGAATGGTTCACGCGTCGCTATTTAATTGACTTCCTCAATCTCGCGTTGCCATAGGGCTCATGATGAGTGCTTCCCAAAAATGCATAGACTGTTATTTTTTGTTCGAATCTCGATCAGGGAAGGTTGGGCAACATTCTTAGAATGTCAGAAAAAGTATAAGAAAAAGAAACTGAT